>CAJQUW010005364.1:99001-210901 GCA_907163375.1 Prostheceraeus crozeri
TGTCACGGTGACACGGAAGACCGATCAAGCCAACAAAAATGTAACCCGGCCCTCTATACTTTCCATTTTCTCATTCTATATGACCAACACATACTCACTATGATGGTCACTGAAATTGTAACCTAGCTATTTGACTTTTAGAGCCATTTTTTTTAAAATGGCGTCAAAAATCATTTTTACAGCATTTTTGGTGACAAATATTGTGACATGCTATGCCTGATTTGCATTTTTAAGCAATTTTATCAACGTCTCGCAGTAGATTTATATCAAACAATAATGTATGAACCGCCCTGTGGGAACGCATCTTGCTAATATCAACAGATTATCTGGCGAGGTAGCGATTTTGTGGATAATTTTTTTAAAGGTTCATTTTCGTGTAAAAACTATCTGTGCATGTGAAAATGGTCATAATTTATCCAAAAACATGTGTAAAATTAAAAAACGACAGGTGGCGAAAAAGTTGCTATAATTAGTTGGTAGATATTTGTTTACTAATGCGAGCTGAGTTTTCGCCAACCGGCGAAATCGTGGATATTGTAGCAACTAATTAGTGGTAAGTAGTAATGTTCGTATATTACCTTCACATGAAAATATATTGTATACTCGGTCTGATCTGATAAAAAGGGATCTTTTTTTAATTCACGAAGGCTTAAACTAAAAAAGTATTTATCTTCCATAAATGTCGCAGTAAATACTATGATATTATTCAAATAATTGTCATTGTTGTAAATTATTGAATGTCAAGAGATGTTATGAAAATTGATATAAGCGGATTCTCTATATTCTTATCATTGTCAGAGAATAATAGTCTGCACTTATTTCTAAGATAGATGAGCCATATGTGGGGGATAGTGAGGAGGTGAGGGAGAAAATAGAGCCTCGGCTGTAGAGGCGGATCACTAAAGAAAATAAGAGAGAAAGTCAAAAGTAAAAGGTGACATATAGAGCGCGAATTGTCGCCGGCGAACTTCGCCAGCGAATATCCCGCAAATATGACTGAACTGTAGCATGATATTATGCAGCTGACATTCGCCAGTTTTTCGCAAGATTCGTTCCCACAGGGCGTTTTGATGATGCTACAGGTGTAATCCCTTGTATTGGACCCAGTAAACCCCTAAAATATTAGGTACTTACTAATATTAAGTAGCAGGAATTAAATGTAACAAAGCTAATCAATTCATTGTATTCTTGTGTATACATACAATAGTACAAAAATACTAGATTTCTGGCCTATGTGAACCTATTTGTGCACATAGTAATAGCCTATTCAACTAGCATCTTTGTAAGCTTATACATGTAGGCCTATACTGACCTGATCGAAGCACCGGTATGTGCTGTGTGTAAATTAGTCTTACTGCTTGCTGCTTACGTAAATTAGTTTTGCTTTGTAGGTCTACATCATATGCATATTCATGATCAATTCGGCAATTGGAGGGTTATTTTGTCACTTTTTGGATGTTGATATTTACAAACATGTGGTACCTACAGTAGCGCTCAGCAAGTTTGCATCAAGCCTGAAATTTGCAGTTAATGTACGTAGGGTAAAATGGGGTGGTATGGACACGGGGGGATATGGACACTTTTTGATCTAATTTTCGTTGATAATTCCATGCTAACATATTCATGAAATTCTATTCGATTTGGTTTATATTGTTAAGAAATGATCTGGTGCTTCTTAATATCAGTGATTTGTAGCCAATATATTGGTGTTCTGGCATCCAGTGGGCTATTTACACAAAGGAATTTTTTTGCATATAATCGCTTTAATCTTCAGACTCAAATTTTGGGGAATAAAAGTATCCTTGCATAATGCCACATGTTTTTTTATGATTCACAATGCTTCTAAATATTCCACCGCAAAGCTGAACCTGTATGAAGTTACAGTAAATAATATAAGAAGAGAATCGAAACTGTTTTTGAAGCAGGGGTGATATGGACATCTTCGATATCCATATTTTGAATACCTAAAGTGGATAGTTGAAGCAGAGTTAGTAACCAATTTTCTTTTACATGATTGACAATGAGTTCATAAAGATAATCGAACACTTTAGACAGCCGTACAAGGAATTTGAATATTTCAATGTAATAATAACTTGATTTAGCGCTGTAAATATTGATTTGGTGAAATATGATCGACGCTATCTATGCAGTATACAATCTGAAATATTTGCAAAACTCAAATCATAATATAGAGGAATATCTATGCAAGTCGAGATCGCGTCACCGAAGTTGACTGCATAGCTTACTGATTTATCATAGACTGCTAGGCGCACGTGTCCATATCACCCCGATACGATTGGCTGATAACGTGATGAAACTTTTGCTGCCTATGCGATAATAAAATTGAATTCTATGATTCTATCATTGTCATCACTTCTACTCAAATTCATATTAGTTCATTCATAGTTACTGTGACTAATTGCTGCATCTAATTTGCAATGCCTAGAACCTATAAATCAAAAAACGCTCGTCTTAACTACAGCAACGATAGCATGTTAAATGCGATCTGTCTCGTAAAACAGGGTACACCTCTTTCAACGGCTGCTCATCGTTTCAGCGTTCCTCGAAATACTCTCCGTCGACATGTGAAAAACGCAACTATACGCCCAGGTGGGAAAACTATTTTCACTTATCAACAAGAAAAGATTTTGTGTAAACGCATTCTATATGCAGCTGAGCGTGGATTTCCTATGACTATTTCTAACATTCGATTCGCGGCTTATGAATACGCACATACTCTTGATCGTCGCAGAAAATTGAATTCCAGTGTTCCAAATAATTGGCAGAAGAACAAGCGGGCATCACTTGACTGGTGGGAGTCGTTCCGCAAACGAAATCCAGACCTTTCGTTACGAAAACCTGAAGGACTCTCTGCTGCGCGTGCGCAGGCCTTTAACAAGGAAAGAGTTGATAGTTATTTCAATGATTTAAGAGAACTGTTTGATCTTCTCAATTTGAGAGACTTTCCTCAGCTTGTCTACAACACAGATGAGACAGGGATATCCACAGTGCCTAATAATCCCAGCAAAGTGATTGCACAGAAAGGAGCTCGAAGTGTGCAGGCTGTTCGCACAGGTGAGCGAGGAACATTAACAACAATCATACCGACTGTTTCTGCATCGGGAGACATTCTGCCACCTTTCGTCATTTGCAAAGGGGGCAATGTGAAGATGACTGCACGAAACATCTACGAAACTCATAATATCGGCGTCGCCTCCACGAAGTCTGGTTATAATGATTCAGAAACTTTTGTTCGATATCTGAATCATTTTGATAGACACAGGACGAAAATTCCAGGCAAGAAGTGTGTTTTACTTCTGGACGGACATGCTTCACATGTTTCCATCGAAGCTATTGATTTCTGTATTAATCATGACATTGAGTTAGTTTGCATACCACCTCATTCAAGCCATAGATTACAACCGCTTGACACGCATTTTAATGCAGTCCTCAAACGCGCGTGGTGCAAGGCCCTTGAAAATTTTCTAAACGAGAGCGGAGTCTCCGCGATTACGACCGAAAACTTCGCTTCGCTTTTTTGTGCTGTTTTCAAAGAAATTGAGAAGAAAAGAGGTCTTGTTGTTGACGCATTTGCACATTGCGGAATATATCCATTGCAAAATACAATCAGTGATCATGAGCTCTCCGTTTCAAAGTCATTCCTTTCAGAAGTTGAAAGTAAGATGGAAATTGATTCAGTCAAGCCTTGTGATGTTCAAGATAATAATTCTGAAGGTATCTTAATCAGATCTATAATTTGCAGCCCTAAGAAAACTTTGAATCCTACACATACTAAAATCCATAAGATTCACATCACGTCTCCAGAAATTAGGGAGAAAAAACTTGTAGTTCGAATGCGATTTGATCAAAAGAAGAAACCATTGTGCCGTTTGATAAACGATGGACAACAATCGCCATGCACATCCAGAGATATCGAAGACAGTATTTTGCAGCCCTCAACGTCAAAATCTCTAAAAAAGGATTCTACAAAGCAAACGAAAAGAAAACTTGATAACAAGGAACATCAATGTTGCTGCTGCGACGCAGCTTGGGAAGAAACGACAGAAGATTGGATGAAATGCGAATCTTGCAACAAGTGGTGTTGTGAATCCTGTTTCGGCACTTTCCATTGCTATAAATGCGCTGTAAAGTTTATGTGAGCCTTCTAGGTAGACTGGTTTTGTCTCACCTTTAATAGACTACTTTGTTTTTTTAGATTGTTATGTTGAATAAAGAATTACTCGTTGGAGTCCATATCACCCCGACTCATTTTTTCTCTTGAAATTTGTATCCCTTACGCGATGCTATATATAAATATCATAATGGATTTTCATTCCCTTGAGACATAATGTTATAGAAAGGCAGTGCCCTAAGCTACAATTTAGCTTATTAAATGTATACATTCGTCCGCTTATTACTTAGAATTTAGACCCTAAGCAAAAAGTGTCCATATCACCCCATTTTACCCTATATCCCTTTGAAATCAAAATCAAAGTAGAAGCTCAAAGTGGTAAGAAAGAATTTATTGAAACTTGCAATAGAACAGGTAATTAACCCTCTGATGATTGTAAAAATACTACCCTGTTTATGTTTTTATGGGGTCCAATGGAGATTTTCAATGACGCAAGTCGGACAATTTGACGCAGAAAACCATTTTTACCAACTGAATTCGTCACTTCAGATACGTGACGTGACGCAAGTCGGTCTTTATGACGCAAATGGTATATTAGACGCAAGAAGTATATTTGACTCAAGCTGAAGTAAATGAAAATTGAAGTCAGACTTTTTGACGCAGTTCGTATATTTGACTCAAAATCATGAAATAAATTCTGAAAACTTCCTGACGCGTCCGAACAATTTGACGCATTTGGTATATTTGACTCAAAAGCGATCGATAATGCAATGCGGTATATTCATATCTAAATATACGGACAGAAGTTCTCTCAACAATTTTATGTATCGAATAAAGCGCTTATCTCAAAAGAATAAGCTAACATGGAATCAAATAGGCCTATATCAAATGATGCCCAAGATTTACAATCTAAGTTCAGACAGCGGTTCATGGTAAATTTTGCATAACAGAAATAAGGCGATCATGCTTTCTTCCAATGCAATGTTATCCACTGCTAGAATTATTTGTCAAGATAATTTGCTTTATTAAGTTTCAATGATCATCACACTATAAATGAGCTAATCGCAGGGGCAATTTTCTGTCATCTGGAACATTCATCGTAATCGAAATATAATTTGCAGAATGCTCGAATCGATCAATTACAAAATTCCCGGGTTGAAAAAACCAGGAACGTGAGACAAATATTTGTAAAACTTTTACCTATTTTACAAATGTGAAATAAATATTTGATTAAACAGTGAAATCAGCAATATTTGATTATTTAATCAAAATATTATCAAATATTTGACTCAAATTTATAAGATGATTCAAACAGAGCTGCATTGATAAACCTAATTAATATTTTATACTGATTTCATCAAATTTTTTTCTAATCAATTACTGATGAAGTGTTTGAATAATTTGATTAATAAAATTACAAATATTAGTAAAATACATAAAATTCGAATTGATCGCCTAATAAATTACTATGCGGGAATTCATAGCCCCTAAATTCATCTCCTCCTGTAAAAAGATCTTAGTAGCAAATACTGACTGAAACATTGCATTTATCACCGGTGACAATTACTTATTTTGTTCAGCTAAGTCTGCCATTCAATCAAATTGTCAAGCTTTTGTTGCGTGCCTTGGAAACATGATGACATCCGTCCATTCCAACCCTTGTAAGCTACAGATCCACTACTGCGGTTGCATGCAATGGTATACCATACAAATAACAAAGCTTTTTCGTTTTAATCGTAGATTTGTTTTATCTTTGGTAAAATCAAATCATGATAAAAATAATTTTGTTTATAAAAACAAATTCATTCAACAAATATGCATTATAAATTAACTTAATCAATTGATTAGATGAGCGCATTTTGTCTAATAACATCGTCTAAGACATCGTTGTCTAATAACATTGTGTAATCATCATTCTAATCATCATTAAGAAAATTTAATCAAATACAGCTGATTAGTTTGAATGTAAAATATTTTAATTTTAAACAATGTAATTTAAACATTAGAGTCAAGCATAAAAACCAAAAACATATGTACAAAACTAATACAGCAATGGTAATTTTGTAGAATTTATTTAATTTCAATATGGTCAGAGTGAAAGGATTTTATAAATAACAAGATGACAAAAATCGGATAATATATATTTTGAACTATTACTTTAAACTACTTCTCTTTTCATTCCTATGTTACCACGTGTTTTATTTACGTTTTTGTCTTAATCAAAGTAAGTATATAAGGGAAGTATGGAATCTATGGACAATTTGTGGGACAGCCAAGATATTACAAGGATATTACTTTCCCGCCAGATTTATCAGCATTTTATGAATTTTGATATCTAAATTAAAAATAGAAGATGAATGCAGTGTTCAACTGAATGACAGAATAGCTATGTTGTGTAATACATCGTATTTGAAACTATACGTATTGAACTAGCATTTCAATATCAAAATTATTGACGAATAAAGACATCGATTGGCACAAAAAGATGGCGAATGTGATCCCAAATAAAATACATTACAGATGTAGGATCTTTCCACACTTGACTTTTATACACTTTGGTCTTAATAAGCCCTAAGTCCAAATTATGATGATACATACAATTCGCATATTATTTTTCATAGGAATTTAATTATATTATTATATGTTTTGTTAAAATGTAAAGATATTCAAATAGCTGGAATTTTTTCTTTTTGATAATTACGGTTTTGAGCACGTATGGGTACTCCGTAAACACGTTTATTCCTATGCATTTTCACATGCGTTTCAGACAGCCAATCAAATTAAAGAAAGGAATACGTCGCAACTTAAGCATCGGATCTATTCATTTACTGATTGCACATGGTTACTCAGGTACTCAGGTGTTCTCCCACACAGGTTCCAAGCTATTTCCCAAAACTCAACCTGAATAACATCCCATTTATGACAACCACCAACATAAACATGGCATTACAAAAACAAATTGTAGCATTAAAATGGCCACAGGCAATACAAACTTCTCTCTACGAAGACGCATAGAAGTCTCAGACACTAGCTGAAAAACACGTTTACTCACCCCAACCCTAGACTATTCATCACTCCCTGAGGAGCCTGTAGATGTAATTTGATGCACATCTATGCATATTAGATCGAAAATGTATGTGTTTTTTCATCAAAAACACTCATTCTTCACTAACTACTCTCTATGAAAACGCATAGATTTTCGATGTAATATGCATAGATCTGCATCAAATTAAATCTACAGGCTCCTCAGGGAGTGATGAATAGGGTTGGGGTGAGTAAACGTGTTTTTGAGCTAGTGTCTGGGACTTCTATGCGTTTTCATAGAGAGTAGTTAGTGAAGAATGAGTGTGTTTGATGAAAAAACACATACATTTTCGATCTAATATGCATAGATGTGCATCAAATTACATCTACAGGCTCCTCAGGGAGTGATGAATAGTCTAGGGTTGGGGTGAGTAAACGTGTTTTTCAGCTAGTGTCTGAGACTTCTATGCGTCTTCGTAGAGAGAAGTTTGTATTGCCTGTGGCCATTTTAATGCTACAACTTGTTTTTGTAATGCCATGTTTATGTTGGTGGTTGTCATAAATGGGATGTTATTCAGGTTGAGTTTTGGGAAATAGCTTGGAACCTGTGTGGGAGAACACCTGAGTACCTGAGTAACCATGTGCAATCAGTAAATGAATAGATCCGATGCTTAAGTTGCGACGTATTCCTTTCTTTAATTTGATTGGCTGTCTGAAACGCATGTGAAAATGCATAGGAATAAACGTGTTTACGGAGTACCCATACGTGATATTAGCCTGTTAATTCTAAATTGTACATAACTTGAAATTAACGATCAAAATTATCAACCACGTTGCACAAATATAATTCAATCTATTTATCGTTTAATTCCAATTTATTCACTTTATTAATCGTCTTATTTTTAATTCATTTTATTATTTCAAAGTATGCTAGCTTTGAAGATATACATTACCTTGTATTTAACAGAACAGCATAGGCCTACGTAATGATTAAAGTCAAACTGTGAAATTTATAAATCAAGTAAGCTTTTATAGGCCTGCTAATTTCATCATTACTGAACTCAGTATGTATTCCACCAAACCAAATTACTGCTGAATTTTGCAATTTACTGTATCTGACTTGATTAGCTGTTTATCTAAGGCCAATGACCCTTCAACCTTCAATTTGCCTGTTGAAGGACGTCCTGTCTGTCATGCGCCTAAGTCCATCGTGAAAAATCAGCTAGGTTCATAACATAAGATTAATCGAATTTTTATCCCTTCTATGTAAAGTTGAGCGATTTGCCCAAAACTCCTGTGACAACATGGGCTCTCCCAAGTGTAAATTTCTACTTAAGTGACCGGTGCTGAACTTTTCTGGCGATTTAGAGAATTAAGATGCACTATCTGAGTTGGTTAGCTGTATATCCAAGTCCATCGTGAAATATCAGCTAGGTGCATAACAGAAAATTTATCGAATTTTTAGGCCTTCTATGTAAAGTTGAGCGATTTGCCCAAAACTCTGTGACAACATGGGCTCTCCCAAATGTAAATTTCTACTTAAGTGACCGGTGCTGAACTTTTCTGGTGATTTAAAGAATTAAGATGCACTATCTGAGTTGGTTAGCTGTATATCTAAGTCCATCGTGAAATATCAGCTAGGTTCATAACAGAAAATTTATCGAATTTTTAGGCCTTGTGTGTAAAGTTGAGCGATTTGCCCAAAACTCCGTGACAACATGGGCTCTCCCAAGAGCAAAGGGACTCAAATGAAAGCTTTTAATCACGAAAGTAGAGGATGAAATAGTTTGGAATGTGTACTGTCATATCTCACTTTGTCCTGTTGCACCAATGACATTTTTAGAAAATCAGCCATCTTGATATCGTTCTAAATATTATAGGAAACATATTTCAGCGCTGCTGACCCTTATCCACTGTACTAATGGAAATGGTTAACGATATCTAAAATTATGAAACGAGTTGGTGAAGGTGAAAAAAAATTTTTTTACTGATATGAGATTTCACAGTTTCTGTAGAACGACCCATAGGCCTACACGAAGACAAAAAGAGGAAAAATATAAAGTAGGGCCTACTCAGTCAATGTAAAGAATACTAAGTCAAAAAATTCATGAACGAAATTCCAGCACAACAGTTTTGAAAAACGCGTTTCCCACTCTCAGAAACAACTTTTATAACACAATTCGGGACACCTGAGAATGTGCCACGCATCAGTTTTACAATTTCCCAACCCCACAGAACCATTCATTTACATTGTAAGAGCATACACATGTGCTATTTTTGAACAATCATTTGGACAAGACTTGCTTCAAGAGAAAACTCAACCCAAACATGTTTACGCTTCTTCTGCGTTCAAATACCATGAACTAATTATAAGATAGTGAGAACCGCTGCTTTAGGCGGTAGCCAGATAGTAGGTACACGTAAATACTGAGAGAAGAGAGAGATGTCTTTGTTGTCACTCACTCCATAAATTTGGGTTTTCTCGTGAATTTAGAATCACGTCTGGCTTTCTAAAACTGTTCCTATCCACTCATACTTCCATACTGCATCACGTTGTGTGTGACGTCAAAACTACGCGCTAGAATATGTTATTTGGTGATGCACGCTGATAGGTATGTGACAGTAGCTTAGTGGTTAAGAAGCGCGCCTAGAGAGCGCAAGGAGACGAGTTCAAATCCCGATGAACAACATTTTCATGTGTTAAGTTGTCAATTTTTTGTTGAGGAATATCTGCGGCCAACATCAACAACTGCTTACTTTATAATTGCAAAGAACTTGTACCAACGGTTACACCTGAGGCTGTACGATTGCACCTCTTACACTTTTCGCTGATTTTTAGAATTATTCGAGTCACCATTCAACTAAAAATAGGTCGACCGGCTATTCTGTATGTCGGAAACTGTTCAACACAGACATTATGCCGGAAACAAGTCATGTAGCTATCTAGAATGGGGAAACTGGTAAGCCGGATATTTAGAAAAAAGCCAAAAACTGATTTTATTAAAAAGTAATTCTGATTGGGCTACTTTCGTCTTACAAAAACAGGAGCTTACACTTATTTAAAATAAACAAATATTCTTTAATAACTGCGCTGCTGTCTACGGCTGTTGTTTATTGTTAAATTTTTGCAGGTCAGCCCAGTTCTGGTTTTTACAAGCTCATATTCTCAATATAGATTCTTCAATATAGAAAATAAAAATGTTCGATGTGGCCTTAGCTAGTTTATGTTGACGCAAACTTGCGTGGACACGATGAAAAAACTCTATGTCGACGCAGCAGAGTTTATTGCGTCGACATACCCTAGCTAAGGCAATTGTTCTCTGCCGACGCTTTTTTGCGTCGACATAGCCACATCGAACATTTTTATTTTCCATTTATAAAATAAGAATGCGGGAGGCATGGCGATGTGAAAAATGAACTACATTTTAGTAACTCAAGTGTGCCACCTAAAACCGACCATGCTGGTTTTAGGTGGCACACTTGAGTTACTGAAATGTAGGGTAAAATGGGGTGATATGGACACTTTTTGCTTAGGGTCTAAATTCTAAGTAATAAGCGGACGAATGTATACATTTAATAAGCTAAATTGTTGTCCATCGTTTATCAAACGGCACAATGGTTTCTTCTTTTGATCAAATCGCATTCGAACTACAAGTTTTTTCTCCCTAATTTCTGGAGACGTGATGTGAATCTTATGGACTTTAGTATGTGTAGGATTCAAAGTTTTCTTAGGGCTGCAAATTATAGATCTGATTAAGATAGCTTCAGAATTATTATCTTGAACATCACAAGGCTTGACTGAATCAATTTCCATCTTACTTTCAACTTCTGAAAGGAATGACTTTGAAACGGAGAGCTCATGATCACTGATTGTATTTTGCAATGGATATATTCCGCAATGTGCAAATGCGTCATTGCGTTATTGAAAAGCGTCTCTTAGATGTGCAAAGTGTTGACCGTGTTTTGCTATCAATAAAGGTTCCGCTCTCTTTCAAGAGAAAACCGAGAACTTTAAATGTATCTCCCCACTGGAAAGCGACGGAATGGAAATATTTTCTTCTATATTATAGTGTGATTTGCTTGAATGAAATCGATGGCGTTCAAGAGGAAATATTGCTTCTTGTTATCCTTTTTTCAAAATCTGTCTATATCCTGTCTGCTAAAACGGTTACAAATGTAGATATCAGTGTAGCGAAAACTCTAATACTCCATTTTCAACACTTGGCTTCAAGATGGCTGGGGAGTAATTTCATGGTGTACAATATGCATGCTATTACTCATTTGCCTGATCAAGTAATGTTATTCGGACCTCTCTGGGTGACATCGGTAGCACTTTTTGAGAGTGCATTCGGCATATTCAAATCCTTTGTGAAGGGATCTCGAAAGGAAGCTTCCCAGATGGTTGAGAGGTTCATTAGATTTCAAAGCTTCTCGTTGCATATTAGCAATTCCTCAACAAAGGAAGAAAATGTGTACAGTTACGGAAAACTCACTTCTATCAGTGATGATGTTCTTTTGATTTATGACTTGGACGCCACGGATATTGACGGTGAAGTTGGAAAAATATCAGTAAATCACCTGATATTCACCTCTTACAATTATTCTCGAAAAGGAAATTCTGCGTCACATTACGCTACATCTCTTATCGACCAAAAGATCGTTTTCCTGCGAATTGATCATATCGTTCTTAATAAACAAAACAAGTTATTATGTTTGTGTAGTTTATTTGTTGATTCGAGTTTCTTTTCCGACTTCAATTCAGATTATGTGCCAACTGAAATGTTGAATCTTCTGAAAAATTACTCTCCAGTTAGATTTCTACATGATAGGACACTTATCGTGGTTCCCGCTGACAGATTGACTGCTCATTTCATCGCCCATAAAAGTCAGAACCGATTTTATGGTGTGCCTCTTCTTAACAATCTAGAGCATGATTAGTCGTTGATAATAAATGTTTTTTACATATACTTTTTGGAAAAGTTTATCAAGTAATACCATTGTTCTTACTTTTATCATCATGTAAACCTACCACGTATGTCGATATATACATAGTTCATTTTGGTATTGTACCAACTTTAGAATACTTGACCACTTCTGTCAGAAAACTTCAGAAACAAATATATTATTTATAATGAAATATTGAATGATACCTTTGTGGTATTAACTATTCATTGCGGACTATACTTATTGTGCAAATGTGAATGATCGACTTAACTTACAACATGCATTTAGTTCTAAATTTACCCCAACATCCTATCGTTTCTATCACTAAAGTAGCCGAGGTATTGACTGAATGTCCAAGTTAATTAGCTAGCCCTTCTTATCATAACATTTTTATTGATTGATATATTTTATAATACAGATTGTTTCATAAAAAATGGATCACCCTTAAACATCGCCTTAACTTCAACTTTGTCTAACTCCGCCAAAATTGAACGAATTTCTCTGAAATTTGGAAGATATGCCAGTTGTGCTTACTAATATCATTGTTGGAAATTTCAAGCATGAATATTGAGTTGTTTTCCTGTTCTAGATAAAAAAGTAATAGATAATTTGATCTTCATTTAGTAATGTTACACAAAATCATACCTCACTCTTATAAAATTACATTTGTTCCCTTTGTTATGTAATATGTTGTTCTACAAGCCAAAAGCTATCAAGCAAAACAAAAATAAAGAAAATTGGTCAATCAGAGCCAGTATAGCACCATTATTCATCAACAATAATGTAACTGCTACAAGCTACATGTGATTAACTGGACTTCATGTTCCATAGCTTCCTGACTTCGTTGCGGTAGTGTTGGCAGCACTCCTGATTGCTTTCAGCTAGAAATCTATATCTTACCGGTTGAAAACAATACAAAGCACAAATGAACAATAACGAGATCGCATTCACAAAAGGCAAAGTGTCAGCCTTGCTAGAACTAGGGTCATGACTAGGGGACTATGAGTCATTGTCACTGGCGAAATCAATGGGATCGGGTTGTCTGGTCTGATGAGGCATCAGTCCGTCTGAAGGATAGTGATGGTCGATTGAGATTATGGATAAAATCTGATCAGGAAATTCCGAGACATTTACATCGTCCCCGGGTACAAGGTGGTGCAACTCTACTGATTTGGGCTGGCATTTGGACCAATGACCGCTCTGAACTTCACATACAGCAAGGAACCATGAATTCTGAACGCTATGTGAATGTTTTACGAATGAACATTGGCCAAATGACAGATCAACTTGGTGATCCATCGACTTGGTTATTTATGGATGATAATGCTACGTGTCACAGGAGTAGTAGAGTCAACTTATGCAAGTCTCAATTAGGGCTTAGGACATTATCTTGGCCAGCTCGTTCTCCTGATCTGAATCCCATAGAAAATGTATAGAGTATTCTAAAACGTAACGTTCGTCGTTCACTGCTACCTACAGATGGCGTATCACAACTTACGTCACTGTTAAAAAGAGAGTGGAGAAAGTTAGATCAGTCAAAAATCAACGATATCATCGAATCAATGCCTAGACGAATTGGTAATGTCATTGACAATAAGGGTAGGGCCACAAAATATTAGCTTCTTAAGAACCGTTACTGTATCATAGCTTATCAGATTATATAAGGACATTTAAATATATAAGGGACATGAAATAACATGAAAAATGCTTTCTGTATCATACATATGTTTTATTAAGTCAAATTTTAGGATGATCAACTTTTTTTGAAACGGACTGTATAATATATACATGTATTCATGAATTTTATTTAGGGCATCCGATACTCTATTCGTGCATTGAATGGTATATGCCTCGATAATAAGCTAGCATGTAGATTAACCAACCCCCCCTCCAGACGAGCCGGTGGCTGAGTGGATAGTACGTTGAACTTCCACTCCGGGAGTCGAGTGTTCGAACCCCAGTAAAGTCATTTGGTGGTGTCAGGAAGGGTATTCGACCTTAAATTTTCGATTGCTCCGGTAAAGTCCTCTATTATTAGAGGCACCTTCCAACCCCAAATGAAAGAATTATCTTTCTCTGGTATTAATCGTGGAAGTAAAACAAAGGTTTATTAATCGACGATCCTAAACGCTTAATAGCATAGGTAGATACAGCTACAAAGATACGCGAAAGCATATTAAGTCATGCAATTTTTATCTTAACCATCTATCCTTAAATTGTTTATACATGCGTAATTGTTGTCTTGATAAAATGAACAATGATTTTCTCTTTATTTTTCAGTTGATGATGGAGAAGTTAGCGAAAAGTGCTCGCCAAAAGAAAATCCCAACTAAACCATGGGAAACTGAAACCCATAATTTCTACTTGTTTTTCATAAGAGATGAAAATAAGTACACCTACTTCAGTTCAGTGTCAAAATGGTGGCCGAAAGAACTGAACGGAAAAAATCTCAAAAGAGGTGATAAAGTAACCTTAGCAAATGGTACGAGGAACCAATTTGATGCGGAGTTCGTTACTTTCTCCGAATCTTTGCACAAAATTAAATCAAAAGCAGCAAAACTTCAAGAGAAGCTGAAGTCAAGCAACTCCAATTTCAACCTAAGCTCCTCATTCCTTAGCAGTTCTTCGAACAAAGCACCGGCAGCTTCTCAACAATGTGATGCTATGGCTGAACGAAGCGAAGACGACGCCCAGTCTGATGAGCGTGATAGTGATGGAACCGATGTTATATCTGAAACACTTTCATCTGAACAATCTGATAGTGACAGAAGCGTTTTGCAAGGAATTTTGCCTCGTAGGTTGAAACTCCAAAGACAAGAGCGGATTCCACCTCAAGTAATCAATAAACGTCCATCCTATGAAAATATTCAGATGTGTAAACTTTTGCGTGAAAATAATCGACTACAGAAAAAACAACTGCAAGAGATGCGCCGCCTGCGAATTGCCATAATAAACTTAGCATCTCAGACCGACAATGTCGACGTTGATCTTGAAAACAGTGAACCCGTATACTTCAAGGGTGTGGATGTTACGAAGATTGGAAGAAAGAACCTTGATCACACACAATACGCGATTTATCTAACAAGGAAATTGTTCACAGATGACGAGATGAAAGGGAAATCGATTTTTCCCAAGCGTGTGACTTCAAAGCCTTCACTATCCCCTCGGCGGTCACAAGTTTTGGCAGATGCATTGAAATCACGTTTTAAGCTAGATTCAGAAAGCCCTTCGTTGCAGGAGTGCTTTAATTCTATCAATCAGTTAACAGCTGATGTTAGCCGAGGTAAAAGGCTAAATAATAAAAAGTGCTAATGATTTGTTGATTGTGAATGACGTACAAGTATTTATCTACATGATGTATGAGAAATACTGAACTGAAACATGTTATGCTGCTCTTACCCTCGTGTGTGGATCGACTTGTGTGCCTTGAAATCAAGATGATATCCTTCCAGCTTATACTTTTGCAGAGTTTGTCGATACATGTAAGTCAAATCATGTCAGAAGTTCCTCTTGTTGTCAAAAAGGTAAACAAAACTGAGTTTGCTTTAAAATCAGTAGTAGTAAGCGTATTCTTACTTTTTCAAAACACATACAGGTCTACATATTCTTGCCTACCGCCTATTGATAGTATGTTAGATTAACGTTTTCAGTAGCTTATGTAAATGTAAAGAGTTATCTAATTAACCTATATGTTTTTTTTTGTTCGTCATGTAATGGACTTTATTTTATAGATAGATGTGTCTATCATCTATAGAGAACGGTTGACCAACATATTAAACATATGATTTGATCAAGCATATCACTTTTGTTTATCTAATCATGAGGAACTTTGAAGGTTTTAATTTGTTTTTCTTGAAGTCGATGTAGCATACATCCAGATTGAAAATGATACTACTTAACGTTTGTAATTTTATGCTGTGCATGGTTTTGTGATAGCATGATCGTGAACATCAAGATAGAATATATTGTTTTGCAGTATCTAATTTTTCTCATTCGGTTCGTTTAGACGGTAGAGGCTCGTGAAATATTTCGGAAACATAAATAATTTGGCTAATATTAGACTAATCTCAGGTGAGAATTTACAAAGTTTTGAAAAATTAATTACTTATTTGTGAAATATGAGAGTAATATTTGAATGATTTAAGACATGTTACAAATATTTGTTCAATAATCAGTAAATTTTACAAAAATTCGATAAAAGTTAGATGAATTTGTTACAAATTTGATAACAGTTTGCTAAATTTAATAATAATTTCATAAATTTTATAAATATTTATCAAATATTTGAATAAACTTTGGCACACGATTTGACAAATATTTGTCAAAACTTCGGGGTTTTTTCAACCCGGGTTGCCATCTCATGTCAAGTAATGAGACCGAAAAGTTGACACTCTGTTTATCAGGAGGGCAACGACATGGCCTGAATAGTAGGCCTTGCCTACATTCTTTGGTTTATTCACGGGATCGTCAAGTAGGCAAGTCATTCCTTGAAAATGCATGAAACTGAAGGAAGGACTTGTGGAATTGAAACTGAGAAATTGTTTAGGTCTAATTTTTGGAATGTGAATTTAGCAAGGAAGTGGAGGGGAGCACAGTATGGAAGTTACAATATCCGAAAGCAATGGACCTATTGTCAATAAGATCTTTGTAAAGCGATATAACAGCAGAGCATTTATAGGCCTCACACCAAGTGAGCAAAAATTTGAGGAAAAACTTGACAACAATAATAAATATGAACAGGACAAAGAACAAAAATAGAAGGATATCAGCAGATGTCACTTCCCTTTCAGACTATGGTTTTCAATGATTTTTGTTATTTTCTTGATATTGTTATTTATGAATTGAAGCCAAAATAGGCTACCAAAATTCACTCTAAGCATTCGATAGGGCTCTGAGGTTCTTAAAGATATTTTTATATGCTGGGATTAGAAAATGAGAGAATCTAAAAAAACAAGAAATCGCAGTGGGCAGCAATGGTATGAATACACATGTAGAGATACGATAATTAGACTTCTAAAATATCTGTCACATGCATGTGCAGATATCATCATTACGAGAAAACATTACTGTCTACTTTCGTCTACATTGTACCATAGCTAAATTAGGCACAATGATGCTGCTGAAGCACTGCATGTCGCCTTCTTTAAATCGCACCCCTCCGAGCAAACGGATACCCGATCAGCATCTTATAGTTTCTCCGGTTATCCACGGATCTTCACGGCTGAACGGATGCACACCATTATTTCTACGCCAGGAGCCGCTTGGATATCCAGTCTATCTCCGCAGATAACAAATTTTTATCCCAAGGAGATCCGTATCTTATAAGCGGATATGTTTGATATCCAACCGATATCTGGTTCGTTGTTTTTGACGGATATCCGTGCTATCGGCTGTGCTTTCTGGTTATCCGCCTGGCATCCCTTTGTTAACAATGGATATGTAGCAATCGCGACTTTGATGTCAGTTTGCTATTAAATCAGAAAAGTTATCAGTTAGCCAAACTGCTGTATTATTATCCAATCTTACAAATGTTCACCGATATGACGGCCTGTTCTAGTAAAAAGGATTTTCAAATTACATCTTACATAAAAATCAAAATATCAATGTCTGATAAGTTGAACATTCATCTTTGTTATTGAGGCTTGGTTTCATAGATTTTATTAATATGGCCTCTCTGAAACGTAAGTTAATGTTGTTTGTATCAAACGCTATGATTTTGACTGTAAACGGGAAAGCTATGTTAGGAGAGCAACTTTGGTGATGTTTGAGTACACTTGAGTCTTTGTTTGTGGCATGTTCTTTAATGCGTGTATGGAGTGAACGGACTGTACTCCCGATATAATTGCTTTTACACGTTTTGCTACCATAGCTCTCAAACAGATGTTGTTGTCAGCAATAACGCACTGATTCAATTTACACTTATGTTTGGAATGTGATTTTCTCAAAGCCATTCGTAAATAGAAAATCACATTACAAACATAAGTTTAAATTGAATCAGTGCGTTATTGTTGACAACAACATCTGTTTGAGAGCTATGGTATTGTATGAAATAACATGCAAAACGTGTAAAAGCAATTATATCGGGAGTGCAATCCGTTCACTCCATACACGCATTAAAGAACATGCCACAAACAAAGACTCAAGTGTACTCAAACATCACCAAAGTTGCTCTCCTAACATAGCTTTCCCGTTTACAGTCAAAATCATAGCGTTTGATACAAACAGCATTAACCTACGTTTCAGAGAGGCCATATTAATAAAATCTATGAAACCAAGCCTCAATAACAAAGATGAATGTTCAACTTATCAGACATTGATATTTTGATTTTTATGTAAGATGTAATTTGAAAATCCTTTTTACTAGAACAGGCCGTCATATCGGTGAAAATTTGTAAGATTGGATAATAATACAGCAGTTTGGTTAACTGATAACTTTTCTGATTTAATTTAAAAATGCTACTTAAAGAAAATTATATCTCATTATTGAATATCAGTTTGCTATCCCTACGCTGTCATCTAGTATTTGATTTCGATATTCGTTGGTTATATACATTCGATGCGTGAAGCTATCCGCAAATGATGAACAATCCAAAAACCAACTAATCCTCAGATCGGACAGATAATTGTAATCTATACAATCCGGGGATCCACTGGCTTCTGGCACAGTTTTTGACTGAAAGCCGAATGACGATTCTCATCTTACCTACTTGCACGTACACACAACTAAAAACATTCATTCAAGCAATTCATGCAGCAACAGAAAAAACAGACAAAAATAACAGAGATGCCGACAAGCCTCAAGCAACGTAATTTTTAATCCAGTGGATACAGCAGCGCATCCATGAGGATTCAAAACTACCGACTTTGAGGTATACATGAAAAATTACTGAAAATACTTGTATTTTTCAACATTAGGAGGCTTGCCAAATCTGAATGTGAATAGCCTCACAGACAGATTTGCGTGCATAGAAAATGATCTGAAGAAACTGCAAATAAAAAATCTTCGCCCTATTGCATCGAAATGTGTTTTTCTTTGATCGTATCTGACAGGATAAGGAACCGGATAGAACTCGACAGATGCGCAGCTTCGTGGTAGGCTTATTTCATTCTGTAAAAGTCTCATTTTCGGCATTGTTCCTAGCAGAATCTCGTTGTGGCTGTTTGACTATTTCTGTGGAACTAGTGATCTTTGAACTCGTGCGATCAGGCCATAGCAATGGATTAGGCCTATTCATGCATTCGACCGCTCTGTGTCACTCGAAAGGAAGTAACACTGAAGACGCGTAGCGCCAGACGATTTAGGCTGATCATTTGAAAGGTATATGCAGTGTTACTGAACCAAAAATCTATGACTTCAAAAATCCAAGATTTTGATCTGTAAATGACTGAAATCAATGATAATTTTCTACAGAGCCCATGCAGCTCAGAACATTAAAGCATGTCAAGCTTGAGATATCTACTAATCATAATTGTGAAACATAGGAATCTCCTTAATGCCATTTTCAATGGGAACGAGAAGATGGATGGTGAAAAGCTCCTACCTCAATGGTATCACACAGCAAATTAGACGGTCTTAATCATGCAATTAAGGCCGTCTAATTTGGAATTGGAGCTATATAAACGACTTTCATAGAAAATGACATGTGAAATATCGGCGGACAACCCTACTTACTCACTAACAATGAAATCGATGACATACCACCCGGCCGTAATGGAATGGCAAAAAGAATGTTTAGGCTCACATAATAGGGTCCAGTAGTTGAAATGATTCCGAGTTTTATTTAAGTAAACCTTCTTCAGAGAATTGTCGTGTGGCATGCACTTCTACTCCTCTATAGTAAAATTGTCAATTCGAAGATGAAGCAAAACAAAAAATCCTTATAACGTTATGTTTCTGGCAACTTCTGCGAAAGATTTTGACCAATTATTGTAAGGGTAGAATTCTTTAACCCACTGCGTAAATAACTATGCTTGTCCCTCCTGACGCTCTACTGACTTTCTGTTGATTGTTTTTAGCTTTTTTGCCCCTTAAGAAGCGTGAATACACGAAACGTCGGTCCTGTAAACCTACATAGTTTTTATTACAATTTTATAGCCAATAAATTCTTTAAGAAGATACCTCAACGTACTTTTGGTTCATCGTCTGTTTGCGACAATCGTATTCATCAAATACAGTGTGAATTCCAAAAACAATAATTAGTAAGCTTATTATAGGTAGTTATTTATAGTACTTTATTATAGTAGTTATATATTAGTATTACAGCATCATAAAACAATGATAATAGTATTATTAGTTCTCCAACGTTATCAAAATGTTGCCATTAATTCAGGCCTCCCCGGCCAAAATACAAATTTTTCTAGGCTTTTAGGTTTTCAAAAATCTCTCGAAATCTGCACGAGCGAGATCAAACAAAAATGGGAGACGTTAATTTGGGACGGCAGAAAATGGGAAGCATCATCAGCAAAGCTATAGTGAAGGATGTAAGCCTAATACAATCCATGAAGACTGGAAACAAATGGAATAAGATGAAAAGCAAGTAGGCCTATACATGTAGTCTACCAACTACGTTCAACTAGAATACTGCAGGTACTATAGTACTGTCCCAAATCAGAATTCCCAGCTAACACACATGTAAATACAAATCTACTTGATGCACCACACTATCCCGAAGAAGGATTCTTCAGATGCCCTCACCGATATGCCCTCAAGCACAGTCTATTAGTCAGGACTTTCGACTTTGATGCTCAGAGAAATTGATGAGCCAGTCGCTGCAGTGTCGATTTTATCCCTCTAGATGAATTTTGATAACTATGAAGCAATGGGAAAAATTCTCCTAACAAATTATACTTTGGTGTATAAATAACGAATCCTTTTTAAGAGATGAAAGAAGAAATAGAGACGGGCTGATGATACCGTAGTACATGAAAAAGTACATGCATAAGCTATACCCTCATTCAGGCTAGAATTCAAACCGCAAGCCATATCCATTATCATGACAATGATATGAGACAAGTCATTGCTCAAAATGATGTATCTTTCAATACGACCGAATTTCAATTTCGACCGAAAGTCTGAGTGCTTTATTGTCTTAGAGTATGATAATAAAGCACTCTATTTGATTTAAAGCATATTTACCATTTGAAGGCAGTGCTATATTTTCTCGTGGAAAATATAACACCGGTGAGGAAAATAAAGTTCAGTTATCCTAGATCCACATTTGTCTCAAGTTAAATGATGTACATCTGTGATTTACGGCAACTCCAATTTCACAGTCCTAGATATATTTCAAGCATTGCACCATTTGTATTCAATATTATTCTCCTGGTGTCTGCTTTTTGATTTGTAATCAAATTATGTGCTACTCTGAGAGGTAGGCAAAACACTAATTTGCGCTATGCTTTTGACAGCAAAATGCAGCTTCAAAATCTGTTTCACGGCAGGCCTATGTGAAATGGAGAAGATCCTTTTCAAGAACTCATACCTAAAATGCTGCTTCGTTCCTATGCCGCTAGTTGACTGCTTCTTGACAAGCATCCTTCCTTTCGGTCCATATTTCTCTACAACCAAGTTTGTGTACATACGCATCAGGCTAATTGTATTACATAAATCGATGAATTAATTTATAGATTATTTGCTGGTGTTAACGATGACTTTACTGTGTTTTATAAGCTCACTGCTATATAGCCGTTTTTCATTTGAAGCAAAATATAAATTTATAGTAGAAATGTATTATAGTATGAAATTATTTTCTTGTCCGTTCCTGCAAATGCGAATATACATGTACCTATTTGACACTATGCATATAAGGCTTATATTCGTAGCAGTAGGATGTTGACAATTTTATGTTGCACTTAAATTCCAATGAACAGACAGGCGAAACATGCCCATACACGCTTTCCAAAAGTTATATGTAATTGAAGCAACTGCAAAAACGTGAATTGTGGTAAACGCCATTATAGAAATGACACTATTTTATAGCATGCAGCTACTTTGCTTTGGGGCTGGAAATGGACTTTCAATTAAGATATTGTTGAAATTTTGTTTCATAAGTATTAGAATGATAAGGTGGACCGGGGCAAGCGGTTAACAAAGTGACCTTGTAGGGAAGAATGTCGAATAAAAGCACCTTAATTGACAGAGATGTCCCCTAGCTTTGTTAAAGTATAGGCCATAATATTCAATTCATAGCACTATTTGTAAATTGCAGATAGAATCTATGTTTTTCGTAGTGAGTAGTTCGGCATTTTTTTTACTTTTTTGCCCACAGTATTACTGTATGCGTATCAATTCATCATCTCAAATTAAAGGGTCATTTTCACAGTTTTCTGCTTGAGGCTCATGTGTGCTCTTAAGATTGCAGGTTTGTCAATTTTTCATGATTTCTATTGATTTCAGCTGTAGAGATTTTGCTATGGGAATGGTACTGTGCAAAATTCACAAGTGTGACGTGGCAAAATTCTTTCCCTGAAGAAGCGTTTTTTCAATGTGACAAATAAGTGGAGATTGGATTCGCGCACAAGTCGACACTGAGAATTAGGCCTAGCTTAAAATGTCACACTTGTCACTACAGAACATTTAAGAAATCGTATGAGACTTACAGGGCAGTTTTACTACCCGTTTGTTTATTTTCTGCACCCAGAAACTATAAAAATATTTTTATATTTTGTAGACCATTGAATATTGATACTTTGAGAACTTCTGCCAAATTATGGTTACATTATTGTGTAAGGTGACCATTTGATCAAGATGAATAATTCTAGGATTTGTATGGCAACCTGCCCTGAGCATGTTGACGCAGTTTTCATTTTCTGTTTTTGCTGCATTTGTGCAAAATTTCTGCATGTCGCTAAGTGACGACTAAAAATTGCTGAGTTATTTGCCAAATCTGTCTAGTGCTCTATCATCAATGTCAAACATATATTGGAAAAAATTAATTTCTCGATTTAATATGATGCATTTATGCAAGACAGGCGGTCACCCTACTATATAGTCATGGAATTCGGCACCTTGAAATTTACCCACTTCAATTAGATTATGGTAGCCTATTTATTGACTATCTCGAATAACAAATTCTAAGGGGACCTCGTCAACCAGTCCCGCTGATTCTACCAGGCCATATTTGCATGCAAGCCTAAACTATATGAAGAGGTATAGACGTTCTGTAACTTACTCTGTGATGGTTGATCGCGATTATGAATGCATGATTCTCCCCTCCAACTTATTATGCAATCGTGAGTCAAATATTCAATATGCGTCAAAACGTCTGACTTGAGTCAAATAGTCCAATCCGTCAGAATACCGTCGTGAGTCAAAAAGTATGACTTGCGTCAGTAAGAACGAAAATCTGGAGTCTCCGAAACCGAAACCGGCGGAAAGTATTGAAAGCATGTATTGAGTACATCTCAGCAAAATTCACCTGTACACCAAATTTGGTGAGATGCGAGCGTGCGGAACAAAGTCCATTTGCGTCAAAAAGTCTGACTGCGTCAAAATGTCCAACTTGGCGTCATTTTGTCTGACTTGCGTCATCTACTGACTATAAGGACCCCAACCAGAAATACCTGTGTTTGCACAAAAGTTTTCGGAAAGTTCAATAATATTAGTAAATTTTCTCAAATTCAACCTTTGATTACTCTAATATACAGTTTCTACTGGCAATATAAAAGAATAGGGTCATCGATCAACTGTTTTATTGTCCGGATAAACAAGACAAACACACCAAATTTGAATGCAATGAACAAATGAATCGTCCGCAAGAAGTACATGTGGAGCGCGTCTTATCTGCAGATCTTGGGCAGGAAAAGCATCTTCCTTTCACTGAAGTTTGTACTCGAGGAACTTGCGATGCTTGTAATTCCTGAGCACGTGTTCTCGATTCCTGTTGATACCGTACGAGGGCGAATCCCAAACTCAGCAAGAACAGTCTGCGCCGGTTTGATTTATGCTAATTCACTTGTGGGAAGAGCTCTTTGTGAAGAACAAAGGCATTCAGACAAGCAATATCTAGGATGTTGCAAAACACTGGCACGTGCCATCTCCGGGACTTGTACTTTGTTGTATACGAGGCAATCATTTGATCCATCCTGTCGGTGCCACCTTTACGATGATTGTAATCGATAATCACTGATGGCTTTCGGTTTTCAGCATTACTCAAGGTCGGCGAGGAATGCTCGCTGCTGAGAACGATGACCATCTTTGTCTTCTTTGCTTTGTACGCCACGATTTGAATATTATCTCTCGTGTATAGGAATTGAGAACTATGCAATCGTGTACCTCTATGACTTCTGATTTCCAGGGGGACTTCCCTTCGATTTGCCCTCATTGTTCCCAGGAGTGTCATGTTTCTCTCCAAGAGTTTTCGAGAAAGTGAGAGAGAACAAAAGAAGTTGTCCGTTGTTATACCAATTCCTGGTGCACGAAGAGGCTCTGTTAGCTTCAGCACGACATGCTCTCCTAGTGGACAGTCCTCTCTGGTTTCATCCTTTCCAGTATACATCACAATGTTCCAGCAGTATGCAGAGGTCGAATCGTTGAGACACCAAAATTTCAATCCATATTTCGCAGGTTTCGATGGAATATATTGTATGAATCGACACCTGCCTCTAAACGGGTACAGTTGCTCATCGATAGTTATTGTTTCTCCGGGAAGGTAGCATTGCTGAGAATTATGTGTTAGTCCGTCAAGAAGTAATCGCACAGCAGCCAACTTGTCTCGTTGCAATCGCGAAGTGCGTGCCGCTCGATTATCGAATCGCAGGAATCTTCGTAATTCTTTGAATCGTGTCAATGTCATGGTTTTTCGAAAAATACTACGACCGTGCTCTTCATTGAATAGTTCGTCAATACTTTCAAGGTGACCTTTGTAAACGCCTCTCAATATGCACAAGCCGATGTATGCCTTCATCTCCTCGTAATTCGTTGTTAGGAAATCTTCACCACGCACTGCGCGGCCTTCGCGATTTGTTTCGAACACCAAAGTGTCAAAAATTTGAAGAAAAGAAGATTCTTCATCATGAACTCGGGCAGAGGCATAGGGTGTTGGTCCTGGACGGTGGCGAATGAGATTTCGAGCTGGTGTCTGACCTCTTCGAGGAGCCTTTGTTGTCCACAATTCTCCGTCTGGACTTCTGTACTCGTGAGTTCGGTCCTCGATTCGCGGCAGTGTCGCTTCCTCCTCGGATTCATCCGATTCCTCAGATTCTTCCACTAAATTCGGTGGTAGCTCCTCTTCTTCCATATCAGAAAGACGTTCTTCTTCATCTGATATCTGCGAGTCAATATCTAGTGTCATTTTCCATTGCTTCTTCGATTCGTTGAAAGGCAACAAGTGCACTGAAGCGTCTCTCTCGACGGGCAGCCATGACAAAGAGTGCAGTAATACGGGCCAAGTATTTCATCGGTCACTTCTAAATAGATGTCATCTGAGTTCAGCTCAAGCCAATCCGATTGCGTGACTTTTCAGGGAGAGTAGCTGTGGTGTCGGCTTGCTATGGTCTTGACCTCTTATTGATCTTGCGTTGAATGTTGGAATGCGTCGGCAGCGCTAGCCGTGCGCATCGCTCATGGTGTAATTGTCCCTCCATCTGGCTCGCGCGCGCTCTCTATCTTTTTTTTCACTCACATGTATTGCCTGGATCAGCGCATGTACGCTCGCACTTCATCTGTGGAATCTTGACCTTGGGGTCCATTGGACCCCAACAATCACAAACGTAATAACCCACATTTTTATTCAAATCCACTAACCCTAACCTTGTCAAACATTTAGGGATATAAGCGCGTGGAAAAATAGTAATTCTCAGGTAATTAGAAAAACATTGCATACAAATAAGTGGAAAAATCTGACTAGCAAAACATTTTTTGGGGTCCAATGGACCCCAAAATCATCAAAGGGTTAAGATAGAAAACACTCAAAGTCACTAATATTTCGTATGCCCACCATGGCTTTCGATTACCGAGGCTACTCTCCTTGGCATACTCTCCACCAAATGTTTGCACATTGCCTGGACCTCTTCATCTCGATTCCAGATCCGCACGAAGGACGAGGTTATGTCACTGCGAGATGTAGTTTTACAGTCTTTTAGTCTGTACTTGACAATTCCCCACAAATTCTCAATCGGGTTGAGATCGGGACATTGGACCGGCCAGGTCATGATGTTCAAGTCCAGTTGTTCAAGACAGGCCTTGGTTCTTCTTGAGGTATGACATGGCGCGTTGTCTTGTTGAAACACACCAGAGCCATCTGGAAACCATTCCAACATTTGCTGGCGGACTCTTCCTTCGATGACATGCTTGATGTAGTAGGTGCTGTCCATATTGCCTTCGACGACGTGCATTCTACCGGTCCCATACCAGGAGAAACACGACCAGAACATGACACTCATGGGAAACTTTTTCGTCAGCTGGAAATGTTCGTCTGTAAGCGGATGACCGTCAATAACGCGAACGTACCGGCATTTTCCATTGCCTGCGTAGACCATGGTCTCGTCGCTCCAGACAACCTTCTTCCAGTCCTCCATCGTCCATTAGCGATGTTCAAAGGCCCACTTCAGTCGAGCTTCCTTGTGCTTTTCGGTCAGGAATGGTCGTTTCGCCGGCGATCGAGTTTTACAGCCCGCCTCGATCAAGGCCCTCTTCTATGTTGAGAGGCTGACGTCTTCACCTTAAGCTCCAAATTCTGTCTTTATGTCTTGGGCTGCGGCTTTCGGGCTTTTCACACACAACTGGCGAATATGACGGAGGTCGCGGTCCTCGAAAATTTTGTTGTGTCCGCCACAGTTCTCGTAGCTTGTCGTGAAATCGCCAGTCTCTCGGTATTGCTTAAGGACACGTATGGACCAACGTTGGACAGTCGATTGATTTGTTCCGACAGCCTCGGCGATTTCTCTCTGGGTTTTTGAAGTATGGTCAGCCAAGATAATTATTTGCGCACGTCGTTGGTTTCTGTCAGTCATCTTCTACTCGTGATAGAGTCACAAACTGATCGTATTCATACAGACTCATGGTATGCGATCGATCATTCATAAATTTAAATTTAATTTTTTTATATCTGTAGATATCTATGCATCACACGGAACGCAATGCACTAGAGCAATATGATGTTGACGGCTGACTGACGATAAAATGAGCAGCTGAAGAGATGGTAGGAGTCATAGCTATATTTTGATGCTTGATGCAAACTTGCTGAGCGCTGCTGTAAGCATGGATATCTCTGATGATCTCTTTAAGCAAAATCAGAATCACTGTGTCACTCGTCGCGTGAGTCTTTCTCTGTGTAGCACGCACGAGAAAGGCGGTCGACCAGATTTCTATGTTTGGCTTTCTGCATTGCGCTGAATAGATCTGCTTATTGTTGTCAGTTCACATTTGAATTTTATCGATTGCTACTTGCCAAGCAAACAAGATCATTTCAGCTTTTCACATTTCAACGAAATGGCCACGGCTTCGGTTCATCACCAAAGATTCCTGACTCATGATCAAAACAGAGACAAAGTGTGCATTGTTTGAATGGATAAAGGTGGTTATTCGTTGACTGATATTGTGCTAAAGCGAATAACCCGGGACGAGCAAACCGAATAATTTTGTTAGAAACTTGCTAGCTGTTTGCTAATTTTGTGAAAAATAGAAATTTTGATAAATTCCTACTATGTTTGCTAATTTTGTTAGAGGCCTACCAGTTTCTAAGCAAAATAATAAAATTATAAAAAACTTTTTAATTTTGTTAAATATTTATGAAATATTAGTCAAATTATCCTAAATGTCAGAACAAAACATTAATTATTTACATGTTTTCAGATAAGATTTGATAGGCCTTTGCCATCCAAAACGCAGTGTGTTGTCAGGATCATTAAACTTTTGATTGACAAGAATCGATGAGAAATTGTCACAAAAGGCATTGATTCACTAATATCTCTCATTGAAGACCTGTGATTCGATGCTTGGTCAAATGAGCTTGAAAATAAGTTTCAGCACGAATGTAGCAATCAGATCTTGTGTTCGAAATTGTATGTTTTACTTCCATATAGCTTGTATGAATCTTGTGTATTATCTTTGTGAAAACTACTCGATGCGTCATGATATGAGCCCTAAATCGAAGAAACAGTTTAAGTCGTGTGAAATTTCACCGACTCTGAG
This sequence comes from Prostheceraeus crozeri, assembly GCA_907163375.1. Taxonomy (NCBI): domain Eukaryota; kingdom Metazoa; phylum Platyhelminthes; order Polycladida; family Euryleptidae; genus Prostheceraeus; species Prostheceraeus crozeri. The sequence goes on from CAJQUW010005364.1 coordinate 127,234, forward strand.
ATCCTATCAAACTGTAGTAATCGCTTCGAACTTGCTCTAATCGTTCTCAGGAAACGATAGGAATTCCCGTGACGAGAATCCTATATTGGGTGCTATATTTAGAAGTCTGTATAAGGCGCTCAGAGAGTTGCTATCATTTCCCGATGTTTCACGAGTGTGTCATGAGCATGTTGCACGAGTAATCAGTTTTCATGATTATTTCTAAAGTATTACTTTATTCTAATGCATCCCAACCTCTGCAATTATCTAATTTATATTTCTGACCTATTCTGAGAAGGGATTATCATGTCTTCAAGATGGCGAGCCTCCCGACTTCGAACATTGCAAAGCATTTCTTCGCCGCGCTCTACGTCTATCAGTCAGTTCACGGATTCCTCATGAATTGTGTGTGGGTGTGATTCCGCTCGTCGAAGTGAAGACTGACGGCGCAGTTTTCTCTATTCATTGAAGATACTGTAATATGCATGTTGTCATCCTTTGTTTAAGATCATTACATTAGCGTCGAGTGTCCAGATGGAGTGTATATGGTGCGCCACTATTATTCAGACATGTGAGTAGCAAATAAATTGTATTTGTAAATCAGGTGTAAAAACAGATGACTTGAAAAAACATTCTAAACCAACCATTCAAATTATAATGTCCTTCAATTACCAAATAAAATGTACAATGTACATTCAGTTGAAGAATTAATCGTGTGATTTATCATGATAGGAGATGGAGACTTCGATCCTTGATGATGAGGCATATTTCCCAAAAATAGGGGTGGTAAATAAACATTAATTTCCTCCATTTAAAAAATTGCAAGCGTTCTCCGGATTCTAGAATAGAATCCGCAGCGTATGTGGCTGCCTTCCAGTGGGTGTTTCATTCGGGAGCTGGTCGGTACGATGATGATAGTGTGGTCCCTCATCAAATCGCATCAAATCATAAGAAACTTAACTTCCTCTGAAATTCATCAGCATCGAGTATAGAGAGAGAATCCATATTCTGTGGACAATCCTCACCATGACAGCGCGCACCTCTTAGCAATGTGCACAGCAGTCGTCCCATGCGTCATTGAATCTACTGAAAATCTATGCTTGAGAGAGAAAGGGATACTAAAAAGTAGTCCACGAATGTGGCATTGAAACTGTCCAAGATACATGACTGAAGTGGTCTTGCTAAACATCAGGATCACAGGGCTTCTTTGGGACCACACTATTATCACTGCACCAGCTGGTCGTATGGAAAAAGATTGAATCTTCTTTTAATTCGCTGATTGATACTGTCGATAATGTAGCTTGCGTGCACATCTAAACCGTCGTTTGTCAGGCCTACATGTAGGGTTGGCATATTTTTTAAAATACGAATTTTTGTGGTTTTTTAAATAGGTCAAATGCTTCACTGTATAATTTGGATTTGTGCAAGACATTTGAGGGTACGTTATTGTTACTGATTTCAGTTAATGAGGAAATTATTTGACATCAATATCAAATCGGATTTTCTGCTTAACCGGCATATGTTGTCCACCGTGGGAAAATGTGTTATGGATTAATTCGTGCTGTTGTAAATTATTGGGATGATAAAAGATACTGAGATAGTTAAAAATATCACCTGATTGATTCTTATAATAGAAGCTCGATCAAAACCTGTGTCATCTTCCTATTTTTCAATTATGCTACATTCTGTATGGCCTATTCCTTTCTCTTATGTGCGTCAAATACATTCAATACTTTTTGCATCAAAACTCTATTGTGCATTTCAGACCGCAATATCATTGTCTATCAAAGAGATATCATAAATGGGAACTGATTGAAACTGACCAAACCAGCACAATTGATGGTAGAGGAACAATTACGACAGTTCTGTAGGCTGACATCTGCTGATGAGGTGAGTCTTTTAAATTATGTGATTCTTTGCCACTGCCTCCGAATGTTTTGGTTTTAGCAGCATTGAGTTTTTCTGCTGTTAATCCTTGGAGCATTTCGTAGCATGATGACAGCAATCAACAGTTATAATGTCTAAATATGTAGGGCTATTCTTGTCACTGCCCCCGAATGTTTTGGTTTTAGCAGCATTGAGTTTTTCTGCTGTTAATCCTTGGAGCATTTCGTAGCATGATGACAGCAATCAACAGTTATAATGTCTAAATATGTAGGGCTATTCTTGTCACTGCCTCCGAATGTTTTGGTTTTAGCAGCATTGAGTTTTTCTGCTGTTAATCCTTGCAGCATTTCGTAGCATGATGACAGCAATCAACAGTTATAATGTATAAATATGTAGGGCTATTCTTGTCACTGCCTCCGAATGTTTTGGTTTTAGCAGCATTGAGTTTTTCTGCTGTTAATCCTTGGAGCATTTCGCAGCAGGATGACTTCGATCAACAATATATTCAATTAATATCAACGGTAAATTTCATCAATGTTTGGCTACGGCGTAGGGTAACTGTAATTTTATCAATAGAATGTGAGCGGTCTGCGAACCCACTTTATGCGTCAAGATCAAACCCACAAGTTTTATGATGTGTAAATTATACATGTTATAATTATAATGCAATATATTTACACATCGTTAAACTTAGTTTCATCTTGACTTATTAAGTGGATTCGCAGGATGCTCACATTTTATTGATAAAACTACAGTTCATCTACGATATATGTTGTGGCAAAATATTGGGGCATGTCTAGAAAACATTCTAAAAATGTTTTAAGATAACATTTTCATAATATTCTCATGTATTGTCATTTGAACATATAACATTTTTTGGAATGTTTTTATAGCAAATTCACGACATTTTCTGAACAGTTTTAGAATGTTTTTTGTTGGGAATTCACGTAAGAGTTGTGTAAGATAATATCAGAGAGAAATTTGAGACATTTTATTAGAATTTTACCAAATAATTTGCTATTTGCTAAAAATTGTCAAATCATCAGCTATGTTAGATAAATATTTGATAAAATTTTAGTAGAAGTTTAGTAAAATGTTGTCAAGTATTTGCCAAATATTTAACAAAAGCATCTGGTGTGTTCGTCCCGGGAAGGGACTTCTTCATCAGCAACTTTGACCCCGAAGAGCGATGCTGCCCAAATTCCATTTGCAGCAAATGTTGAAGAGATCTATATGATCTCGAGAATGGGAAAAAGACTGTTCATGATTTGCCTGATCCCTACGACTTCGATGACATCCTTCCACACGTGCGTCGCCTTCGTTTGGATGAAAGTCGATATTGTGAGTGCGAAATTTGCAACGTCGCGAGAACCAAGTCCAAGTTGGTCTCCAAGAGGAAGAGAGGACGACCGTCATCCGATTCCTCCAATAACCAAACGTCAATGTGTGCTGCAGTGAAAATGTGCCTTCATTGTAAAGGCATCATTCATCGTGGGATTTGACACAAGTGCAACTTATCCAACTTGCGAAAGAACTTGATTGATATGTGTGAATCCGTCGATGAACGTACGAAAGAGGTGGTGGCCTATAGAGTCATCAGTGACAAGGTGAAGGATGAAAGTGCGAAAAGCATCAAGCTGAAGAATCCAGGACCATTCCCATTGAAGATCAATGTGAACCCGAAAGAGGACACAACGACGTTTTCTTCATCGGACATCAGGAGTCTACAACTGGCCCTTGGAACTTCAAATCGCAGCGTTCATCGCAAATTATTGCCATTCATCCGTCGCATTTCCCATAACCGACATGCCGTTCAAGCACACACACCTCAGTTCTTGCACGATCGAGATCAGCAACTCGCCAAGTACTTTTCTGTCACACTCATGAAACTAGATACGGACAACAACAAAGAGGAACTTCGTGAGGTTGTCTATTGCACAGATGTGGAAGATTTTATAGACACTATTTCATCAAAACGGGATATTGACCTAGACAATCACCACGTGAAGATAGGAATCGATGGGGGCGGCGGTTTCCTCAAATTTTGCCTGAGTGTGTACGTGGATGAGGATGTTGAGACGCCACATCCAAAGGACTCTTTCGCTAACACTAGTGTAAAGAAAATCTTCATCATCGCCATCGTTCAAGATGTGAAAGAATCGTATATCAACGTTCTTTGAATTTTGTAAATTCTCAACATTCAACAAGTGAGCATGAACTGCATGTATGCATTGGACTTGAAGTTGGCCAATATTGTGGCAGGATTGCAGGCGCATGGTTCTGCACATCCATGCCTTTGGTGTGTATGTCCAAAGCGGGAGTTCGGCAAGGACTCGGAGTCGCAACATCATGTCCGGTCACTGGGATCAGTGAGAAATTTCCCGAATGACTTTCAGTGCGAAAGATCGCATAGTGATAAAGTCCAGGCCAAGGACTTCAAGAACTGTATCCATCCACCTCTTGTGTTCGGTGATGACAGCAATTTGTTTATCCATCACATCCCACCACCAGAGCTCCATCTCTTACTGAGGACTACAAACAAAATCCTCAAGGGGATGGAGCTTGTGAGTGAAGAGGTGGCATTTCAGTTTTAAACTGATCTAGGAATCATTCGACCCAAATTGCATGGGGGAGAATTTACAGGGAATTCATGTAAAAAGATTCTGCAGAATGTTCATGTTTTTGAATCTATAGTAGTACGTGCTCGACAAGACTCGAGGAGACTGCTGAAGTTTTCTGAGTGTTTGAAATGCTTGAATGAAGTACGGATTGCTTTTTTCGGATCGGTGTTGAATGGTGGGTTTGTTGAGAGGATAAGATACTTTCGAAAAGCTTACCTGGATTTGGAAATACGTGTTACTACATCTGTCCATGTGTTATTCGTGCATGTTATCCAATTCTGCTTATTTCACAAAGCTCCACTTGGCCCCTACAGTGAACAAGCATCGGAATCCGTTCACCAGGATTTCCATGCAGCATGGGTCCAATGCGGAAAAGTGGACATTATAAACAAGAATTATGGAAACAATTTGCTCGCCGCCATCATTCGATATAATGGCAGGCACCTGTAATAACAATTGCTCCCATCCAATAGAGCCCATTTGAAGATGGATTGTGACGCACATTGTACTTTTTGTCTACATACACTGTGCCTACTGTATTCTCAGTGTGCATGTTGGCTTCTACCATTTTTTGAAAAAGTTAATATAGAAAGCTGGCCTAGGCCTTTTTGAATATGAAAAATTGTGGAATGTACGTGTATGTTTGGCCTAGAAGACAATCCCCTACTATGGAATTAATGTTTTATTATGGGAATGTGAATATTGCTCTGAAATGGTAGTGATAAAGAATGGCTCAGGAGATGAATTGTTGCTTTTACTCGTATTCATATATTTCTTAATATTAGTAAGTACCTAATATTTTAGGGGTTTACTGGGTCCAATACAAGGGATTACACCTGTAGCATCATCAAAACGGTTCATTCATTATTGTTTGATATAAATCTACTGCGAGACGTTGATAAAATTGCTTAAAAATGCAAATCAGGCATAGCATGTCACAATATTTGTCACCAAAAATGCTGTAAAAATGATTTTTGACGCCATTTTAAAAAAATGGCTCTAAAAGTCAAATAGCTAGGTTACAATTTCAGTGACCATCATAGTGAGTATGTGTTGGTCATATAGAATGAGAAAATGGAAAGTATAGAGGGCCGGGTTACATTTTTGTTGGCTTGATCGGTCTTCCGTGTCACCGTGTTGTGGGGTCAAAGATTGCATGTAATTCGTTTAGTAGGAAGGAACATGCGGACTTGGCCGATGTGGGTGATGTGAGCACCTGCATCTTTAAGTGGAGAAGAGATGTATATATAATATATAGTATATATATTATATTATGAATTTTAATTAATATATATTATATTATGTACTATATTATATTTAGAAAACTCTTCTCCACTTACAGTTTTCTAGAAATTATAAGGGAGGCGGCCCAGGCATGGTCACCCTTTTCTCAGTCCCACACCAGCAGTCGACCCGTAGCAGCTCCCACAGGGCAGGAAGAGTGCACTCATTTATTGATGTTGCAACATCTAGTCACAGGTTATCATTGTGAATCAAGAGAAAATACACAATTTATGAGTCAAATTTGACGCATTAGGCCGATCTTGGTGTATTTATTCTCTATTTATGGTCGCCTACCAAATTCGATGTCAAGTCTTTACAATAATTAAGACAACTGCATTTTTATCTAATTTGACATAAATATCGTGTCATCTTCTAACTCTATATTGTTCGCAGACATTTTCATGAGCAGCATCCGTTATGAAAAAATTCTAAAAATCGGTTTAGAACTAAGGATTTTACAGACGAAAGATATTTTTTTTGACAAATGTTCCCGGGTTGAAAAAACCGAGATAATTCATCTAATATATGATTGATGTGATCAACGCTGCATAATAAAGCCTAACTTTTCAAGCTAACAGTTAGCAAACTTCAAAATGAAGTAGGCCTAAATTATTTTTGCTCCAGATCTTTCACAATGCGTGAAATTATGCACCTATTTGGTGATGAAAATTTTCCGGAAAATTTTGAATCAAAATTTTCCATGGAAAATATTGGAAAAAATCGGAAAATTTTGAAAGTTCTGATTTTTTGTGATGGGCCCTATTATTTAGACCGCTTCCACAGCCGAGACAGCTACACACCAATAGAGGGTCTAAAACTGCTGATTTTGATCATTATTTCGAATGAAACAATCTTGAAAAATGGAAAATTTTGACTTTTTGTGACATAATTTTTGCGTTTTCTACCATAGCCGATCTAGTGATGCAAACGAAAAATTTTCCAGAAACTTTTGAAATTCATTTTTCGGTGATTGACGTTTTTGCCTTTGTTTTGGAGACTTATGATAGTCGTTTGAAAGGACTATGTAATGTTCAAAGACCGAAAAGTTCTCTATCATCCCTGTATGTTAACTTTTGGTACCGTACCAACTGCACCCCCTCCGTGTCTGTTTCAGATCTTTCCAAATGAATTTCAGACATTAATTGGATTTCAGATTTCTCTAACTGGACTTCAGATATATGTCAGAAGCTCAACTTTGAAAAGATCTTAAATTCAACTGGAGAATCTCCAATTCATCTGGATCATATCTGAAATTCATTTGGGCAGATTTGAAATCGGATGGGAGCTATGTGAACCATCTGAGCTATGTAGAAATGGAAGATGTGTATCCTCAACGAAGATATCGGACAATACGCCAGAAGTTAGAAGCTATCATAGATATTCTTTTACTCATCACAGATCTTTAGTGTCCAAATATCTCACAAGCTTACCGTCTTTATATCTTCCAAAGTGGACGCTCATGAATACTATGTGGACTGTGCTTATACTTCACGTGTTCATCAACACATGATCAACGCTGCATAAAGCTTTACTTTCAAGCTAACAATTAGCAAACTCCAAAATGAAGTACATTTTTGCTTCAGATCTTTCACATATTGCATGAAATTATACCCCTTTTGTAAAGCAAGATTCACATTATCCCAAACGGTGTCTGTGTGATAATTAAAAATGAGGCACAAGCTACTAGTGGCAAAGGAATGTTCAAAAATCCGCGGACGGAAATCGTATTGCTACGATCGCTTCAATCGAAATAATGATGAAATCAAGAGTTTTAGACCCCAGATATTGGTACGTATCCGCCCCGGAAGCGGAAGCGCTCAAATTATAGGACCTATCAAAATATCAAAACTTTCAAATTTTCCACGGAAAATTTTCAACACTACGGCCGAGGCATAGACACATCAATAGAATTGTTCTAAAACTCTTGATTTCATCATATCATTTCAATTAAAACGATCGTAGCCATATGAGTCCCGTCCGCGGATTTTTTCAGCATTCCATTACCAGCAGTAGCTTGTGGTAATTTGTTGGCATTTTTTAATGCTATAATACAGACACCTTTTGGGATAACATGAATTCATTTCCTTTACAATAGGGTATAATTTCATGCAATGTGAAAGAACTGGAGCAAAAATAATGCACTTCATTTGGGAGTTTGTTTCTAGCTTGAAAGTTAAGCTTTATTATGCATCCTTGATTGTAATGATACAAATTCTCCATGTGTTGATGAACATGTGAAGCACAAGCACACAGTCCTCCACATATATTATACATGAGCGACCATGTGGAAGATACATGTACATGTATATAAAGACTGCAAACTGGTGAGATATTTGGATACTAAAGATATCCGTGATGAGGAGAAGAATATCTATGATAGCTTCTAACTTCTGGAATATTGTCTGGATAGTTCCAAATCGATTTCAGATCTACTTAAATGAATTTCAGACATTTCCAGATGAATTGGAGATTGTCCAGTTGAATTTAAGATCTTTTCAAAGTTGAGCTTCTGACAGATATCTGAAGTCCAGCTAGAGAAATCTGAAATCCGTTTAATGTCTGAAATTCATTCGGAAAGATCTGAAATAGACATGGAAAAGGTGCAGTTGGTACCAAAAGTTAACATACAGGGATGATCGGTCTTTGAATTCAAAGATATTACAATATTAATATTGCATAGTCTTTTCAAACGACTATAATAAGTCTCCAAAACAAAGGCAAAAACGTCAATCACCGAAAAATAAATTTCAAAATTTTCCATTTGCATCACTACCCCTTTTGTAAAGCAAGATTCACGTTATCCCAAACGGTGTCTGTGTGATAATTAAAAATGCTAACAAATTATCACAAGCCTTTGGTGGCAAAGGAATCCACGGACGGAACTCGTATTGCTACGATCGCTTCAATCGAAATAATAATGAAATCAATAGTTTTTCATACCCAATGTATTGGTACGTAGCTGCCTCTGCAGTGGAAGCGCTCAAATTATAGGGCCGATCAGAAAAAATCAAAATTTTCCGGAAAATTTTCATCACTACACAGAAGATTACAGGTAATTTATTCGGTAATTTACGGAAACGTCATTTACTTTACAAACTTAAATCTATTTCTCTTAATAGACCAATGAATGCGTCCAATATAAAATACAATTCGCCATCGATCACAGTTTGAAAATACATGTAGATTTTCATCTTCGTTGTGGAAAGGTGTTGAAAACTGAGTAATTCTCTGTCAGAGTAATAGAACAGTATCTCTTCTCCTCCTCTACATCGATCGGACTCCGAGACGAACAAAGACGAATCTGGTGTCACTGACAGATTCTCCTCATTCTGTAAATCCTGTCACTGTCATCACTATTGAGAATCAAGAGTTTATTGTAGAAGCCCGTCAAGCATCAGCTACGTAACCATCAACACCAACCATGCTATCTGTTGTGAAAGAAATGGATAATCTCTGCCACTAACCTCGCCTGATCCACAGTCCTGAAAATGACTTTCGGTCATGTCACCAGTCATGTGGAACTATGAAACTCCTCACATCACTTGATATGAAGACATTTTTTGGTATTGTATGCAAGGTTGGGTAAAATATTGGGATTGATTGGCCTACTCAAGATCTTGAGTATGTTCCCAAGATCGAATGCCCACGATCGACAAATCAGAACCAAAGATTGTGAGAATCTTGCAATATTTCGTTTTTTTGGTAGCTGTTTCCCCGAAATCCCCTTAATATAAAGTGATCAAAAGATTTTTGATATGTTGCTAGTTATGTATTTTTAATTGAACATCGTATTTAATTCATTTCTTACATACTTCAATTCTTTTAGTGCAGGTTTCCATTCTGTAAGCATCTCTAAAAACTCAGAGGGTATATCTATAAGCATGCTATAAGGTAGCCTACTTCTGATAAATGAACCTAAGTTTCTGCAAACTTGATTTAGGCCTTTTCACACTCTCTATGTTTTACATTAATTAAAGTACTTTGTAATCCTGAGTGTGGAATGTTGGGGGCCCATAGAAATCAAGTTAACAATGTTTCAGATCTATGACTCGAATATATAAAACAGAGCAAATTTCTATGCACAATATTGTATTCATCATACTAAGTTGTGGTTCAATTCCGACACAAAATTCTCAGTATAAGCTTATTAAGTGATATTAGAAGATCGATTTCGTTGTACTACGAAATATTAAAGATATCAAAGGCTGTTGTTCTATGTATTCGAGGGTCACGTGTCCCTTTTCAGAAAAAAGAGGATCTTCCCACAACTACTAATAATTTTGTGTTCCGAGTTAAAAATGCTGAGATTCATTAACTTTTAACACTAGGATGCCGAAAAATCGATTTACCTTCAACGCCGACAGTGTGTCAAAATGACACACAACTACCAAAGTGGTTAATATTGTTTATGCAGCCTCTTTTAGACATTCACATGGCTTGAGTAACATTTTCCATTGAATTTCACGCGATTTTTCACTGAGTATGTCAATCTTAACTTAATTTACAATGCTTGAGTTAGGCCTACCTCCCAACATTGGCCTGATCTGTAGGCTCAATGAAAGTGCTCGCAGTCTGCATTTCATTACTCCGAAAGAGTCCAGGCACCTATGCTAGGCGTGTGTTCCGATCAGCTTTCAATGCTGGTATGTGCATTTCATGGTGCACTTTACTATTGTTTCGATGGCTGATGTACTTAGATGCTCCCGCGATCCGCTGAATCATATCTACTACAACAAGCAGCTTCTCTGACTCAGCACTTCCCAGAGACAACCTGGCTTCAATCTCGCTTTCACACGATGTCGGGTTGATATCGATTTGTTTGACATGGCATAGACATAGGCTTGATTCGATGTCGAGAACTCTGTCATCAGTGTTGCAGTGTGAAAACTTCGTCATTCATCGCAATGCCGCGAAGACGCCTGACTGCTGAGAATGCGATGCGACGATTACAGCTGATGGACGATGGATCATCAGATGATGATGACCTTGAAATTGACCAAACTGACTCGGATGCGAGCTATGAAGATGACAGCATCGACGAAGATTCGGACAAGCCATCTCCTACTGATCTGCCTCTCACCGAAATAGCTTAGAACATCGAACCAGATCCAGCGATTGAGCCTGCAACGCAGAGCGACACTAATTGTGCATCGAGAAGTGGCATCACTTGGAGCAGATATTCAACGTCGATTTATTCAGGTACTTCCGTCGGTAGATCGTCCCGTCTGAATATTCTTAACTTGAGTCCTGGGCCTACAAGTTATGCAACGACGCGTATCCAAAGTGGCTCTTCATTGAGCGCGTGGCGTTTACTAGTCGATGATGAGCCAATGCTGCGACACATACAAATGTGTACACAGGAAAGAGCAGTCTCCTGTGGAAATGCTGAGTGGTGCTTGTCATTGTATGACATCGACAAGTTCATTGGATTATCTTATGCTCGTGGTGTTTTGACTAATACCTCTACACCTGTGCATGCATTGTGGAGCACAACATGGAATTGCAACCTATTTTCGTCAACTATGACACGCGACCGATTTTGCTCTATCCAGCGTTATCTGCGCTTTGATGTCAAAAGCGAAAGGAGTCTACGACGATCTACTGATAGGTTTGCATTGGCCTCTGACATTTGGTTTCCATTCATTTCGAACTCTCAAAAGTGCTATAATCGTCATGAATATCTTACTGTCGATGAGCAGCTGCTTCCGTGTAAATGTCGATGTTCATTCATACAGTAAATGTCCAACAAGCCCGATAAGTTCGGGATCAAATTTTTTCATCTGGTGGACAACAGCAGCAAGTATTTGATAAACGTTTGTCCGTATCTGGGTAAAGATGAGCAGAGACCTTCGAGTGAGCCACTCGCGCTTTCTTCTGTAAAGCGCCTGGCATATGTGTTCTATCAAATGGATACAATATCACAGCGGATAGCTATTTTTCATCAGTCCCAGTGGTGAGATACTTGTCTAGCAGAAATATATCGTATCTCGGCACAGTGCGCCTCAATAGCAGAGACTTATCGAACACTTCTCACAAGAGTATGCCACTTCACGCTACTTCATTTTACAAATGCGATGAAAGCACAAGTCTGTCTATTAATAAGGCCAAACGAAATGAACTGGTTGCAATTATCAGTTCGCTGTTCCCTAGTCCATCGATTCCCATCACGGAGAATCCAAAACACAAACCAGACACAATCACAACTTACAACAAGACCAAATGTGGTGTCGATGCTCTGGATAAAATTATCCGTTTGTACACGACTCGCCGCACTTGACGCCGTTGGCCAGTGTATGTGTTCTACAACTTGTTGGATATGGCAGCAATCAACGCTTGGATGCTATATAGAGAATCCCTATCGTCAAACATAAGTCGACGAGATTTCCTCCTCAAGCTTGTGGAGGAACTGTGTGCCTCTGCGCCTGTGACGGCTGCACCTGGATCGTCGGCTCGGAAGAGGTCAGCTGAGCCTTCACCTCAAAACATGATGAAGCGGCGACATTGTCAGGTTGGTGGCGACTGTAAAAACGTTACGAAGAAGTCGTGTGAGTCATGCCAGAAAATGTGCTGTGGAAAGTGCACTGCTCTTGAAAAGTACACTTGCAATAACTGTGTATGAGTTTGCTCATTTTTCTGCGTTGATTTGATGCGATCATAATGCAATTGTGTTACATTTTCATGCCTTGTAATAATGTAAACTGGAAAAGTAGCCTACCGCACTGTAGTACACTTATAGTAGTATACTTCTAGGTTTGTTCATTTTTATGCGTTGATTTGATGTGATCAAACTGTACATGTAGCCTACATGTAGGTATATGTTTGGCAATTGTGTAACATTTTATATGCCTTGTCCTTGTAGCTGGTTTTCCTGGGCGTAATATACGTACAGTACTTATACACTGGCATTCTATTTTCCTCTCATTTGCTAGTCGTGGTGATTGCTGGGAAAATAGCTCTGATTGAGTAGGCCTATAGGATACAGGTCTACATACGATTTGTCCTATTTCAACGTAATATTGCAAATAGACAATGTAAATAGATGTGCAAGGAGCATTATAGAAAGCTTATAGGACTACATTTGATGTGGTTAGGGTTATATCCTCTACTTAGCATTCTTTAAAAAATCCATCGCTATGTGTCATTTTGACACACTCTCGGCTTTCTAGGTAAATCGTTTTTTACACAAAAAATATAACACCTACAACAAAGAGAAGAAATGAAAAATGATCTTTACCTAAAATCAATAAAACAAAATGAGTTTGGTACGAAAATAACTGAAACTATATAATCCGCAGCGATTTTACATCACAAATGTGTCATTTTGACACATCTCGGCATTCTACATGTAGTGTTAAAATTGATTACACATAAAATGCTGAAATTGAAGTATTTTACCCCCTTCCTTAACGTCTTGATTGTACGAGACCACTCGTATAACCCACCTTCACATTGCAAACTTACCTTGGCTTTTTACAGATAATTTTTTATGTATCTGTTATTATTGTTGGCAAATATAAACTTTCTATCAGCAAAAACAAAAATTGTTGTGATCTTCATTTCGCTTTCCAATATTTTGGATACCTTCCCAAGATTACCAAAGGTCCAACCTTGCTGCGTAGGCTACATATCATTGCCATAATAGATATCGGCCGATAGGTACTGCTGCCGTTGATTCCTGAGCTCTATGGTCGTATCAGTGAATCATAGCAATGCGAATGAAATATGCACTGTATTTCATAGATTCTTCTGATTGCAGTTATTGATTGATGGCCACTTTGAAATACTATGTGACAAGGATGACAGTTTTCAACATCTAGTGATTCAAATTTGATTTTGTTGCAATCTACAGATGGATTACAACTGCTGATAAATTGTTTCTGTATGTGACACGATTTGATCTGAGCTGACATTTTGGAGAATCATGATTCTTGTGCATTTTATGACAGCAATTTTCCTACAATGTTGTGTTTGTGGAAAACTCATCGATGTCGTCATTGATGATCACGAGGATTGTACGTATGCGATAAGTATTGATGATAAGCATTGATTTCAGCAGGTATAGAGTAATTATTTGCCAGTTTTCTGAATTAGACCTTTATGTTATTCATAGATGAAAATATATAGACAAGAAATGTAACTAATAATTCAAAGTAAAAAATACTGCAAAAATAATCAATTTTAAATGTAAAAATTTGTTACTAAAATGGTCAGTAGTCGCATGAAATCTGGATAAAGTCTACATTGATGCGGCATAAAGATAAAGGTCTGAAAAGTCAAAGATAGTTAGGAAGTAAAAGAAAGAAACGGCTGATTAGATGCATTTAGAAAAGCATATTTGACAAATATAAAATTCTTCCATTGAAAATTAAAGTGATGGTCGAAGACATTTAAAGTTCATGTTTATTGAGGATTTATTCAATGTATGAATCAAAAGATCCTTGAAAATAATCAAGAATTCATATTTTCACTCAAGTTTTATTTCTCATTATTCTGCAAGAAATTTTATTTAGATAAGCTGACACATCAGTCAAGTGTGCGGATGCAATATTGTTTTACAATTCAAATGGGAAATGCTTGTAGAATGCAACACACAAATCAGGAAAGAAATCGAAATAATGTGGCTGGGGAACTGGAACTAACTAGTAGATGAAACACAACTTGTTTTTAAAAGGATGCGGAACATTTTGGACATGTACGCGCACCGATATGTTTCGAACGCTCTATATCATTATATCATTTTGAGTTCAAGTCCCGCTTTTATCAATTGTTCTTCCAAGGTTGGCTAGTAATTCGCTAGTAGCACTGTCCTGTTCGCACCGCTTCACCGAAAATCATATGCTGAGTATTTGTGCATGGCTGCAACACAAATTGTTTCGCGATATAGATTTTACCGAGAAAATGTGAACTTATGTCTATTACTAGAATTTTTAATATTTTCTGGAATAAAAGTTGGATTATACTAGAGTAACTCTGTTGCAAAGGATTGAAAACCAGTGATTGTCCGGAATCAGAAAATTATCGGAATCCTGAAGAGGTGAAATTTGATAAAAAGTCAAATAGTGTCAAACAGAGTGAACAGCTACCGAAACATTTGATAAATTGTCAAAACTATGCCCCAAATTGTCATTGATTGATTTGTTGAGTGGCAATGAAGACAAGCTAAGCTGTAATGTGAATGCAATCCAAGTTTTCAAGTACTGTAGTGTATATTTGATAGTGGTGAATCGATTTGCTCCATATAAGAAAATTTACCAGGATTGGGAACTGGAGTGCAGAGATCTCCGAACTCACAATGGCCTCTTTTAGTTTTATTTTGCCTGTAATTGTAAGTGGCTGTCATGGTGCTTAACCTATCATACTTTTAGCAGAAGTCTTTAAAATTAATTCACCAGATAATATAAAGATATAATCATGGCCAAAAAATCAAGGCCACTTGTTTTTTTATACTTTTGTTTATTAAGTCTATTGAATGCAAGTGTAGCCAATTGTGAGCATATGCAAGGACTTGACTCGTCTGATGCTTTTAAATTTGTCTGTGAATTCTACATACCAGCGAAGCAATCGATTAACTGAAACTTAAATAGCATCAAAATACATAGCTTAAAATTGTAGCACTTTTGTACACGATGGTTAACTTAAGGCGAATGACGCATCGCAAAGACTCAATGTGAAATTGTCGCTTTGAGCGAATCAGGAGTACCATTGTATCAAGTGACATCTAAATTGAGTTTACACTAGGTGACATGCCACGCTCAATCACGCGTAATTCACGCATAAACTACGCGTAATTAAACATAACCCTAAGTATCCATGGCTACGCGTGACATTCCTGCAACATCTGTCGGCAGTCCTGTTATATAGACTTTGCGTCTCATGTGTCTGCATGTATCAGAGGCTAAACAATGTGATAGGACCTCAATTTCATGGTCAGGGAAGACAGAACATGCTTAGCGGTTCATCCGTGGTTCAAGCGGCAACGCAGACAACCGTAGACGACGCGCAAACTATAAACGCTCGCCCGCGCGTATTCATAAACATTCCCCATGTTTTAACAGCATCAGATCAAGTGATTTCTGACTCTTAGTGCAGCGCGTATGTTCACGGGTAGAAGAATAGAATGTCCTTAACCACGGATGTTTGGTGTGTTCCTTAATTACGCGTGAATCACGCGTGGCATGTCACCTAGTGTATTGAGACGGTAAAGGTTGGTCATTCCTGTTGATTATAAAGATCTGCCACTGGCTTTCGCAGGAATAAGAATACTTTTTACTCACCGTTAAAGAATCACGAAACTTTTAGTAAAAAAAATATTTTTATTCCTGCTAAAGCCAGTGGCTAATATTAACAATAAATTGAATTTGCTTAGGAGTAATAATAATATGCTAATAATAAAGCGTTTATTAAACAACAAGCATTAATTATTGAATGATTTCTTTCAATTGCTAATTCAGTTTATCAATTTACTCCTTTGATAATTGCTTTCAAATCTGCTATTTAAATAAGGACAAATAAAGGCAGTCGATATATAACAATTTGCTGTCTCAGTGCATCAGTGCGCAATGTCAGTATAGCGCAGTGATGTGGATATGACTCGCTTGACCCACTGCAGCGCAAGGTACAGGGTTCGAGTCTATTGTCAAACAAAATTTTATTTTCACAGAAACTTATGGAATAATGATTAGACATCATGGGGAAGCATTAAACACCGACAAACAATTAACAGTATATGATGACTAGAGCTATGAGGTAATGAATCACATAATGCCTGACTGGTAGAGCTTTCGATCAGTAGGAGCTAATGGTTAATAGTCTTCTTAAGACACTTGAATAGGGTATAGGAGTTTTTTAAATAATTGCGATTGGTAGAGAACGGCGAATTATATCCCATTTCAGACAGCTGCGGACAATGCCGAACCTCATGATATCCTCAGAAAGAAAATACATGATATCTTATCATTATTCTACCAGTTATTTGTTGTTCCGGAGTTGCCTTTCTTATTTACATTGTGTTTGAGGTAGCGATCATTTGGTCTGGTTACTTGGTGTCAGGGTTGCTTCTTGTTGTGTTCCTGCTCCTGCGTGTGAGTGCTGAGGACTGGGGGAGACAGCGTCTGTCAGCTGACTTTTATCAAACATATCAGATATATCAGTCTAAAATGAAATGAGATATTTGACGACAACTGGCTTTGACATGAAAACGGTGATAACTCAATTTTGAAAAAAATATTAGTTTTTGGAACATTTGACTGGATGGGGATGAATTGGATAACTTTCAAGATTCAATCAATACCAGACTTAACATTTGATACAAAATTATGGCAAAATGAACAAACTCATCATAGTTTTAATATTTCATCTCTCTCTAACAGGTTGTGCGTTAAAATGACTTGTCGAGAAAGTCCAAATTTTCACGTTAAGCCGCCCAACTAATATAAAACTCTCTATTAAAAGACGTCACATCTAAAGCCGCTGTTATTCAGAGGATTTGTAATCACATTGTTTAGGCTGCGCTCATTTGTTCGAAATGTTATCGATAACGATGATTTTAACGTGTCTTTCCAGATGTGGTGAAAAGAGATAAACAACATTTGAAGTTCGAGATCTATGGAGAGTTGTTGAAGCAACGCGGCATGTTAAGAGGATATGCCGAGATAAAACATAAAGGCATAATACGGCTGGCAAATTACGTGTGGAAACTCAATGGAGTAACTAAATTTAAGGGTAGACGCGAACTTTGCGACTTCCTGGTGAATGCCTCCGAAATACAGCCTATCGATGAGAAATTCGTTATTACGATCACTGTCGTGAACGTGGTTGCCGATTACCGGAGAGTATTCATAGTTAATAAAGGTGAGTTCATAACAACATTCTTTTTGATGTTGACAAATGCAAGTTCTACTTTGAGCCTGACGGCAGTTCAATGAATTCCTGAGTAGTGTAGTGGTTTACATGTAGCCTGTTTTTGTGACTGATACCAATTTTCATTTTCTCCATTTCAATAAAAGGCGAAAGTCTATTAACTGCACCTGTTGAAAATCACTTTGAGTATATTAAGTTTAGCTTCAGGTTTCGACGGCCGGACTGCACGTCTTATCAAAACACAGCAATTCACGTGCAGTCCGCACAACTGCGTGAATGCATGTGTCACATCACACGGTTGACATCGATTCACGTGCAGTCCACACAACTGCGTGTGTCACATCACAAGATTGGCATCGATTCACGTGCAGTCCACACAACTGCGTGTAACACACAACCGTTAAGCTTCTAAAAAAACATTCGTATTTATATATTAAAATGATGACGTGATGAGTAATAACTTCGCAGTTGAAATCCATGGATATCACATAAAACAAACGGCTGTTCTTACGAATATTTACAATTCAAACTGTAAAAAGCCGTGAAACTAATTTTAGCTGTTGATTTCAACGGTTATTTACGGTTTAGGCCTACAGTCTGCAGTGTATAGGGTCCATTTTGCTTTGTCGAACAAAGCGTATTAACCCAACGGGTCCAGGAGTGAGGCAGAGAGCTTCCAAGATAAGAGCAACGGGGAAACTTGAAAGCCGCTCTTGAGGTGCTGATCTCGTAGCCGTTGACAAGAGAGAGAGGATTGAATGTAAAACATTAGGCAATACTTCTTGCCAGTAACTCATCAGTAGTTTGCGAGACTTTAAATAATAATAATAATATCGTATATTTGATGCAGAAGCCTCAATAATAGTAATCGTGAGGCTAAACAAGAAATCATGACAAAGATTACAGATGAAAATCAAAGTTAACAAAGAAAAACAAAAACGCATCTTTAAGCGTCCATAACACACAGTCATAGTGTGTGACATAGAATGTGATAGAATGTCATAGAATGTGATCATTTGAATTATCAAACCGAGAAACCACTATTCGTTGTAATTGCCCTCCAAGAACAGGTTATAGCTTGTGACATGATCACACTCAAGAAAGAGCTCTTATTGATAAGGCTATGTATTAAAGTGAATAAAAGCATTAAAACTCATCGGACTGCTATTTGAACCTCTCCACACAGGTTTACATGACACGGAGTATTTGTAAAATACTATTATTCCCTTCTGTTTTGCTATCATGATCAGTCAAAAGTGTAAAACTTTGCATATCTGACATGTGAAACTGGGTATCATTCGAGTTCATTTAATAAAATCGAAACTGTATGCATAAAGGGGATTTAATTATTGCTGAGTTGCTACTCTACCTAATATACTTGCTCTATGTGTGTCAGCATAAATCGAAGCACAGAATGATGCATCAAGTGCTATGTTCTCTGCTCTCGGACGATGGAATATGTCGAAATCGCAACATCATATAGTCCGGCAGCCAGAACGAGTTTCTGCAGGGAACGCGGCCGAAAGTGAGACTTTCACAGAATGATGTACTCCCTATGCCTACTATGAATCGGCACGTCTGCCGAGTTCTAGTGAGTTCCTCTTCTTGTCAGACACGATCAAAAGAAAAACACATGTAAATCCAATGGGCCTCGTTCCCTGCAGAAACTCGTTCTGGTTGCCGGACTAATAGCTCAGCACGCCACGTCAATTTTGTCGTTCTTGATCCTACTCTTTTGTTTCCTGTCGACCATTACCCGTGCAGAACGTTGATCGGTTATGAGTCTGAAATGATAACCGAGAAGAGTGCCTCCAATGACGCACCGCAGCTTCGATGATGGCTTGGGCATCTTTCTCAATCACATTGTCGGATTTCAGGTCCATGGAGAGTCCGTAAGAAAAATGCGACTGGACGTGCAACTTGATTAAGCGTCACTTGTGGTCGCTGGTGATCGTCTGATGTCGCAGTTACTTCTATGAGTTTCAGTAGATTTCTCTGGTGTTATGTATCCGTTTTTCGACGGATTTGGCATCATTCCTTTCGCCGTGCTGTGATCTGTAATTCAGCGGTGGATTTTATCTATCGGCAGTGCTTCTATGATTCAAAATTTGGAATCTTTATCTTTTCTGCAGCCTCGTCGTGAATGCTTCTCATTTGGCGTGTTCTCTTGTTGGCTTCAGCCAATTTAATGTGATGGGGCACGTGATCGGTGGTTTTCTGACTTTTTTTATTAAGACTGACTGGCGTGGTGCTGTGGTTCTGTGGCTTGTGTTCTGGATTGACACACCTGGTTTCCTTGGTTCGAATCCGTCATCGAACAATTTTGCTTTTTTATATTAGCATCCTATTTCAACATTATGTCTTCGGCTCAAGATGAACGTCCAACCCGGAAGGGTAGTCATGCTAATCGTGCAAATGCTAGTTGTACCGGTAATGCTGATACTTTTAAAGATATGCTCAACGACATGAAGCTTGAGATCATCGCAAGCTTTACGACTCGGATTGACGATTTGAACTCGAAAGTTTCTCGGTTGTTGACGTCGTCTGAAGATTTGAGGAAGAGAATAAGCTTTATTGGAAATCAACAAGAGCTGCAGCATAAGGAAATTGACGAAATCAAAGAGGCCCTACTATCAGGAGTATGCACTGATAAATTCTATGAAGAAATGGATGATCGTATGATGCGAATGAATAATTTAATAGTTTGAGGTATCCCTGAAAAATCAGATGGGTCAATAGAGGATCGCGTTGAACATGATGAAACTAATGTAGAGAAGGTTTTGGAACATTTGAAAGTTTGTGGTGCTGGCCTGTCGGGGTTCAGAAGAATAGAAAAATCATTCACGGCAATCCTCGAATGCTCAAACTCTCCGTGTCAAATGTGGTCAAGAAAAGCGAGATTCTCAAAAATTCAAGATCTCTTCTCAATTCCGCGGACTTTAATGAGGTGCATGTTCATCAGGACCTTACTCGGCTACAACAGGAGAAATCCAAGCAGCTAATCAGTGAGTTGAGGACCAGGCGGACTCAAGGGGATGATGTCTTGATTCATAGGGGCAGGGTTGTGAAACGTGATGAGTTGCGGCAAAATTTTCATTGAAAGCTTTCAAACATGAATACTTGTGTTCTATGTCCGTGCTTCTTTGCAATATGCGTTCCCTGTTGCCAAAATTTGATGAGATTTGTCTTACTGTTTCGAACTTTCAACCTCGCATCATCATGATGACTGAAACATGGCTCTCTGATAGTGTTGATGATGATCTATTGAAAAATCCACGATGCATGCTTTTTTGTATGGATCGTCGAGTTCGGAAAGGCGGCGGTGTATGTCTGTGGGTGAATGAAGGTATTGTGTCCTCACCCTATCTGCCTTCTAACATGTTCCCGTCCTCTTGTGAGATTCTTTTCACTATTTTGAATTATCAATCTCGCAATATCCTGTGTTGTGTTATTTATGTCCTTCCAAATTTGAACAAAGATGATCACAGTGACATTGGCAGTTATTTGTTGAATGAAATAGACTCTGTTCTATCTGTCCACCCTGACTGGAATATCATGATTGGTGGAGACTTCAATGACTTTTCAGATTGCATTTTCGAGGAGGATTTGGCTTTATCTAATATTTAAATTAATTTAATATCTAATATCTAATATAAAAATTGCGTTCCATACGATTGATGCATGCAGTGAGTGATTATGACAAAATGTAATTTGTGTTAGTATATACAATTCCTCTCCTTCCAGTGTCCCATGTGTAATTTCATCTCATCACCTCATTTGTTATGATACTTGTATATTTTTCATGTCCCACTATCATCGTGTTCTCTGTTGAGAAATATACGTTTTGATACTTTGATACTTTATCTAATAAAGTAATCGACCCAACTCATAACCGTTCAATCCTAGACAAGATTTGGATTGATGATCTTCTTGCTTCTGTGTTCAACGATTCTGCCTCAGTTGGGCCGCCTATAAAGAATTCCGATCATAATTCGATAATTCTACATTCAAATCTATCTCATGATTTTGAATCATTCTGTTGTGTCCCAGTTTACGACTTGAGGGATAGTAATATGAAGGAGCTTTTGTATCGTTTATCGATGGTTGACTTCTCACGGCTTCATCAGCTCACAGATGCAGGTGCAATTTGTGATTTGCTACATAGTGCATTGTACTATTGTATGGCTTTCATGCCATTTGAAATTGTGACTCCTGTACTCAAATAATTGATTGGCAAGAGATGGGATGCTTTCAGGAAACAAGAATCCTGGCTCTGTGGTTGAAAGAGAGAGGAATGATAAAAAACTGTTGATGAGATTTTGGAAGCATTAAACGTTCAAGACGCCAATGTGTGCGGTTTAAGACGCTTGGGGAAGCCTGGTAGATCTAGTTCTCGTCTGCTTCGAATAACTTTGAACACAGTCTCTAAGAGGCAGGAAATTATCCGAAAATCAGGGCTGAAAAACTCTGCTTTCAACAGTGTCTTTATTCACTCAGATCTCACACCTAGCCAGCGGAGACTTGACCGACGCTTGCGAACTGAGCTAAAGGAAGAACGCCGTGAGGCTGACCAGGACGTTGTCATTTATCGTGGCGAGGTGAAACTTCGGTCAGACGTAACAAATTTTCGTCGGTGATTTTACCTTATCAATGTCTATATCCGGCAATATTTGTGACGAAATTTGTGATTATCTTCTCCAAGTAAATGGCCACAAATTTTTCCGATTTGATCGTGAGTCCCGGAGAGGCGGAGGTGTGTGTATTTGGGCACGTGACTTTTTCGTTCCAGAAGAAATTAAAATTTATAACATTCCTTCATCTATTGAAATCAAATTTGTCTGCTTAAATCGCGACACTTCAATAATTCTTTGTGCCATCTATGTCCCTCGATCCTGACATGAGAAAAAGTGATCACGACAGTATTGCTGACTTTCTAATTTCTGAATTTGACAACTTACTCATTTTGCATCCCAAAAGCAGTATTATAGTAGCCGGTGATTTCAATGATTTGCAGACATCTTTTTTAAGAGAACAATTATGCTGTATTAATCGCGTTGAAAATCCCACCAGAGATGAGTCTTATTTCGATCAGATATGGGTTGATGAAGAAATGAGCAACGTATGCAATGTTAAGGCTGAAATCGGACCGCCACTTCACAACTGTGACCACAAGCGTGTTTTGCTTCGTCCAGCAAACCACAGATAGTGGTTTGATAGTCCAACAAACCACCTGCAATGCTCCGTGGAGCTGCGATCAGTTGTAGTTTGGGATTATCGTGCTTCTCATTTGCAGGAATACCCTCGTCGTCTCTCGGTTGTGGATTTCAATAATTTCGAAGATCCTTCGTCAGTTGATAATATGTTTTTTTCGTTACCATCCCATTTGAAAGTGTTACATTTTCCCCGATGACAAGCCATGGATGATCACCATTCTGAAGACACTTATTAACAAGCGATGGGCTGATTACAGGGGAAGAAATTGGCCAACTTTTCTCCATTACAAGCAGAAGGTCACTGAAGAGATAAGAAAGGCTAAGCGTATTTGGGGTAATAAGCAGTCTCATACTTCAAAAAGATTATGGAATGTCGTTAAAGCAATCAAAGGGTCAGAAGCTGTAGATCGATGGCGACCTCTTGTTGAGACGTACAATTTTTGTTATGACTCTCTGCTTGATGACATCACGCATGAGTTCTGCAATAACTTTAATTTGAATGACGATGCTGAACTTTGTCGACTTAATGATATCAGATGGAATTTCTATATTCCACCTTCCTCCGTCAATACTCACGTGAGAAGACTGAAAGCGAGAAAATCATGCGGTCCTGACAATCTCCCTCCTTATTTGATAAGTATTGGTGCTGAATACCTTTCTCCACCTTTGTCACATATTTTCAATAGTTCAATTTCGACATGCTCCTTCCCGAAATGTCTGAAGTACGCCTACGTTTGTCCGATACCAAAATCATCTAATCCGAAGATTTCTGATTTTCGTCCAATATCCTTGCTCTCGCCTCTGTCCAAAGTTTTTGAGAGAATATTCCCGGAGCAAATAAAATTCAACCTCATCGCCTGCTACGGTCCAAATCAGCACGCATATCGACCTGTTGCTTTTACAACCTCTGCTTTGCGAAGGAGTGGATAGCGCCCTCCATATGCGTCAGTAGCGTTGATGTCTGTGGCAGCAAAAGATGCCTACGTTGTAAATCTCTTGACACTAATACTACTTTTAAGAGTTTTAGTACCGGCAGACGGTTCGTTTTAAATTATCCTAGTAGTTTCTCGTGTAAGAG
The DNA here is from genome assembly GCA_907163375.1 of Prostheceraeus crozeri. Classification (NCBI taxonomy): domain Eukaryota; kingdom Metazoa; phylum Platyhelminthes; order Polycladida; family Euryleptidae; genus Prostheceraeus; species Prostheceraeus crozeri. The sequence goes on from CAJQUW010005364.1 coordinate 151,155, forward strand.
TAGACATATAATATATTTGATCTATTGTCAATCATGTGGGGCCCAGTATGTTGGACAGACAAAACAGCCACTACATTGCAGACTTAATGGGCATCGGCAGTCTGTTCAAAAGAATCATCTCAATACGTATTTAAGTAATCATTTTAATAGTTCTAATCACAGTTGGGATGATGTAAGTATACAAATTATCGACTTTGTCGATGTTCGTAATAAATCTGATACAGAAATTGCCTAAGGAAGATTTTCATATAAGAACGCTGGACACCTTGCATCCTTTAGGTTTTAATGACAGAGTGTTAGGCGGAAGTTGCGCCTCTCAGAACACTGCAAATTCATTTTCATTTTTTAGTTCTCCTATTAGCAGACGCAAGAGAAGCCATGGCCTTAGGAAGTCGGGTAGAAAGAAATATCCTCCAGCTAATTGTTGTGAGGATATTCTCAAGGAGCTTCAAGAGTTGATGAAGAGCAACAAAATAAGAAATTTCTATAATTGCTTGAAATCGATTAGTGATAGCATGCTTAAAATTATGTATTCTAGGCTTCTTGATCAGTCGAATGACCTATCTTTCGTTTTGACAACATATGTTCATAGTAAATTACATAGAAACAAGAAGGATAGCTTTACCGAAGACAAAACGCATATAGTGATTCCTTTCAAGTCTCATTTAGTTGACAAACTTCATTTACCTTCTGCATTTAATGACAAAAGTGTCTGTGCTTTAGTTCCAGAAAAAGCGAAACATCTATATCCTCCCAAAAGTGTACCATAAACTAAATTACCCTATTTGTTTGAAATTCTTCAATTATAATAAGTTTCTTAATAGCCTGACAATTCAGGAAGTTGTTGGCATTTTACAGAGCGATTGCAGCTGTGACTCGATGACCAGTTTTGTTTAGAGCCTTATGGTCATGTTTTTACCGGTAATTTAGATATAATAAATGATCCAGGTCTAAGAGCTATATTTGCGTATGACACTAAACACAGATTGTCTAGGTCAATATCATGGAAATCCATTCAAAAAGAGATCAGCGATTCCATAGATAATCATATATCTCGTGTGTCCAGTCGCCTTCACTTAAAGTTGATGACTTCTCTATTTGGAAAAACAGGGTCATCATGTTAGTAAAGCACCGCATCTTTCGTTGTAAGAAGTTGGGTAGGAAAGATAATGGCAGCAACGTTTGTGTTGATAAGGAGTTGCAAGATCTCCATAAAAACTTGATAGTCGTTCCTGTCGATAAAGCATCCAACAACTTTAGTTTCATATGTAAAAAGTTCTATCTCAAAATCCTGATGGACGAGCTTGGTTTTGACATAGATTCTTCCACTGCAGTAGGCAATGGAACTTATAAACCTGAGCTTATTTCTGAAAAGGAAGTCCTTACTAAACACGTTAAAGATATGAAATCAAACTTTAATATTAATGTTAGTGACAATGACCTTAAACTACCAAAACTTTTCTGGATTCCAAAATTGCATAAAAATCCTTATAAGTTTAGATTCATTGCCGGAGCCAGAAATTGTACAACTAAAAAGTTATCGGTGAATATCAACAAAGGTCTGAAAGTGATAAGAGAAAATTTCCATAGATACTGTGAGTCAATCAGGAGTAATACTGGCTATTCTTACTTTTGGAGTGAAGCCTCGACTCAAGATTATTTGAGGAATATTTTTAGCGTGAACGTCCACTCTATGCAAGTTTTGACTTCTCTACTCTTTATACAAACTTAGATCAAGGTGCTATCAAGAATAACATTTTTTCCATCCTTGATCTCACATTCAATTCCACTAATCGTAGATACTTGTGTGTAGGATATGAGAAGTCGTTTTTCTCCAAAATCAAATATAAGGGGTATTTTTGTTATGACGTGAACTCTTTTGAGAAGGCTATTGATTTTATAGTGTCTGAAGTCTACATTTCTTTTTCCGGTTATGTGTTAAGACAAATTCGAGGGGTACCAATGGGAGGGAATTGGAGTCCTTTACTTGCCGACTTGTTTCTGTTAAATTGCGAATTTGCTTTTATGAAACAATTGGTTAAAAATAAAAAGTTTGGACCAGCTAAATTATTGTCAAACACTTCGAGATATATAGACGATATATGCGAAATAAATTACAAGCATTTCAATACCTTAATTCCAAAAATTTATCCAGTGGAGCTTCTTGCAGATAGAAACGGAGTCAATGACAAAGCCGTTGTTTACCTCGATGTGAGACTCCAATCTAGTAGTGACGGCCTTCGAACCTCAATATATCATAAAGTGGAAGATTTTGATTTCCCTGTTGTTCTGTTGACATTTCCAGACAGTGCAATACCTTATAACATGGGAATTAATGTATTTGCCGGCCAGGTTTTACGTTATTGTCGCATCTGCTCGCATCTTGAAGATCTAATTAAACGAATTAATATGACACTTTTTGTGATGAGCAGCAGATGATATTGTAAGTCTAAAATGAAGGCATGTACTGAGAAAATCCTAACCGGTCATAACAATTTTCTAGTCAAGTTTGGATATTTCTCAGCCAGGCAGCTGACATCGCAGTGCGCATTTTAAACAATAAAATCAACACTGTTTGTTTGTTTTCTTAGCATTTTCTTTCATTGGTTATACCATTTCAGTATTTCACACATATATTTTAGTTTGTTTTGGTTGTATTCGTCTGTTGTGGTTGTTTTGTTTTTGTTTTTACTATTACTATCAATATTACTTATTATTACACATATCATTACTGCAGGTTTTTTTTAAGGTTTCGTTTACCCGCCCACTCCCATATTCTACCCGCCAATCTAAAACAAAGCAAAACAAGGCTTGTAGATCTTTCTTTGAATTTCCTTTCCAGTTGTAAAAAGAAAACTGAAACAAAGTTGCATCTTTTGAATATTCAGAAAATTAGAGGGGGTCGTACAATATATGCCTACATGACGTACATGCACTAAAATGTGCACAGCAACAATTGCTGGATAAGATGGAGAGGACCAGTGGAAAATTGTCTCTTGAACTTGCAGTAAAAACATATATGATAAATGCATAATACACTACATGATTTCACAGTGAATATGGCAAACTGCAATTTATATAAAGACAAATTGCATTCTGCAACGTCATTCCTCATCGACAAGAGCCTATTGATGATCAACGAAACAGTGCCGCATATCAATGAGAAGTGAAGTTAAAGAATGTAAATAACCGTTGATAAGCGATGAATGTGTTATTTGCACTGCAAAAGTCTGCAAATTGCTTAGTTAAGTCATGGATGATGAAAAGCTGTGTTACAATTATTACTTAAAAATTGAATATGCCTAGTTTCTCTTTAACGATCGAAATTTATTGTCAACTACGTATAGGGGAATACATACAAGTACTGTACAGTTGTACACCTCCATAACTTTCAGTGATGCAAATTCTATAAATGAAGTAAGCTATGTGAGACAAGAAAGCACCACTGAGAATGCATTTCTTCATTCGCAACCAGTAAAATTTATTTTGGCATGGTCCACTACATGACTACATAGTATATCCGTTTTGATAACTTCCTACTTTTAAATGCGTGTGAGTGAAGGAAAGTTTTTGTACTTGTTAACTTGACGATGGTTGCGAATCGCATAATCGAACATAAGCAGGTTTCGTATAGATTATCCACACCTGAAATAAGGTTGGGTTTAATAATTCTTAAATTTGAATTATGCGAATAATTCGAATTATTCGCCTTATGTGAAAAACAACAGTGACTGACATGGACAGTGGTCCGAGTTGACATCCGAAATTTACCCGCCCATTTGAAATTTTTACCCGCCCAAATCGGGCTCGTATATCGCCTTAAAAAAACCCTGCATTGTATTGATTTTAGAATGCCAGCCGCATATAAGTTTATGCGGAGCCCCGCCCGCCTGGGCTTGAGCGTTCAGGTAGAGGGGCCGAAACGCGACCAGGCGGGTACCTGCTGACGACTAGCTGTTGCTTTATTTGTTTTAACTTTGTTTTTTTTATCGCTAACTGCCCTAGTGTGATGAATGGACTGTGTCGGTTCCTGGTCTCCATGGGGTTGAAAGGGTGATTACTAGGTGTCTATTTATATATAAGTTCCTAATCAATCGAGCCTGAAACTTTGACCAAGGAGATCACTTGTTAAGCGGCCTTGTACGATCTCGTACACTTAAGGGTGAAGTCCATCCCGTATAGCGCTATGTTATGGACCCCCGGGAAGGTCCGTCCGCCACGCAATCAGATCCGTCAAGTCTTTGTGCTTAAAGATCTTCATGCATTAATGCATTTGTCGAGGATCACAAGTCAAAAGACCATTAGGGGTAAGGTCCAGCCCCGCTTTAGAAGCGCTGATTGAAAAATGGACTAGTGGGAAGGTCCTCCACACCGATCTCGTCAAGTTTGGCTCTAAAATGTAGTCCTAGGATATTCAAAAGTTTGACGCGCCTTGAACGTTTAATGTCTGCCGGTGGGAACGCACCGCCTGTCCTCTTAGGGGCAATATATGTATTAAAGTTTATTATATAAGTTTATTGAAATTATGAAACATTTAGACGTCGTTATGGGAATGTCCCAGCTTCAATTGGTTGAGATGTGCGACCATATATCAAAATGCCTCGATGATCGTGATACTTCGTCCGTCAACGTTTATTGTTTGGACTCATCAAGAGCCTTCGACAAACTCCAACATTGTCGTCAGATCAATTTTTTTAAATATTATGGATTTGATCACGGTTTCTTGAGGTGGCTCTTCTCCTTTCTGAACGCTACATGAGCGTCAAGATCAAAAGCCACATTGGCAAAAAGTACTTATACCGTCTGGTGTCCCACAGGGATCAGTACTTGGGCCTAATCTTTTTGCTGACTTTATCGGCTCTCTCAGGTTCGAAGACAATTCTCGGAATGTGATAGGAATTAAGTATGCTGATGACATCACCATTATTGAGCCTCTATGTTACAACCAGATCCCTGTCATTCATACTGATGCATGTAAGGCTGCATTTAACAATGTTGGTCTTGTTCTAAATAGACAAAAATGCATGTACATTGTAAATGTGTGTCAAGTGCTATCATAATTCTTTTTGTCACATGAACAATGGGTTTAAGGTTGTTCAGTCATGCAAAATTCTTGGTTTTTTTATTGACTGCAACATGAAATGGGACTTTCAAGTGTCTTCTATGTTAAAGGTCGCTTCTCAAAGACTCCACATTATCAGATGTCTTAAATATATTCTGTCATCAAATGATTTAATCATTATTTATCACTCCATCATAACTTCACTTTTCTTGTATGCGTCACCCGTTTATGGAGCTCTACCTGTGACTCTCCTACATAAGTTTGAGCGATTTCAAAAGCGCAGTCATCGTTTGATTTGTGACTCGTCATACAGTTGTAATGCTTTCCCTGATTTGTCAAGTCGTTTTCATAGAGCTGCAGTCAAGTTATTGATATGTTCTGAGACTCATCAGTTCCATCTTTTGCATCATTTGGTTCATAAACGACTACCTCACGCACAATAATTATTTGTTCCTTTCTCTCAACGATCTTGTGTAACTTGTAATATCTTCCTATCATAAATTCGCATGTTTTTTCACTTGATTATCTTATTTGGTTAATTTTCTATTTTGTATGTGACAGTTTTATATATAATGTGATTGCTTGTGATTAACAATCTCTGAAAATATATGCTACTACTAATAAGATTGGCCGCGCTACAATCACTTCGAAAGTGAAGTTCAAGTTGAGATTGCGTCTGCGAAGCGAATTTGGGCAAATCGTCATGAGACCACTACTAATTGCTTATGGAAAGTTGTGAATGAGGTCAGAGGTAACAGGGCAAAGTTGGCATCTTCCGATCATTGAATAGCAGTTTCTCTGAAGTTAGTGATCTGTTGGCGGCATCTAGCAATGAATTTCATGACGTTGAATTGCTTCCAACACAGAATGACGACTGGCGAATTAAAATCCAGCCTGATTTTGTCCTCCAAGAGTTGGTTCGTTTGAAAACACGAAAGGCTAGAGGACCTGATGCGATCCCTATGCGTCTTATTGTTGCAGGGGCGCATTTGTTGGCTGAGCCTTTAAGTGTCATCTACAACGAATCTTTACGAACTCGCAGTGTTCCTAACTGTTTCAAGTATTCATTTGTTCACCCAATTCCAAAGACAAGTAAACCGATCCTCTTCGAATTCCGTCCTATTTCGATCATAGAGTAGGTATATTAGGTAGAGTGGCAACTCTGCATTTATTGAATCCCAAATGTGTACACACTTTCGATTTAATTAAATGAACTCAAGGGGAAATAGTTCGTAATTGTTACCAAATGTGAGATATTCAAATTTTTCCAGTTTTGAAGAAATTATAACGGAATTGAGTGTTCATGATTGTAATGCAGAAGGAATGATGGTATTTTACAGATTCTCAGTGTCATGACAGCCTTGGAGATTTAATGTTTGTTAAATTACCAATTCGATGAGTTCCTACTACTTTCATGCTGAACCTCAAGAGTATTTTCTTAGGCGTGATCATGTCACAGGCAACCTGCCACTGGCAGAGCAAAATCACATAATCAAAGACATTGATTTCAATTAACTTTGAAAGATGTAAATGGGTCCACATCATTATTCAGATTCAAGAAATAAAGCATGAATTTAGTGAATCATAAAAATATGCCGGTGAAAATTGATGTAAAAACTTGAAATTTCAGCCAAGAAAGCACGAATAATATCGCGATCTTTTCATGAAGACTTTCATTATTATACAATTCATGAGATTTCCTTGATAATCAGCTTCATTTCCGATTAGTTAACCCTTATCCTCGCATCCCCTACATTTTGTATTAAAGCAAAATTTAAGATCAAATAAAATTTTACTAATCAATGCTAGAACACTGGGATTATAGAATGATGAGCATAGGTTAGTATAGTTCATCTACCTACAAAATTTTGGTTCTAGTTGGTATATCCTAGAAAATATTCATAGATACTACCTCAACCTCGCATCCCCTACATTCTGTAGTGAGCCAAAAAGAAGATGAAATCATAAGAGTTTGACTATACTCTCAATCATAGACCACACACAATGTCTATGAACGCATTTAAAACTTAAAACGTTCAACTTATTCAAACTTGCTTGACTGCTATATATTCTGTCATAACGTCTACTGCCACATTGTAATTCACAAATGATGAAGTTTTTGCAACTCTATGAGCCATCGAAAGTATTGAAATCATTTTCAGATCTAGCTTACTAGTACCGAAAATAGTTTTACTCCCAGTAATTTACATTCTAAATATTGATACGAAAAACAACTCCCAGTAACCCTTCATGAAGATCTCACAGCAATCAATAGAATGCATGTATAAATTCTAAGCTACCATAGATATTTCATTCAATTATGACAGTCAATTATCGCTTTTGCACCACCAGAAAGATCAACGTGATCGCCAATGAATTGAAGTGACGACAGTGGAGACAAATTTAACGCATGGCATAGATATCTGCATTCAATAATTCATATTCTAGAAGTCATAAATGCAAGTCAAATTGCCAGTAACAATATTCATCAATGAGACTGTCAATGACATGGAGTGATTACAATAGCGACACATTCAGCACATGGCCTAGAGATCTGACAAGCAATAGACTGTTGCTATAGAAGCTTGTGAGCCGGGGGGAACGCTGAACACTCAATGGCGTAATGCACTATTATAGACATGTAATGTTCTATGTTTGAGAGTTGAATCTCAATCAAATCGAATCGCAATATCACTTCCGCGTTTTCTGATTGGTTCGCTGACTGCTGCTGTTGAATACAGGTCATCGAACTACCAAGCCACATCACTTTGTAAACATGCCTCGAACCACCCGTTACTCTGCTGCGCAAGCATTGAAGCTTATTTGGAATACAGATGAAGATTCAACTATCTCTAACGAGGAGGAGGAAGAAAATATTGCTCATGGCGCTGTAAATGAAGAAGACCAGGAAAATCTATTCGATGATGATCAAGATGGTGACGCAGCAACTGGCGACTCAGAAGTGGATGATTGTGATGAGGGGGACATTCCTGTATTTGTAGATGACGGATCGGACTCTGACTCTGAAACGTTGGATGACGATACTGTTGATCAAGTTGTTGTAAATAACATCGCATATTCTCGCAACCCATTCCAATCACGTCGATGGAACCGAAATATCGTTGAACGACGCAATCAAATAGCTCATCCGCAGTCAGCTTTGGAAGCATTCAATCTGTTCTTATCAGAAGGAATAATTCGTGAAGTTTTGCGTTTCACTAATAGGAAAGTAACAGATATTCGCCGCAGTGTTACCAGAATCACTGGTTATATGAATCACTTCACTTATGAGATATGTGCGTGCCTGGGAATCCTTTTGCGCGCCGGGCTTGATCGAGACAATTTTACGAGCTTGCCTGAACTCTGGAATCCAAAGGAAGGTCGGCCTTTCTACAGGGCCGTGACGTCTTTGAACAGAATGCAGTTTTTTTTGAGGTGCATCCGATTCGACAACTTCAGAAATCGAGCTGAAAGACAGGTGGTGAATCGGTTGGCGGCTATCAGTGACGTATGGGATCAATTTGTCAGTAATCTACGTCGACCCTACTCTCCTGGCGACACACTTGCTGTTGATGAGCTGCTCCTCGGCTATAGGGGTTGCATTCCCGGCCGGACCTACTTACCGTCTAAACCCGCCAAATACGGGCTAAAGATCTTTTGGTTAGCTGAATCCGTTACTTGCTACGCTCTCAATGCGCAGATCTATTCAGGAAGACGCCCAGGTGAGCCTCCACACACGAACATTGGTCGAGATGTTGTTCTGGATCTCACCGAACCTTTCTATCGATCTGGTCAGGATATCGTTACCGACAACTATTTCACCTCCCAGCAACTGGGGCCTATTTCATAAAACACTGATAACTGATAAAATCAACTGATAAATCAGTAACCTATTTCATAAAACAACGGAGGCAGTTCAATATCTATGAACTGACAAAATCGTTGATATCATTCTGATAAAACCGAACTGATAGATCTCTCTTTCATAAACAATCACTGACAGAACGCTAAAATAGAATTCCCTGCGAAAGTAGGTCAGATCAAGAAACGGTACTGATAAATCACATGACTGTTGTGTTAATCTTCTATCAATTGATGAAAATGTCAATTTCATAAACATTGAATCGACTGACAACTGTTAAATTTCACTGATAAAAGCGAGTAGAATTTTGTCAGTCACAGAGGCATGATAAAATGAATTTGCTTGATATTATTGGGGAGTTTGAAAACCGCAGGCCGAGAATATTTTTGAACAGAGAGCATTTTGACACTGACTTCGACTTTCATCAGCGTTTCAGAATGCAAGAGAGTACTTACGAAGCATTAGAGGAAGTTATCGGTCCTCTCCTCAAGCATGAGACAGAAAGGAACCATGCTCTTTCCCCAATGGAACAAATCTTAAGCTGCATTCGATTTTTTGCGACCAACAGCTTTTATCATGTGTTAAGGGATGCACACGGACCGTCAGAGTCGACAATTTGTCGCTGCGTTCAGAGAGTCACGTCCGCTGTAAACGACAATATGTTCAAAGAATATGTTCGATTCCCGTCGGACTGTAATAAGGTCAGACAGGACTTCTATGAAGTTGCAGGCATGCCTTCAGTCTGTGGAGTTGTTGATGGAACTCTGATCGACATTGAAAGACCGACGTTTCATGAGGAGCAGTTTGTGGATCGCCAAGGAAATCACTCTCTCGATGTGATGCTAATCTGCGGCCCTAACAACGAATTTTTTTATTGCAATTCTTCTTGGCCGGGAAGCGTGAATGATGCCAGAGTTTTGCGCAATAGCAATATTTTCCGTGCATCAAATGAAAATTTTCGTTTTTTCCCTGGTGGTGTCATACTTGGAGACTATATATATCCCTGTCTTGACTGGCTAATTCCTCCCTTGCTGTGCAATCCCTCTGCAGATGTTGCCATTGAAAGCTTCAATCGCTCACATAGAAAGACCCGATGCATTATTGAGCGCAGCATCGGGATACTGAAGAATCGCTTCCCATGTTTGCGACAGAAGCTAAGTGTGAAGTCTGCTACGCTCGCTGCTGAGATTGTCAAGGCATGTGTAACATTGCACAATTTCTGTATCGCAAAAGGCGATTCAATGGATCCTACGGATGCCATCTCAGAGCAGACATCAACATCGGCTGAAACATGGCTTTCGAGTGGACTCGAGTTTCAAGAGAGAACTGAGAGGAGAAGACAACTTGTTGATAATTTCAGACAACCATGACTTGAGTGTTTGACCTTAAAACAATATAATATACTGTATATTACTGGAATTCAAGTTGCTTTGTTCATCGATTAAGAGATGGTTTTTAGAGTTATGTTTAGCACTGTGCAATTTACGGAAAACACAAAAAGATGTCCATGTATTTGAGCAAAATTTTAATACAAATAAAATACAAAAAAATTCTCCTGAAATTCTCCTGAAATAATTACGAATTATGACAAAGTATTCATCAACAATTGAACCAATTGGATTTTCAATTCATTAAGTATTTATTCAAGAACTCAGATATAGCACGGGGTTTCACGGATATAACAATCAGCATTTCGTACCAGATAACTTTCATTCTGAAATTCATTTGTATTATTCTTATGAGGTTTCAGAGATATAACAAACGATTAAAACTGCCTTCATAAATGATAACTGGAATGGGTTGTGCGGATGGAGGTTGGAGAATTCATGCTTGCGAGTAGGTAGGTCTACTCTTGTTTCCTAATTTTGTTATGAAGCATTATAATGCACAATTTCTCAAATTATATTTCCTAAGACAATTTCGATGAGGCATGTCAAAAACACTCTATTTGATAACAAATTATTTATTATAACAATGAAAATGAAAATGAAAATTCCAAATGATCAGTCACTATCGGAGTCCGACACTTGTCTCTTTAAGATCTTTATTTCGAGCCGTAATTTCTTGTTCTTTAGCCTCAAGTGCTCCAATAACAATTCATCTTTCTCCACTTCAACTGCTCTCTTTCCGGTTTTCCTCTTTGCTACACACTTCGTGATCTGTCCAGCTGAGACAACGTTGTCACTGGTGGTCGCTTGAAGTTGCACAACCTCAGTCTCTGTGACTCGGAGACCTCGCATGATTGGGCTCTCCCTACCAATAATGGCAAGCACCATTTCGTCTGCTTCAGACAACTTCTTGTCGACACCCCCATCGCTGCCGGTTTGTCGACGGTTATCAACTTTTTTCATGGTTGATCCACGAATATTCCTCCACACCACGTCTCTCCAAACTTCACTTTCTTTCTTGATGCCATTCGATTCCATAACAGATTTTATTTCCTCCCAAGCCAATTTCTTCTTCCTTTTTCCTTCAGCGAAGTCATTGAAGCTGCCGAATAATATGTTGTTGCGACTCAGAATTTCTTTAAGAAGCAATAGTTTCTGTTCTGCGGATAACATGACGTTCAATATCATTCATCAACAATAATTTTCTTGACCAAGCACTTCTTATAAAAGTCTGTTGTATCGCCAATCAGACAAAGGTTGCATAGCGACGATGCTGCATAATCAGACACAAATATAGGTCAAATGACGTGCAACAGACAAGCATTTTATCAGCTATCTGTTACTTCTATCACTCGTTTATGAAATTGACATTCTATCAGTTGATAACTTACAACTGATAACTGTCAACTGATAACTGATAGCTGATAAAAGTTTTATGAAATAGGCCCCTGGCTATGGACTCACTCTTTTGGGTACAATTCGATCGCATCGACGGGAAATACCGGCACACATGAAAACAGCTCAGCAGCGAGCTGTCCACTCAAGTATTTTTATTCATGATCATGAAAATAAGATCTTTTTAGTGTCATACATACGTAAAAAAGGCAAAAATGTTTTGATGTTGAGTTCCTCGCACAGCGGAAACGGAATTGTACCGGAAATGAACAACAAGCCGCAATTGATTATGGATTACAACGTGGGAAAAGGAGCAGTAGACCAACTGGATGAAAACGTAGCCGAGTTCACATGCAAGAGAAAGACTGTCCGATGGCCGCTCTTGGTTTGGTATAACATGCTCGATGTTGCCGCATATAATGGATACTTACTCTGCAAGTTTGACAATAATGCAGTTGAAAGACGAAAATATTTGAAGGATCTAACCTACCAATTAGTGTACAATTTTGCGTGCCAACGGAATGCTAACAAAAATCTTCCATCTGAAAGCAAACAAGCCGCTGAAATTCTTGGATTCAAAATCCTTAATCCTGCAGTCACTCCACTTAATGACCAAAGTGCTAAGGGTTGCTTTGTGTGCAAAAAAATACACGAAATAAATGCGATGCCTGTATGAGAGCAATTTGCCCAAATCATCGTGTGATAATAAAGTCTTCGAAGTGTCAGTACTGTTAGTCGTCCTCTACTATAATTCAATATTCACTCACAACTTCATTTCTAAATTGTCAATATGACCCTATGAGTTGTATATTAGTTCAATGATATGTAATTATGGCTTATGACCTTTCGTTCTGTAACATTAAAAACATTTTAAAAGGATCAAATATGACTTTTACAGGTAACTACAAAATGTAGTGGATGCTAGGTTAAGGTATATTCATTTCCGTGCGAGGATAAGGGTTAAGATGCTTATTAGCAACTATTCATTCCTTTTGATATCCGACTTGTTTCATACTACTTATTTAGGAGTCATCTCGGTAGTATGTAAATTGGCAAATTTTGACTTTTTTAAAACTGCTCAAATATTTTTGGACCACGGGAACGTAATCTACACAGGAAACTGAATCTTTTCATGTAAAAATTCTCTCTGTATACACATACCTTTTAGGGTCGACACTCTACCTATATATCCCTACTCTAAGGACAAGTTAGTTGAGTGCTTTGGTGAAGGTCAGCATGCGCATCGTCCACATGGCTCGACGACAAGCGCCGTAGTTCCCATTCAGGATCATATTTCCACATCCCTTGACTCAAGAAGCACATTGACTATGCGTATGATATGTCTGGATACTTCAAAGGCATTTGATCGATTGCGACATAATCGTTTATTGAATTTTCTATCATCGATGGGACTTAATTCTGGTTTTCTGAATTGGTTGTTGTCGTATCTCATCTCCCGATCTTTTCAGGTGAAAATTAATGGTAAATGTGGCTCCGTGGTTGATATACTCTCAGGAGCTCCGCAAGGCTCAGTTTTGGGACACTACCTCTTCATTGCGTTTATGGGTTCATTTGATTTTAGTGCAGACCACATCAAATGTGTGAAATATGCCGATGAAGTGACAATAATGGGACTACTGAATCTCATGAACAGATTTTGTTGTCCTTATCAGACATTGTATTGAAGGTTCAAAATATGCTTTGAATATTTCTTGCTCCGCGTACATCATTGAAATATCCTGTTTAGGTTCCTTCTAATTTTGTCAGCGTTGATTTTGTTCGAATTCTTGATGTCACGTTTACAAATAGGCTAACGTGGAATTTGTATGTAAGTGACATTTTGAAGAAGGGGTTCGCCGTCTTTACCGGTACATCATCCGTTGTCTGCGTCAGACTTTGGGGAACCATGAACTAATTGTAATTTTCCATGCAATCATCACTTCCTTATTTACTTTTGTATCACCGGTTTTTGGTCATCCTTCTAAAACCTTGACTGAAAAGACTGATCGTTTTTTTTCAGAAGATCACACCGTTTAATTTGTGGACGTGAGTGTGAATGTGGCAAGTCTGACCTGTTTTCGGACATGTTACTTCGAATTTGGTTGAATTTTTTGCATAACACTGTGAAGCTAACTCTTGTCATCTGCTACATAACTTTGTGCCAAGTCGCTTGAGAATCAGTGATCACTTTTCGATTCCTTTATCGCGTACTGCCAGACGATCAAACTCTTTTTACCCTTGGATTTGTGTGGAAGCAAATGAGTCTTTGTACAAAATTTAGCCAGCATTATTATTCTCTTACTGAATACTTTGTCACATTATCATCTACACGTACTTGATTATTGCATTGAATGCTGTATTGATGATTTCCATTATTCTAAATATAAACACATCTCTCTCTCTCTCTCAGTGCAATCACGAAATCCAACGCATCTGTTTCAACTTAAAACGGGACGGATTCATCCATGGCAGTAACCACTGAGCTCTCAATTTCTTCTTTCAATTCTGAGAATGCCCTTTCTGCGTCCGAAGAAATGCGAATTGTCGTTGTGATGCGCAGAGGATCAATTTTGCTCGAAAAACTTTTGATCCACTTTGATTAATATGTCAAAAGACCAAGAGCATAGAGTAGGGATATGTAGAGTGTCGACTCAAAAAATATCTGTATACAGTGAAAATTTTTATATCAGAAGATTCAGTTTTCTGTGGAGATTACGTTCCCGTGGTCCAAAAAATTATTTATGCAGTTTTAAAAGAGTCAAAATTTGCCAATTTATATACTGCCGCAATGACTCTCCTATATAAGTAGTATGAAGCAAGTTAGATATCAAAATGAATGAATATTTGTTAATAAGCATCCTAGCTAAGCGTAAATTAAACTGATTATCAAGGGAATATTATGATCCGTATCATAATGGAAGTCTTCATGAAAGAGTCTCAATGTTATTCGTGCTTTCTTGGCTGAAATTTCAAGTTTTTACATCAATTTTCACCGGCATATTTTTATGATTCACTAAATTCATGCTTTATTTCTTGAATCTGAATAATGATGTGGACCCATTTACATCTTTCAAAGTTAATTGAAATCAATGTCTTTGATTATGTGATTTTGCTCTGCCAGTGGCAGGTTGCCTGTGACATGATCACGCCTAAGAAAATACTCTTGAGGTTCAGCATGAAAGTAGTAGGAACTCATCGAATTGGTAATTTAACAAACATTAAATCTCCAAGGCTGTCATGACACTGAGAATCTGTAAAATACCATCATTCCTTCTGCATTACAATCATGAACACTCAATTCCGTTATAGTTTCTTCAAAACTGCAAAAATTTGAATATCTCACATTTGGCAACAATGACCAACTGTATCGCCCACGAGTTCATTTGATAAAATCGAAAGTGTATACGCATTTGGGATTCAATAAATGCGGAGTTACCACTCTACCTAATATACCTACTGATGACCAAGAGAGTTCTCCGAAGGCTCTTCATTTTTCATGGAATCGGCGATTCATGCAGCGGTCGTAATTTCTGGTTCTCTATCACATACCCGAGAATGCGTCGAAAAATTGCATTTCTTGTCATTGTAGGTTAAATTCCTTTGTTTGGCAATTTCCGGCTTGACCTTGCGGCAATTGGCTTTCAGTCGGAGGATAGATGTACAAAGAGTTCTGGAGGGTCGATCATCATTGGAGTTAGACCACAGATTAGGATAGGAGGCAAAGAACCATTTTACCTAAAAGTCAAGCTTTAATGTTGTTTTTGGAAGTCTTCCAGGTACCACGTCTGCGCAAAGACCGGGAAGAATTGAAAGCTTGAATGCTGGATGAGTCCTGTCACAATCCATGACAGGGATTCCGACGCCATCAACACAGATTTTATTGCTGCAATTCGACGCAAGGATAATCGATCCGCAATTTTAGGATGAATGAAGCTTCTACGAGTTTTGCTACCGCTATCGAAGATTCCTTCAATTTCGTTTCCATCAACTGACATTTTCTTTATTTTCATTTTTTTCATTATTGCATGTGATAAAGACAGGAACACCGGCAAGGGTGATGCTGATGTTGCAGATGTATAAAAATATCATTTAATCAACCTTCCGTTACAGCGCGTCGTGGTCACAAATTACCGTCCCGGAGCTACATATATAGTTATTATGGTGTACATATATTTTACGTGCATTAGTAAATTATAAAGATAGTTTGATCGTACAAATCCGAAAGACTTTCCTAATAATACACATCCTACATCGAACATTCTCCTTCTGTATCCTACTTCATATCTAAATTGCTCATAGTCTGTATAGTTCTGATGCGCAAAAGTTGAAGCTATCTAAGGTTTCAAGTGCGAGAGAATGAAAAGTGGAATGAGGCTTTAGATTTTGATCAATTCCTTGATATTGATGTCAACTAAGAATGAATATTTTATTTTCAGATAGATTTGAAGTACACACTCTTGAGTTCCTCGAGCCACAAACATTGCGGCAGGGCTTTGTGCACGCTCGTATCCGTAGCAATTGCTATTTTCCGAAACGTGGATTTAAAGGATTTTCCGAAGTTTATAAAATAAATCCCTTAAGGTGGAACACCAATCAGCATCGCGGGTGGAAGACTGAATTTACTATGAAGAAAATTATAAACTACATATTTTTTGAGAAAGGCACAAACCTTCTTCCATTCAAGTTTTCCTATTGGTACCCAGGTACCAGAAAAGAAATTTATGTGAATCTCACGAAACCTGTGTCATTACGTAAGTTGAAGCAAATTCCATGTTTTGTACACACCATCATTGCCTGACAAGTGATTAAAAAAAAACGCTTATCAAATGCGCTACAAATCCTTATCTATGAGACCACAAAATATCCTTGAAACACAAATAGCTTTTAAAAGCTTCCTGATAAAATCTTAATTAGAATCCTGATCAATACTTAACAAAAATGTTTGAAAAGTCTGGTAGGAACAAAACGAAGGCCGAGGAAAATTAAATCAGTTATCTAGCTTATTTCTTGCAATAGTTCACACTATAAGTCACAAAGTCCTATTAAAAGGTACAGCATACTCCGTCCAATTTTTAAGTTATATATTCGTATGAAAAGGTACATAAATAGCAGGCGTCCAACGCCTTCAAAAATTAGCAAAGCAACACAACTTTATAAGTAAGCCGACTTACTGCTGCTGTCCATGACTGTCGGCTCTAAACTGCCTCCATGGCCAAACACTTGACCCGCTGCTAAAATAGCAGGCGTCGAACGCCTTCAAAAATTAGCAAAGCAACACAACTTTATAAGTAAGCCGACTTATTGCTGCTGTCCATGACTGTCGGCTCTAAACTGCCTCCATGGCCAAACACTTGACCCGCTGCTGCTACAGTCCGTTTCATAAAAAGTGGATCATCCTAAAATTTGACTAAATAAAACATAAGTATGATACAGAAAGCATTTTTCATGTTATTGCATGTCCTTAATATATTTAGATGTCCTTATATAATCTGATAAGCTATGATACAGTAACGGTTCTTAAGAAGCTAATATTTTGTGGCCCTACCCTTATTGTCAATGACATTACCAATTCGTCTAGGCATTGATTCGATAATATCGTTGATTTTTGACTGATCTAACTTTCTCCACTCTCTTTTTAACAGTGACGTAAGTTGTGATGCGCCATCTGTAGGTAGCAGTGAACGACGAACGTTACGTTTTAGAATACTCCATACATTTTCTATGGGATTCAGATCAGGAGAACGAGCTGGCCAAGATAATGTCCTAAGCCCTAATTGAGACTTGCACAAGTTGACTCTACTACTCCTGTGACACGTAGCATTATCATCCATAAATAACCAAGTCGATGGATCACCAGGTTGATCTGTCATTTGGCCAATGTTCATTCGTAAAACATTCACATAGCGTTCAGAATTCATGGTTCCTTGCTGTATGTGAAGTTCAGAGCAGCCATTGGTCCAAATGCCAGCCCAAATTAGTAGAGTCGCACCACCTTGTACCCGGGGACGATGTAAATGTCTCGGAATTTCCTGATCAGATTTTATCCATAATTTCAATCGACCCTCACTATCCTTCAGACGGACTGATGCCTCATAAGACCAGACAACCCGATCCCATTGATTTCGCCAGTGACAATGACTCATTGCCCATCTGAAACGTCTTTTTGTATGCTGATCTGATAATTCGATCTGAGAGGGTCTCTTACAGCTCTTGAAATTCGACTCAATAAGTCTTCTACGAATAGTGGACTTAGAAATAGACGAGTATAGTGCAGCCATCTCAGTTAACGAGAGACTTGGATCAACTTTAACAAATCTCAAAATTAGGCGGTCTCTACGTTTGGATGTTTTGCGTGGACGGCCAGAGCCCTCTTTACGACAGAGTCGAAAATCATCATTATGCCATCGATGCACATTTGTGTAAGGGACATTTAGTCGCTTGCTTGCAGCTCGCAAAGAAAACCCTTGTTCTAGCAAGGCTGACACTTTGCCTTTTGTGAATGCGATCTCGTTATTGTTCATTTGTGCTTTGTATTGTTTTCAACCGGTAAGAGATAGATTTCTAGCTGAAAGCAATCAGGAGTGCTGCCAACACCACCGCAACGAAGTCAGGAAGCTATGGAACATGAAGTCCAGTTAATCACATGTAGCAGTTACATTATTGTTGATGAATAATGGTGCTATACTGGCTCTGATTGACCGATATTCTTTAGTTTTGTTTTGCTTGATAGCTTTTGGCTTGTAGAACAACATATTACATAACAAAGGAAACAAATGTAATTTTATAAGAGTGAGGTATGATTTTGTGTAACATTGCTAAATGAAGATCAAATTATCTACTACTTCTTTATCTATAACAGGAAAACAACTCAATATTCATGCTTGAAATTTCCAACAATGATATTAGTAAGCACAACTGACATATCTTCCAAATTTCAGAGAAATTCGTTCAAGTTTGGCGGAGTTAGACAAAGTTGAAGTTAAGGCGATGTTTAAGGGTGATCCATTTTTTATGAAACAATCTGTATTATCAGCTGATCACCACCTCCCTCATTTCGTGCACGCGCATCTCCGATCATTGTCTTCTCCCCAACCATGTTGCTCGCACGCTTACCCTGCTTCCCTCGCACACTTTTTCCTCTCAGCGATGGAATCCTAAGTGAGTCCATGTCTCAGCGTTCTGTAGACTGAACCGATGCGCACGCGTGGGAACTGCAATACGTCCACCTCGGAAAACGGCTTTCGCCACTAGCGAAAGCAAAATTGCAGTGCAAAGAAAGGTACACAACCAGTACCGTCTATCAAGATTTTTTAATTTGGTCTGTATCGATACTAGAGCATCATTTAAGTTGATTCAGCGCCGTCTATTTGCAACTCGAGGCGCAATTCTCTCGCTGCGCGTCGAAGAATTCTCGGTGATGACGTCAGCTGTGATACGGTGACAATAAAGGACGGCAGCAGTACGCAGCGCTGACTGCAGCACTGAGGTGTCAGCCGTCTCAGTTAAAGGCGTGCGTGTACTAGGCGGCCAGTAAGAATGTTTAGTCATCGCTGCGGAGATGGGAAGTCATCTCTCTGTGCGCGCACTCTCCCGACGCCAACAATTGGTCGTGGCGGCCATCAAGATTTGCAGCGACGCACAGGCGACCAAGATGTCGCAGCGACCAATAAAATGCATTACAGCCTATCACAGAGCGCGCACTTTCATGGTCGTTCATTTTTGAGGCCGCAGCGGCCTTAGTGCGCGTACGTCGCAAGTCCCGTTTGCTCTGAACATTTTCCGATGGAGACAGGACATTAAACTTGAAGTACGATTTGTTCAAAACGGTTAAAAGCAACCACAGGAAATCTTAAAGGATCGGGCTTTTCTGATGTTGAACTAGGATCGAAAAGGGACCGGCTGTAAAGCTTCCACTGAGAAGTCTGGATTAGAAATATTGAATGCCATGAATAATTGAGCATGTAGTAATCGTGGGTGTTAGCATGAGAGCTGATAGTTGTGTTCCGTCATTTGTTAAACATAATTGCGTTTCGAACAGCCTTAAATGCGTTAAAGAACGAACGGTGTTCTAGCGATGCCAATATGCAAACCTGTATGAATAATCTACAAAAAAGACTGCGATAATGGTTTCAAATACTATCCTTGTGCAAATATTTGCTTGAAAAGTCCCTGCATTATAATGAGAAATTGGCTGGAGTCAGGGAAAAAGCCAAGGTGTTCGGTTCACGTTTTCTTAAAAAAGACACGATGCATTTCGTGAACCTCCGGCGCACATGTTCACGCGAATAATGAAGACATTGCACAGTTGGTGACAGACGCTCAGTCGATGACATCATAGCGCGGATGATGTGTAACTACAGTGCTGAAATAAATAATGTACTCAGACGAATACTACTAAAATTAAAAAACAAAAGTAGAAAGGCAAAGTCAAAAAAAAGGAAAAAGACAATTGAAAGTCGAGGATCATAGTATCTCACTCCACACAGATCCAACGTTGCATTCCACCTTGTTGACACTGTTGAACTTATTGGACCACAACGATTCTTTAATGACACGTCTTCGGTACATGGGATCGCTGTCAACTGTACCACAATTGTCCGCGTAAGCATGTGCGCCGGAGGTGAACCGAACACCTTGGCTTTTTCCCTGACTCCAACCGATTTCTCTTCAAATATTTCTTCTAACCATATCTTTAACATTTTTTACTCGCAATGATAATGGCAATTAAGTCAAATTTAATTATATCACCGATAGTTGTAGGCGCAAAATATGATAATTTCGCAAAATGTGCAGTCAGTATCACGGTATTTAAATGATACCGTGATAAATGTTCTAGAAGCCGAACTAGTTGTACTTGCGACTGTGACATTTTCGCACCATTGCAAATGAAGAGCGGATTTTTAACCTTATCAGGAAAAAACAGACAAAGAACAGATCATCATTATCATCCTACACTCTAAACAGCTCCCGAATTTTTCAGAAAAATATCTTTGATGATCTGCCTTTTCAGGATCGAGATTTTGACGATTACAGCACAAAGAATCATTACGAAACGAGTGAATAGCCTTACTTATCATTTATCATTTAATTCGACAGTTGTGTTGTGTCTCGTGCTCCGTCGCTGCTGCTTCGTGTCTGTCACACCTGGCTTCCACCAGTCTATTCCTCTTGGTACTCGCAACGATTGGAGTTCCTAGTTTATTCTCCAATTTGCTTTGAGTAGTAAGAAAACGGCGAACACCAGATAGCGCAAGATGGCCGCCATCGCTGACTCCCCCCCCCTCCCCCTCCCCCTCCCCCTCCCCTCCCCCTCCCCCTCCCCTCCCCCCCCTCTGGAACGGCAGAGTGTCGTGGTCGGCCGCCGTGGTGCTTTGGGTCTGAGTGTCGTGGTGGACTTGGGCGACCGCCAGGATTAGTCTTGAGGCTATAGTGTGTGATGTTTTTCGTGCTGAATGTTGGGTTGTAAAATGGGTTGTTTCGAGTGGAAGGAGTGGTTGGATGAGAAAACGGAGGTCGGATTCGTGTTCAGCGTGAAATTCTGCATCGGTAGGGTGAGTTTCAAGGCAATCGGTGAGAAAAAATTTTCAACATTTTTCGAAAAACGACAGAGTTAGAATTTGGGACGTTTTGGTGTGTAGCGTCCAAACGAAGCATCGGATGAGAAAACGGAGGCCAGATTCGGAATCTACGTGAAATTTTGGGTTAGGAAGGATGTTTCCAGCGAAATCGGAGAGAAAAAATTTTCACTGACCTCCCCCCCCCCTCTGGACAGCTTGCTTCGATTTTGGCTTCTAGTGGACGGATTTTGTCGTGCGATAGCTCGTTTGAAAGCTAAGAGTGAGACAAATTCAGTGAAAGAATCGGCTTGTTCCTATCTGTCTTCGTTTAGATGTGAGACGCCATTTAAGATTTTGGGACATTGGCGAAAAACGACAGAGTTAGAATTTGGGACGTTTTGGGCTGTAGCTTCAAAACGAAGGCTCGGATGGGAAAACGGATTTCAGATTTGGAATCAGCGTGAAATTCTTTATCTGTATGGTGAGTTTCAAGTCAATCGGAGAGAAAAAATTTTCAACATTTTTCGAAAAAACGACAGAGTTAGAATTTGGGACGTTTTGGTGTGTAGCGCCCAAACGAAGCATCGGATGAGAAAACGGAGGCCAGATTCGGAATCTACGTGAAATTTTGGGTTAGGAAGGATGTTTCCAGCGAAATCGGAGAGAAAAAATTTTCTGCTGACGTCCCCCCCCCTCTGGACAGCTTGCTTCGATTTCGGCTTCTAGTGGACGGATTTTGTCGTGCGATAGCTCGTTTGAAAGCTAAGAGTGAGACAAATTCAGTGAAAGAATCGGCTTGTTCCTATCTGTCTTCGTTCAAAAGTTAGAGCGGTTACAAGATTTTAGGTCGGAGCTCGCTTACCTGAAAAAATCCTAAGTGTCAGAGTGACTTTGTATGGGTAAAATTTTGAAAATTTTCCAAAGTGTGGAATTTCGACCTGGGACCGTCACCAAAACATTTTTCATCAAATTCTGAAATTTCGCTGACCTCCCCCCCCCTCTGGACAGCTTGCTTCGATTTTGGCTTCCAGTGGATGGATTTTGTCGTGCGATAGCTCGTTTGAAAGCTAAGAGTGAGACAAGTTCAGTGAAAGAATCGGCTTGTTCCTATCTGTCTTCGTTCAAAAGTTAGAGCGGTTACAAGATTTTAGGTCGGAGCTCGCTTACCTGAAAAAATCCTAAGTGTCAGAGTGACTTTGTATGGGTAAAATTTTGAAAATTTTCCAAAGTGTGGAATTTCGACCTGGGACCGTCACCAAAACATTTTTCATCAAATTCTGAAATTTCGCTGACCTCCCCCCCCCTCTGGACAGCTTGCTTCGATTTTGGCTTCCAGTGGATGGATTTTGTCGTGCGATAGCTCGTTTGAAAGCTAAGAGTGAGACAAATTCACTGAAAGAATCGGCTTGTTCCTATCTGTCTTCGTTTAGATGTGAGACGCCATTTAAGATTTTGGGACATTGGCGAAAATCGACAGAGTTAGAATTTGGGACGTTTTGGGCTGTAGCTTCAAAACGAAGCATCGGATGGGAAAACGGATTTCAGATTTGGAATCAGCGTGAAATTCTTTATCTGTATGGTGAGTTTCAAGTCAATCGGAGAGAAAAAATTTTCAACATTTTTCGAAAAAACGACAGAGTTAGAATTTGGGACGTTTTGGTGTGTAGCGCCCAAACGAAGCATCGGATGAGAAAACGGAGGCCAGATTCGGAATCTACGTGAAATTTTGGGTTAGGAAGGATGTTTCCAGCGAAATCGGAGAGAAAAAATTTTCTGCTGACGTCCCCCCCCCTTCTGGACAGCTTGCTTCGATTTCGGCTTCTAGTGGACGGATTTTGTCGTGCGATAGCTCGTTTGAAAGCTAAGAGTGAGACAAATTCAGTGAAAGAATCGGCTTGTTCCTATCTGTCTTCGTTCAAAAGTTAGAGCGGTTACAAGATTTTAGGTCGGAGCTCGCTTACCTGAGAAAATCCTAAGTGTCAGAGTGACTTTGTATGGGTAAAATTTTGAAAATTTTCCAAAGTGTGGAATTTCGACCTGGGACCGTCACCAAAACATTTTTCATCAAATTCTGAAATTTCGCTGACCTCCCCCCCCCCTCTGGACAGCTTGCTTCGATTTTGGCTTCCAGTGGATGGATTTTGTCGTGCGATAGCTCGTTTGAAAGCTAAGAGTGAGACAAGTTCAGTGAAAGAATCGGCTTGTTCCTATCTGTCTTCGTTCAAAAGTTAGAGCGGTTACAAGATTTTAGGTCGGAGCTCGCTTACCTGAAAAAATCCTAAGTGTCAGAGTGACTTTGTATGGGTAAAATTTTGAAAATTTTCCAAAGTGTGGAATTTCGACCTGGGACCGTCACCAAAACATTTTTCATCAAATTCTGAAATTTCGCTGACCTCCCCCCCCTCTGGACAGCTTGCTTCGATTTTGGCTTCCAGTGGATGGATTTTGTCGTGCGATAGCTCGTTTGAAAGCTAAGAGTGAGACAAATTCACTGAAAGAATCGGCTTGTTCCTATCTGTCTTCGTTTAGATGTGAGACGCCATTTAAGATTTTGGGACATTGGCGAAAAACGACAGAGTTAGAATTTGGGACGTTTTGGGCTGTAGCTTCAAAACGAAGGCTCGGATGGGAAAACGGAGGCCAGATTCGGATTCAGCGTCAAATTCTACATGGAAATGGTGTATTTCTAGCTCAATCGGAGCACTAGAACCGGAGATAGACGGGATTTTTAGTGTTTGGATGATGGGTATTACGTCATCAGCTGATCGCCACACACTATATAAGCTGGGAACCGACGGAGACTTGTCATTTAGAGGAGAACGATTGTCAGAGGTAGGTCGTCTCTCTGAGCTCCGATGATAGCTTCGGACATTCCAAATTCCAAGTTTCTGTAAGAAACCGACTTAGAAAATTTCATTGCTGATATCAGCTAAGCCGTCAGACTTAGAGGTTCGCCAGGAGATGGCCTTCGTCTCCAGGCCATAAAAGACTCCAAAACTTTAAAGGCTTGTAACTTTGCTTCTACAAGTCCGTTTGACTTGATTCAAAAAAGGTTCGGTCGCTATTGACCTGCCCTAAGTGATGGACTACTTATAAAATTTTATAAGTAGTGCTAAAAAGTTGAAAATTTTAAATTCACTAGTTTTGGAGGTTTTCTGGGGTTTTCGACCCTGCTGAAGTCAATGAAAGCATTTTTAATGATGTCTGAGCCAGTCTTCTCATGGTATAAGCGGCTTTTCACTGAAAGCGAGCAAGACATGGAGAGTTTTGCTGTAATATTCCACTGACAGGGTGTTCCTTCGGGACGGCGGACGATGCCGTAGTGATAAGTGTGGCAAGGGAATGTGTCATATTTAAGACCGTAACCGCTGGGGCAACTCATGTTGGGCATTTGACACAGCTCTCAACGTAGCACTTTGAACGCCAATCGGTTGAGTCTTAGCTATCTTGTCATGGGTGGCCTCTAAACATCTCCATTGCAAAACGCTGGTGAATCAAGCACTCTACGGCTTGCTATCAAGCAGATCAAAGCAATAACTTGGGATGTTTCCTCAAGGTTTTCAAGTATGCTGAGTTCAAATCTGCTATCAGATTTCAAATTTAACTAAGTCTAAGGCAGCTTTGAGGGGTTAGATCCCAGCTACTGTTCACTACCTTTGACTCGGCGTTGCTGTTACCACTTCGGGGCAGTGACAATGATGTCTTAAGCTGTAAATAGCGGGTATCGGGGAAGATCTCTCACTTCCCTAGTGATCAGTACAAGGCCTTCGGGCTGTCGACGGGATCGAGTGCCACTCACTACACTCAAATCTATCATTCCTCACTAAGTGTAAAAATCATTGTTTTCCGTTTTTCGCTTCAGAAATGCCGAAATACAATAATATGAAGACCAGTTTCAAACTGTGTCAATGCCGGAAGGTATTCCGAGCTGACGCCTTCAAAAAGCACGCTTGTACTAACAAGAAACAGATAGGGGTCGCTCGCTACTATTGCGGAGTCCACAAAGTCAGTCGCTTAAGTGAGCGGCTGGAGGATTGGCACTCACAACACAGCGAGTGTCAAACAGGCGAAGTAGGCGAAGAAGAACGGAGTTCACTCTTCGCCACTGAGCTCCGTTCTTTAGAGCTACAATCTGCCAACGAGCAAGAACGGAGTTCACTCTTCACCACTGAGGCCACTGAGCTACAATCCGCCATTGAAGCGATTGCCGCTGTATCCTCGCTTAGTAGCGAGAGTTCGCTGACCAGCAGCGATAGTGAGGAGGAGGAGGGAGAGCTACAGTCGCAACTTATCAAGGACGTCGACCTCGATCGCGAGACCCCTACAGCCGTAACTGTGAGTGGAATTGCAACACAATGTCGCAATTTTGTCAAGCGCCCGCCGGTGATCGCCGAACGGGATAGATTAAAGAAAGAGGCGGAGAAGTTGAAGGAGGAGGCCTTCTCATACAAGGCAAAGTATGAGGACCTAAAGAACGTGGCCGGAGAGATGAAGAAGGTGAAGGAGAGATTAAGCGAGCGGGATGGCGAGTTGGAGCAGGAGAGGCTCAAGACTCTCGAGGGGAAAGCCAGAGAAGAGGCTTTGCTAGCAGAGAGGGAAAGTAGGGAGAAGGAGATACGAAGGTTGAAGGAGGAAGTGGAGAGACTCCGTGTGCAGATGGCTAAGGTTGTCGAGACGAACCACGAGCTGCACCGTTCGGCGCAGCTGGTGGATCGCGATCGAAGGGTGCGTTCCAGTCGTCTGCACATCCCTATTAGAAAGGGGAGAGTAGCAGAAACTCCTCTCTTGTACGAGCGTGGAAGAGGGGAGAAATGCTACTCTCGGGTGAAGAAAGGGGTGGAGTGTCTACACTTCACCTTCGATCATCGTGATCCGATCTCGAATTTCCTTTATGAGGAAGCGTCCGAGAAGATCTGTAAGTAAAAATGACTAAATTGATATGTAAGATGATAACTCACTACTTCTTTCTTTACAGACATCCAAGAGAAGCGACCACCCGCCCCGTTGCCGGAGCCGCAGTCGAAACAACAAGCCTGAGTCCCTACCACACACCCCGAGAACGAACCATCGGCTCTCTTAAGGGCCACCATGGGGCAAGACATGATAGAACCTCCTCGCGGTTTGCCCTGGGCAGTCTTCGGACTGGCGAATACTATCATTAAGTTGAATCTGCTATCAGTCAACTTGAACGTCGCAAATGAAGTTCGGTGTAATACTTCCTTTCGACGGGCGTTCCTGTAAAGGGCGGCGGTGAAACCCGTAGCTATGTATACCGCAAGGGACATTCGGCAATGGTCAATCTTGTTAAACCTCTCTGCGTCATGTTTGCAAGTGATTGCCTCTGTCTCAACGTAGTATGCATTCGCGTCAGGGCGACATTTAGCCAACTGTCGAAGGTTGCCTAAAACTTTCCATTGCATACGTTATGAGAACCATGAGTTCTACCTGTCTCTATCAATGAGACGAATTGATGAATGGAATGAAATGGGAGGACACTCACGCGCCACACGCAACATAACACACTTCTCTCTTCCATAGTCTAACAAGCTCTTTACACATGGATCGCAGTCGATTGTTATCCCTGTATCAGAAGTGTAAGCTATCTTAATTTTATCTAACACTATTTCATCTACCATCATCGCCCATATGAAATGTTATAAGATTTACAAGTTAGACTAAGCGTGCTACTATTTCCAAATGAAAAAGTATACATGGTTAAATCATCCACTGAAGCCCCATTCAAGTAAGTCAGTATGAAAGCAAAGATAATACGAAATAAACATTTATTATGGCATGTATTTCAAAAGGTCTTCATCGTCAATATCGTCCCAGAGTCTGGCTTCACATAGATAACAAAAACAGTTCAGTTGCTTTAATCGTTCTTCCACTGCAAGCCTCACTTTATCAATATACTCCCACTCTGCCATAGTTCGTGGCTGGGAGTTAGGGGTGTACCACTCCCATAATTGGTGGAGGAATTTCGTGCTGGTGATCTCCATCACATCGTCAGTATCGTACTGGAGATACTTCCACCTCACGCCTGTTAAGTCGGGACACTCCTTCTCACATACACTCTCCTCTTCCTCGTCCGCTGGTAATGATAACTTTCGTATATTGTCCAGTCGGTACACCTTCTCCACCTTCGCCTTTCTTGGTGCATTTGGTGTAACGAGCACCTTTGCTGATGTGCATGGAGAGGAGAACTCCAATGCGGTATTTGGTGTTGTTGGAGGACTTGTCATGTTGTCTTTGAAATGCTGACTTTGAATAATGATAACTTTAACATTTTTCTAATTCTAAAGTATACACAAGCAGCCAATCAGAATGAACATCCAATGAATGAAGAGAATGAAAGTATATAAGCAAAGTGACATTCATATCATTTCATTTAATCTGTGAATCATACAAGTGACGAACGCACGATCTCTCTCTTTGACTATTATTCTGTCTGATCATATTTCATTAAAATGGTAAGTTAAAGATTTCCTCTCTCATCTCCCTCAAACGTGTGACTAATAGCATCTTCCTCAATTTCAGGCATCAACTTCATCACCAACGCCCTCTCTTCTCGAGGAAAGTTTAGAGTTATTGAGTCAAGGTAGGTTGTAACACTACACTGAGGCTTGAACAGAGATGATAGAATGATTTCTCTTTCAGGTGATGCGAGTTCCAGCTCAGAACTGTCGCGATATGGCAACGAGTGGGAATGTGCTGACTGTGGGCACATCTTCACGAGGAAATGGGATCTCACCCGACACATCAAGCGAGGTGTTTGTCGACCTAAGTCGGCATCAATCTCCGAAGGTAGGGATGATTCTGTTAACGATGTCTCCTTTTCTTGCGATTTATGCATTCAGTCTTTCGAGACACGTTTTGAACTATCTTCGCACAGACTTCAACATACACACACGAACGATACCTACACCAACGGTACCTCCTCTATCCGACTTACTGAGGTGTCCATAAATAATTTAGTGAGGAACTACCAGATGGACTCCTCAGAAACCATTGCTAACTTTGAGGAATGGTTTCATCAAAATTCATCATTGATAGAAGCGCTCTTCAACAATTTAGACAATTTTAGGATGAAGGCGCTCATCTATCTTAAAATAAAATATGTAAAAATCGACCACCATACTGGACAAATAATAGAGAGGTTAGAGTTTCACATACCCTCCTCTCCTGCAACCGAGGTTGTAGACTATGAGTCTTGGCTAAATTTTCACATCCAAGGATTAAAATTAAATATTGATAAGTTTAACGAGCGCGATAGCGGTCTCATTTTTGACGGCATTGAGTCCGCCTTATTTAAAATCAGTTTATTAGGAAATCATAGTGGTCGAGGCTCCTTTAAACTTCCAAAAAATTTAAAAAACAAAACAGCAGTCATCAATGTCGATTGCGAATCGCAATGTTTTAAATATGCTGTCCTCTCCATTCTCCACTATAATGACATCAATGCGAATCGAAATCGTACATATAGCTATAGGCAGTGGGAGAATGAATTAAACTTCGATGACTGTAATAGTGACGATATGAAAATTAAAGATATAGAAAAATTTGAAAAATTGAACAACATTAAAATAGTTCTCCATGTTTGGGAAAAGGGATTGAAGGGTGTGCGCTACAACTCGCGTTCGAGTTGTTATGACCATGTTGTCAACCTTTTATTAGTAAGACAGGATGATAGTGAGGAATGGCACTACTGCGGCATTCCCAAAATTTCTCGCTTATACCACCACTTAAGAAATTCTACCTCATCAGAGATTTATTACTGTGACAGATGCATTCGGAACTTTAGGAGTAAAAACAAATTTGAAACTCATTATGAGTGGTGTAAGCGAGGTAAACTGCAAATGGAACGCATGCCCAAAGATAAGGAGTTTTCATATAGAGAGAATGGCGATGAACTAAGTCCTCTTCGTGTCATCTATGCTGACATCGAATGTTATATCGATGATAACATCCATCGACCAGCAGCCATTTCCTGCTATGAAGTATGGCATGATCACTTTAGGAGTAGGCAAAATAAAATGCGCGTCTGGCAAGGTGAGGATTGTATTTACCAATTCCTACAATTCCTCGAACAGGCTGTAAAATTTCAGCAAAAGTATGATGGTGAACTCTATCGCAGATCATTGCATATGACAGCAGATGATCAAGCAAAATTTGATAGTTGCAACGTTTGCCCCAAATGTAGGAAAACATTTGACGATGATAAGATTAAGAAAGTGCGCGACCATGATCACATCACTGGTAAATTTAGAAACGCACTCTGTTCAAAATGTAATTTTTCGCTGAGGATGAAGCGGCGTACATTACCCGTCATTTTCCATAATTTCAAGGGCTACGACAGCCATATGATAATAAAAGGAGGTTTAGGTCAAATGAAAGAGTGGAAGCTTGATGTAATAGCACAAACGAGAGAGAAGTTTATGGCCATGACAGCAAAAGTGCCTGTCGATAAAACTAAAGAAAATAAGACGGTCTATTTTGATATAAAATTTTTAGATTCCTACCAATTTATGACTGCATCACTGGCCTCTCTCGTGCAAAATCTAAAGTCTCTTCCACTAACACAAAATCTTAAGAAACAATACCCAAATCTAACCGATGAAGTCATCACACGGAAAGGAGTCTTTCCATATGCATATTTTGATGCAATTAGTAAACTCGGCGAGACTTCTCTTCCGCCCATACATAAATTTAAAAATGATTTGACCGGCGCAGAATGTAAGACCGAAGATTATGATCATGCACAAGATGCATGGATAAAATTTGACTGCCATACATTTGGTGAATATATGATTGCCTACCTTAAGTTAGATGTATTTTTGCTGGCTGATGTATTTCAGGAGTTTCGACGAGTGGCATTAGAAGAAGATAAGTTAGATCCCGTCCACTTTGTCAGTCTGCCAGCCATGTCATTTAAGTCTGCTTTTAAAATGACTGGTGAGACCATTCATCTCTTACAAGATCCAGAGATGTATAATTTATTTGAGCGAGGAATTCGCGGTGGTCTCACATTTGTAAATAAACATAGGTTAAAATCAAAAATAGTAGGCAATGACCAGACTCATCTGAAGTATTATGACCAAAATAATTTGTATGGTAGTTCATTATCCAAACCGCTACCTCACTCTGAGTTTAGCTGGTTAGATGATAGTGATATTCAACATTTCTCCAACCCTTCTAACATACTAGCAATTCCAGATGAAGGTGATTGGGGATATTATTTTGAGATAGATCTAATCTATCCAAATAATATTAAACATAAAACCGTAGATTTTCCACTCGCACCCGAATCAGGTGAAGTGAGTAAAGATATGTTTTCCGACTTTATGAAACAATTTCATAAAGATTTAGAATCATGTGGACAACCCGACTATAAGCCTTGTCGCAAACTTTTACTCACCCAGTATGATAAAGAAAACTATCTAGTCCACTTTAGCATCTTAAAATTTTATTTAGAAATGGGCATGATTTTAAAAAGAGTTCACCGCATTATTAAATTTAGACAGAAAGCCTTCCTCAAGCCATATATTGATAGCAACAGCCAGAAACGTGCACTAGCCCAAAATAACTTTGAAAAAGATTTTTATAAATATAAGAACAACAGTCTATTTGGTAAGACGATGGAGGATGTTAGAAAGCGCGTAAACTACAAACTAGTTAATGATGATCAAAAGTATCACAAATTGGTCTCATCACCTCTATTCATCGATAGAGACATTATCGATGAGGACCTTATAGGTGTTAAAATGATAAAATCTGAAGTTGAGTTGTGCAAGCCCATCTATATTGGTCAAGCTGTTCTAGATTACTCCAAGCTTGAAATGTATCAACTCTTCTATAAAATACTAAAACCCTGTCCTCTCGTAAAAGAGGTTCGTTTGTTGGGTGGTGATACAGATAGTTTCTTCTTAGGTATTACCACTCAAAAAGATTTAAATTTTAATGAAGTAGGAAAATCTTTAGAAAGATATTTTGATACATCAAATTATCCTGCTGATCATCCACTCTACTCCATCAAAAATAAGGCAAAACTTGGCTGCTTTAAGGATGAGACAGCAGGGAAGGAGATAGCTGAAATGATTCTCCTCCGTCCAAAAATGTACAGTATGAAATTAAAGGATAGCGACGATAGCATTAAGCGCGCTAAAGGCATATCAAAATCCATTGTGCAAAATATGAAACATAAGAATTTCAGGAAAGCCTATAGAAATAAAAATATAACGTTTGTCAATATGACAATCTTAAAATCTAAGTCGCATGAGATCAAAACTCATACTTTTAGCAAACGGGCGCTTTCAGCATGGGAGGATAAGAGGTGCTGGTTAGAACACAACATATCTCTTCCACATGGACATCCTGACACAAACATACCACCACCCAAAAGAATTAAACTCACACTACCACATTCAGGAGACGTCTTAGCATAATCATCCTTAACTTAGTATTTTGATGTTGATTTCTGTAGATAAACATTGTTGTTTTATGTATCGCATGAGATTGTTTTTTCCTTGTGAATATGTGTCCACATCTGTACATTCCCCATGTGATGACTTTTCCACTGAAAGACATTTTTCCTATCCCTGTATATTTCCACCCTTCACGAAGTAAAAAGACTTTTTGTATATAACAATGTTTATTGAAGTGCGCTCATGTATATATTTTCAGTGGATGTTGTATAAAGTCTATTGCTTCACATTCATGTACATATTTCAATAAATGTTGTATAAAGACTTCACTTTGTTTTCCGAAACACTAACGTTATGAGGGATTTAGTATCTTTCACATGGATGCACTCTTGTAAACCATTGGTAATTTTGATAGCAATAGAGGGTATAGTTTGTTTGACGACGGGATGATAGAAAATAGATTCAAACATCTTCTCGACTATTCCATATGAAGCGTCTTTATCATGAATGAAATCACGTAAAATGTATTCTTTTTTCTCACCAACAGAAATAGGTAGAATCAAATCACTTTGAATGTAAAGGTGCTGTTCATGTTTATCAAGTGTCATTGGTGTTTCTATACCAATCGTATGCGCAGCAGCAAACACAGTTTGTAGCATTGAAAAACCAAAGAGTTTTTTCAAATTTTTACTCAATTGACATTGAATGTCATCACCCAGTTTCAGAACAACGCGTTGATTTTCAATTGAAAACGAAATGTGGTGTGTCTTTGCATCATATTTACTTTTCATCACATGCTTCAACTTCTGTTGTATATAAGGATTTACTACATGAATGAAGCTTTCAACTGTATGATATAGACGCGGCATTATATTGATAGCAACTTTAGATTCTTCATAAGACTGGTAAATTTTCTTGATGCGATCGCCATAGATGTCCACCCACCATTCATCATTAACTGAATCAGCTTTAGTGTGATATTCATGAGAACCATACACCACACCGCTTCCAATAATAGGCGTATAATGTCTTACAAAATGACGCAAGGTTGGAGAGAAATAAACTGTAAGTTTGTCATTATATTTCTGAATAACCAACTTATTTTTGTCCGCCATAATTTTCTCTCCATACTTCTTACCCACAGTCTCATTCCATCGTTTTACTAACTCAATAAGTGATAAAGGTTGAACACCACGCTTTTTCAAAATGATGCGTTCTTCGCATTCTACAACATCTTCATCAAATATTTTAAATCTATAATGAAATTTGTTGATTCGAGTTGAATAAACTTTTTTAACATTTGCAGTAGCAATTGACGTTAGATGTAGTCCATGACCAAAACCAAGATGTGGATAGAATTCACTATCCAACCTCAGCGTAAGACCTTTAGTAAAAGAATGAAAGCGGAGGAACTGTCTCCCACTCCAATGATAGATAGTAAACTCATAAGCTTTCTGATTTTTATTCTTCATGATGGAAGTATTACCACTGTTGAATGCCTTAATAATTTTCTCATTCCCAAATGGCTCATAAGAATCTGATTTTATCTGAATCCATTCATAGTTCCACTTTCCATCTGATGTTAAATTGTATGGGAACTGAAATGCATTATTCATCGTTATTCCATCATGGGTGCGAGGAGTCAATATCATTTCTTCCAAATCATTCACATTCTGAATATTGCTATCATAGCAAATACTAGAAACGCCAACTTCCCATTCACCTTCTAAATGCAGTGGCCGATTTAATTCTACTCGATAGTCTGATGGTTTATTTTTGGGAAATTTATTCATAGAAGCATTACTGGGCAAGTAGATTAGAAACGAGTCCTTATTTTCACTTTCCATATTATTCACATTGGAAAAATATATTAGCATACTTTTGCATTAACTCTTCATTCGGAAATGGAGTGTAATACTTGTCACAGCATCTTTATGAAAAGGAATCAACGCACCAGCATCATCATAAATGGCAATATCAATTTGTGGGATGTAGTTTGATTTCAGCTTTGTATAATGCACTTTCTTGAAAGTATGCTCAGATAAAATACTGCAGCTTTTTGGCTGGTATGGTATCATTGCTAGCAATGGAGCTTCAACATCTCCCACACGTACATCTTCACCAATATTGGAATATATCTGAAAATAGTTAATACGACGCGATAGCGACATGTCTGCGCTAGCTTTGGTTACAGTACCACTTTTAAAGATATTTTGATCAAAACCCAAAATGTCCATTAGAGTTTTATCCATAATTAGTTCAATACCTTTTCCATTTATAGTGAGAGACAAAGTACCTTCTTTTTCAGAAAATGAAATATGTTGCTCATTAATCACTTCATTTAAATAATCTACAACCAATTTAACCGAAGTAATAATGCGAGGCATCAACACTCTTGTTTCATGTAAGAAACCACCAAAAGGCTCTACACACTTTCTGTATAAAGATACGGCCCATTCTGTATCAAATTGATTTGACCTTTCACATGGTAAATGTTGCATATCAGATTTTCCATGAACAGCTGCAGAACGATGTCGTAAGAACTGATGAAAATCTTTTGAACAAACTAATACTAGATCATCATCATTTAATTTGCTTATTGCAATATGATTAGATGATTTGATATAAGTCAATGTTGCCACTTGTTTACCATCAACTCGAAGGAGATAATTAAATTTCTTCAATAATGTTTCAGGAGTCATGTTTGTCTTTCTTGGTTTAATCACAATCTTCTTCACCAACGTCTTCTCATTTCTTGGAATAAGATCTACATAATAAGCTTCCTCTCGATATATTAACTGTTTATGACCACTTATGTGGTAATTAACGTTAAAATTATCATAGCTTGTTAAGGCGCTAGCGAGGTAGCCTAAATCATTTCTTAAACTTGGACTTAAACCAACAATCCAATCTTTCTCAACTACATGATGTACATAATTATAATCATCATTGTGCGGAGTAAATTGGACAATATGTTTACACGCTTTATTCAAGAAATCATATATAAACTTTTTACATGATAAGAGATCTTTCTTTGGCCACTGTGGAATGTATACTCGGCACCCCTTTTCACATTGATAAGCAGCTGTACGCCTCATATTAATAGTCATCACCTCATGATCAAAAGTATAGACACAGTTGCTATAAACAAGTTGAGTGACACCCACTTCCCAATTTCCATTTAGCTGTTGTGCATGATCAATGGGAGTAGAAAAGAGTGCGGCTCGATTGCTAGTAAATCTCTTTGTAGCCGCATTGCTAAGCAAAATATGATAAAACGACATTTTTATATTGCTAATCTGCAACTTTGCATAACATCATGAAGACTTGGATTTTGGACTCTCTACAATATATCAGAGTTGATCGTGATGGAAACGTACATTTCAAAAATTCTCATGGTCATACATCAAGAGGAATTACATTAACATGGCGACAATTTGTCAACCTCAATGATATCATGAGGGATTTGGAATATTTTGAAACATTAAGATTCATCTCCTTGGGTGATCAAGTTTGGCTTCAACATTACAGAAATGAAATTCAAATCTACCATTCTCATTCCGCAAACTGTTTCTCATTTCGCAAATACAATTGGGAGAAGTATAGAAGATACATACATCGCTCCATCATGACATTTATTCGTCGTGAGTTCATCGCCCTACTATGCAAATCTTAATCAGACATGACTACCACACATCATGAGTTGGAAATTGGATTCCCTACAACGTATTGAAACGGATCATGATCGAAACGTCTATTTCAAAGATTCAACTGGAAATGTGAGAAGAGAGTTTGCTTTATCTTATCGTCATTTTCAATCTCTACATCATATCATGAAGGACTTGAAATACTTCTATATGAAAAGACATTCACGTATTGGAAATCGCATCTGGCTGCGCGTCAACAATCGGCGAATTCAACTCTATCATTCCCAACTGCATACTAACTTCACATTTCATCAAGGTAGTTGGGAAAAGTATAAAAGGAAGGTACATCGCTCAATTTACTCATTCTTTCATCATGAAGCGCCATCGCTACACCATCGTCAACATTCTCCGTCGCTTCAGACTCTACACCAAAATCGATCTCACAACATTACACCAACAGCTTCCAAACAGCAAGTATTACCCGGGCCGTCCTCAAATGTTAGTGGTGAAGATGAACAATTCACGGAATCTTCAACTCTTCCCAAATGGGACTGTACAGATTCTCGGCGCCCTTTCTCATTCATCGGCGCAGTCAATGCGCTTAGAGCTACAAAGACTACTACGTCGGATATGGAAGAGGGAGAGGTGTGTGATGTCGAATCTGACTGTGGACAATATGGTGATCTCTACTCAATTGAGTGACAGTCTATCATTTTTGAAGATTCGTACCAGCAGTTACAGTTTGTGTTATGAACCCGAACTTTTTCCTGCAGCTCTCATTAGTTGTTGGTTACCTGTGCATGTGGCAATCTTTCATAATAGTAAAGTGATCATTACTGGACTAAAATCTCATGAACAAGCAAATATGATCCTAGACTATCTCATTGAGTATGTACGTACCCAGCGGATTGTAAAATAAAAAACAATTTTTCCAACATGATGTTTTTATTTCAAATCATGATAGAACTTACAAATCATTTTTTCATTAGAGGATGGATTACATGAAAAGTTTTGAATAACAGATGCAAATCGAGATACATGTAAACGTTTTAAGATGAAGTACAGTACAAAAGCACCACACGTTGATGAAAGTGGATGTTGTAGTATGCGTTCATTTCGCTGATATTGACGCGTATGTTTTCTCAACCACTGCTGTGTTGGTATATTTGGAGGTTGAGCAAGAGAGTCAAATAGTTCACCACGTCGGTCTTCTCCAATAAAGATCGCTTTCCAATGCTCACCGCCTAAATTCTGTGAATGAGTGTTTAGCACAATAAAGATGGGATAGTGATTTACTGCAGGTGGTAAGGTATCGAGTGAATAGACATTATCGAAAGCTTTCAACGTCGCTTCGTCTGCATTACGCTGCACTTTAGTCTTAATATCGTCAGCAGTCAACCAACTCATTAACGATTATACTGAAGAATCACGTCACGATACTTTGTAATTTCAATATTTGAATCGAAGACTGCATAAATTAATACATTGATCGTCTCAGGTAGTGTTCTTTTGAACGTCAAATCCAAACGAATATTATGAGGCACGTTCGCTTGACGATAGGGTGCACTAATATCGCTGTCAGCAGTCAAATCAAATGCATAAATAGTATATCCACTCTTAAACTCTTTCATAGTCAGTCCGTTGGTATCATCCGTATTGTAAAAGCCAAAAACATCCATAAAATCAACATAACTGCGCATAAATTGATCCGAAGCAAAATCTGGTTTGTAGGGTGGACCAGGATGGCTCACACCATTAACACGTAAAGCAATTTCACTTAACTGATTGTGTTTAAAATTGAAAGGATTCTTCTTTATATTACCATTAAATGCATCATTTTCAACCATTGCCACCATGAGGAGCTTCGGCGCTTCCGATGGAAAGAGGCCATCTTTCATGAAACTCTTTTGATCTTTCGGAATTGTAAAGGTGAGAAGCTTTGTATGCTGAACGGGGTAAATGGCATTTTGGCGGTTAAGACCTTCAGCATGCCCTCTAATGACACTTGGATTCGGTACTACTCGACGAATGTAAAGTGCAATATCTTCCACATGAATTCTAAAATTGTCAACTTTAGCAAATGCATTCAGCGCAAATTCAGGCTTATTCAATGTCAGCTTGAGTCGCATGCTGGTATTACACAGTAAAAACTTTGACTGTCTAAAGAAGTCTAAATTCAGCGGACCATATAGCTGACATACTCTACTATCTTTAATCATAGCAGATCGCTTTACAAAGCCACTGTTTGTTTCAACATCAAATTTTCCTGCTTCATCTCTGTACCATCCCATGGCTTCCATATGACTTTTTTTGTGCTGCTGGATGAAACTGTGATACATGATTGAAATATGATTTATAGGGATAATCGCTTTGACCACCTTCCACCTGCTGCTCTCCAATCGTTAGAGAAACATCACGAAGTAATGTAGTCAATGGTAAATTGTTCAGTCCAACTTTATGTGCATCGTCAATAGCAGTTCCATCTGCTTGCTGAATTCTAAACCTCAAATCAAGCATCGCATAACTCAAATCTATGTAGTCATCACTACCACCAGGAATAACAAATTCAATGGGGCCAGCATTCTCAGCTGTTCGAGGATGATAATCTACAATACTTGAACTAAGAATATCTGTCTGTATGGCTTGTTGATCGAACAAACAAAAACCGGAAGTTTTACACTCCATGATTAGAAGTTATAGCAGCGTCGTCGTTTAGCGCCTGATGAATGATTAGAGCCTCTGCGACGTTTGCGTGAATGCCTTTTGACTGAAGATCGCACCTTACTAGCTCCGCGATGTTTCCTCCTTCCTTTATTCATTCGTTTAGGTGATTTCTTTCCTTGAGTAACACCAGCAATGGTCTGCTTCAATGTTTTTAAACCGCGTTCCTTCCCACGATTCAACAAACTGCTCTTAAAACTTCTACCTCTGGAAAGATCACTAGCAACATCACCAGCAAAGCCAACGGCATTACTTAAAACATTTCGTTTTAAAGATCTACCGACATTGGATATGAGAGGTGCTACAACAGATTTCAGTGCACCAAGTATGCTACCTCCACGTTGGCGGCGAGCACCGATGTAAATTTGTCCTCCGCCACTTACATAGGAGGGTCGTGAATAAAATGAGGCAGTTGGATTCATAGCTCAAACCCTAAACATTGTTAGTTACAACTTTGCATGAATCACTGTCGATCACTTAGATGAAAGATGTCGGCACGACGCATCCAAGAGTTCATACTTGAAGGATAACCAGTCCATTTAACAAGACACCATTCTTCACCTTGCCGTTTTTTTTTTACATCGAATGATTTTTCTCTACCAAATATGTTTCACTTTCAGTGACTACCTCAATCTCATCGCGGTAAAAGCTACCACTAACGATACAGAGGGAATTCGTTAATAATATAATAAAAAAATACAAAAAACGGACAAAAAACAAATGCAACAAATACCAGCAAACGATAAACTACCTAAAAAAAAAATAACGTTTAATCACAAAAACTAACTACAATAACAAAAAAAAGTAAAATCAAAACAAAAACTGCAAATAAAACAGTAGCGCAAGACAACTCCAAAACAAAAAAAAATACAAAAGACCTACGA
Organism: Prostheceraeus crozeri; assembly: GCA_907163375.1. Taxonomy (NCBI): domain Eukaryota; kingdom Metazoa; phylum Platyhelminthes; order Polycladida; family Euryleptidae; genus Prostheceraeus; species Prostheceraeus crozeri. The sequence continues at coordinate 190,092 of CAJQUW010005364.1, forward strand.
CCAACCAAACCGCTAACAAAATAAAATACAACGCCCTATAAAAATAATAAAAAAAAAATAAATACCATATAACTACCCAGACAGAAAGCTAACGAAAACAATACACGCGAACGAAAAATACAACAAAAACAGAACCAATAACTAAAAATAAAAAACTCGTACAGCTAAAAAAAACATACACTACCTCCTCAGTCACAAGAAGCCTAACTCGCAAAAAACTAAACAAAAAAAAAAAACAAAAACTACAAAACAACCAAAAATAAAAAAAACTCAATCAAAAAATAAAAAACAACTAAAAAAAGCTACTCAAAATAACAAACACTGCGTTCAAAAGCAAAAAAAAACTAATTACTAAAATAAAAACAGACTACAAAAATTAAAAAAAACGGTAATAAAGGTAAATAGAAAAGCTAACTAAAAACAACAAAAACAAAATAAATAACTACCGAGAATAACAAAACTAACCTAATATTAAAAAAACACACCGACAAAAAAAGAAAAAAAAAACTAAATACACGAAAAAAAAACACACAAATACACCAAAAACTAATAAACCCTAAACAACCACGCAAGCGAGGAAACAACTTTAAAACAATATTAAAATCACAAAAACGCTAACAAGGCTAAAACCAGCAAACAAACCCGCACCAAAAACCAACCCCTTTAGCTAAAACAAGCACCAATACCATAACAAAACCAAAACAAAAATCAAATAAAACGTACAGCACCTAAAAACCACACAAAAGACCCACTCCCTCAATAACGTATACAACTACGGGGTTAAAATCAACTTTAAATTAAAAATCCATAAACCCCGCACGCTCCCCGAGAACCAAAACAACCACTATCATACAACACAACTACCCACTTCCTCACTCCATCCGACCCAACCCCCTCCTCCTCGCGTCCCCTTTACATCAACCCCCCCAGCCCCACAAACCACCTCCACCAGAATCTCACCAACACCATGCCACCCCCCCCGACACAGCCCCGACAACCGCTCCTCACCGCTCCCCCACCACCGAGCTTGCAATACCACTCTATGGATACCTAAACACGGGTTAATTACGAAATAAAACTCCCCTAAAACACTGCAAGGCTCGATAAAAAACCACTTACCAACTAAACCCAACCCTAACAAACTAAAAACATGAACAGTCTACCACGTCTAAACAAACCTAAGCTAAAACCTAACCTAACAAGCTAATAACCAAGCCAAAATACAACACAAAATAAACTACCACCCTTAAATTTAAAGATAAAAAACAAACACAAAAGCTACGGACAAAAAACGCTAAGAGCTAGACTAGAAAAGCTACCAAACAGAAACGCAAAAAAACTAACATAAATAAGAACACACAGTAAAGCTAAAAAACACAGCAAACGCTAAAACGAGCTACCTACCGCCAGACAAAAATAAAACGCTACTAAAAAAAACAAAACTTGCGAGAACAAATACAGCAACAGCTATAACCCGTGAAAAAACTACACAATAGAAAACTAAATATAAAAACAAAATTACATTACCGTAAACAGGAGCTACCTACTCAACTTAAACGACACCCCGATAGATACAAACAATAAAAACCAGACGATAATAATAACCAACTCTAAACAAGATACATCAAACACTTAGAACAACTGAAATCAAAAACCGTACGAAACTACTCAACTACAGAAGCAAAACAATAACCTCAAAAAAACTACCGCTACCCGCAAACTACAACTACTATCAAAACGACATATAATACACCAGCATAAAACCACAACCTAACGCTAAAAAAAAAACCCCAAAGCTAAATAAAAAACTAAACCACTCATACACGGGGAAGCACCAAAAAAAAAATCACCGAAGCTCAAACCAAACTCTAAACGAATTACCTACGAAAAAAAAAAACTAATACAAAAAACATAAAACATAACAAGAAAAAAACTTAGCTAAACCACTAAAACAAATAAACCAAAAAACACGTCTAAAAAAATTATAAAATAATAATAGAACCTAACACTAAAAACCAGGAAAAAAACAACACAAGATAAACTCACCGCTAAATACCACATACATCACCCACTGACAAAAAAAACTAACAAAACTAATAAAACCAAACCAAAACCAAAGAGTCAAAGAAAAACCAAAGAAACACGTTACAACCCCCCGTTTTTAAACAGAAATAAACAAAAAAAACCCAAAAAACATACCAAACCTACCGCCCAAACAACAAACAAAACCCTGCTAAAAACCCACGCCGCTAAAAAAACGCTTAAACTTCACCACCGAACAACCAAAAAACAACGAGGCACGCCACGCTATAAAAACTCAAATTTAAAACAAAACACCACATCTAGCTCGTAAAAAAATAAAAGTAAAACTAACCCAATATCAAAAAACGCTCCAACTACTGCTACGAAATAAAACCAAAAAATACACAAGCCAACAAAACATCACAGAACACAGCAACACATAAATACACAGCATGCGTCTACACCGAGCGCTGCCAAAAAACAACCAACATAAACACTGTCAAAAAAAACACAACACAGCTATAATACAATACAAGCCTACAACAGCCAAAAACAACCATAAATAACGACTAATAAAGACATAAAAAAACAGCAACCCTTCAACTAACACAAAAATACACAAAAAAAACTCAAACAAACATACCAAGCACAAAAAACCTGAACTAATAAAAAAACAACAACTACACCAAAAAGGGGGGGGGGGAAATAAAAAAAAAGAAATATAATAACACGTACAAACGTAACACAGTACCACAACCTAAACTAAAAAAATACTACCAAAAAACCTAAAAAAAAAAATAAACTGAAACTTCAACACAAAAAACTTACAACAACACCAACCAAAACTAAAAAAACAACACAAAAACTAACTCCGACGTAATGAGTAAACCTCAGTGGCGTTCGAGTCGGCCCAATGAATAGAGGACCACACAACACCACAGCCCCAGCCCGCTTGTAGATATCTCCACCCCAACAACAGGCCCCTATCCACCCCACCACACAGCACGCCTAATACCCAACCAACAAAACACCATAACCAAAGCTCACTTACCAAACGCACCACCAATTGAGAACCTCAACCCCAACCTCCGCTCGAACTCCATAACAACCCTAACTAACCAAGCTAAACAGAAAACTAAAAACACAATAAAGACCAAAAAAACAAAAAAAACAAAAAAACTAAACCTGCGACAAACACACACGACTAAAAACAGCTACAAAAACAATAGATAAAAACTCAAAACATAGAAAAAAGGCTAACAGGGCAATCCCGCATAAATACTAAAAAACCAACACAAAACGAAAAAAAATAACCTACAATAAAACCAAACAAAAACCTAAACATGAACCATAAAACTCCCTCTTCACAAACACCACACTCCCAGGCCCCACACCAACAACAAACAATAACAAGAGCTCAACCCGACACAAAACCCACATTCCACACACCCCCCAACCCTGCCCCGCACCAACCCCGCGTAAACCCGCCCGCACCCCGAGCGAAGCCCCCCCCCCCACCTACCCACCCGGCAGTACACCTGAAGCTCAATCCACTCCCTACCTCCCGAGCACCACCCAAAAAAACACTTCAAAACACAACCCACCCCTCACAAAACAACCACCGAACCACGGCACCCAATCGTTCGAGACAACCCCATGTGTCCCCGCAACCCCCCCACCCTATTATCACCCCTCTCGACCCCGACTCCACCCGGTACGACGACGCACCCCGAATCCACCACCAAATAAACCCACCACCCCCCACCCCCCAACCACCACCCCCGCACCCCCCCGAGCACCGCTTCCCCCGCGTCCCTCTATTCCCTGCCCGGGTACTACCGACCCCCCCACCCCCGTTGGTGGCTCCGCCCCCCCCCCTCCCCCCCACACCCCAAATGCAACCCCCCCCACCGCCCCCTAGCCTCCCCCCACCCCCCCCCCGCCCCAATTAGCGACAACACCCCGGACAGCAGAGCTCCAGTACACCCAGACTGCCCACACCGCGCACCCCCCCTCCCACCCCACCGACCACCCACCCCCCACCCATGCGACATACTCCTCCCGTACACCGCTACCCCCTCACCTACCTCCCCATCCGCCACCCCACACCCCCCCCCCCTGGCCCCCCCTCCACCACCCAGCGTGCCCTCCCCCCCCACCCTCCCCGCCCCGCTAAACCCCGCACACACCAAACCCACCCCCGCCGCTCCCAACCCGTCGTCCCGCCTCCGCCACCCACCCGGCTCCCCGACCACGGAGCCCCCAAACCACCCATCTGTGCCCGACGCTAGTCCCACCCGTCCGACCCCCAAGCGACAACCCGCCCCCCACTGTCCCCCCATTATTCCAAGGCCAACCCCCCCCCCGGGGCACCAACCATCCAACTTCCCCCACCCCCCATCAATCCCGTCCTCCCTGCTGCACCTCCCCCCCACTCCCCCCCGTCACCAGTCTCCCCCCACTTCCCCCGTCCCCGCCCCCACCCCCCGGTTACGATCAACACCCACACCCCGCCAGCGCCCACCCACCACAGCTCCTCCCCGACCCACGTTAGGAGCCCCCCCGGCTCGCTACCCCCAATACCACCGCCCCTACACCCCCCCGACCCACAACGACACCCCACCCCCATCCCTCACACCCACCCCCCCACCATTCAGGTCCCCTATCACCCCCCCGCCTACGACCCCCCCCCCCCCCCTCCCCCCACCCCCCCCCCTCCGCCCCCCCCCCACCCTGCCCACCCCACCTACCCCTACCACCCACCGCCCCCCCCACCACCCCGTCGTATCCCTCCCCCCCCCCCCCACCCACTCACTCCCCCCCATCCGGCCCCTACACCCCCCCCGACCCCCGCCCCCACACCCGGTCTCCCCCCCATACCACTGACAGAACTCCCCCCCCACCCGCTCCCCCACCCCCCCCTGCTCCACCCCCCTCCGGGTGCGAAACGATAAATGCCGACCCCCGCCCCCGAGCACCCCCCCCCGACCCCCCCCCCCCCCACCCTTCCCCCTCACCGCTCGAGCCGCCCCCCCCCCACCCCCCCCCCACCGGCGATCCAGGGAGCCGCGCCAATCCGCCCCACTCCCACATATCCACCCCGTGCCCCACAAGCACCACCCCACATCCCCCCCTCACCCCCACGTGCCCCCCCCCCCCCCCCCACTCCCGAGTAGACCGAGGTCCCCACCCTCCTCCGAACCCCACCCTCTCCCCCTCCCCCCCCACACCAAGCCCCCCAAAAGGCCCGCCTTCTATCCGCTCCCCCACCACGCCCACCCCTCCCCGACCATAGCCTTGCCAAATGCCTACCACCCCCCCCGGGCTCCACCCCCCCCCCCCGCACCCCCACCCCTCATAAAACCCCCCTAACCCCCCCCCAAACCCATCACCCTCGTGCATACCCTCACCCCCTCCTCACCTCACACGCACCCCCCCCCCCCGCGCGCCGCGCAGCACCCTCCGGCCCCCCCCCGCATCCCCAAGAACCCCGCTACGCCTCCCCACACCCCGCGAAATCCCCCCCGTCGAAACGGGATCCCCCCCCCTCACCCCCCCACCCTCCCCCCCCACCGTCCACGACGCACGCCCCGCCGCGCCCAATCCACCTCACCCCCACCGCCCCCCTGGTTGGCGCACGCTCCCATACCCCCCCCTCCACCCCCCCCCCCCCCACCCATTCTTTCCGCCTGAGCACGCCCGCCCTCCCCTCCCCCCCGCGCACCCCATGGACACCCACCAGAGCCCCAAGCAGGCGAGCCCCGGCCCGCCCCACCCCCACAACCCGACGACCCACCACCGATCCAAGCCGCACACCACCTCCACGCCCCCGCCCCACCAGACGCTAGCCACCCGCACCCCGCCCCCGACACACCGGACCAACTGCACCAGGCCGGATTCCAATCGCCACACGCACCTCCCCACGGAGCTCCCTCAATCCCTAAAACGTACCTGAACACCTACGACCCACACTGCCCCCGCACCCCGCTCACCACCCCCCCCCACCCGACCCCAGCACCAACCCCCTGTCTACCCGACGCATCCCCCCCCAAAACCGCTCCACCAGAGCGCCTCCCCCGCCCCCCCCACCTTAAACCCCCACCCCCCCTAGGGCTCATCCCACCGCCCCCCCCCGCCCCCCCCCCCGCTCACCCACACACCACAACCCCCCACCGCGTGAGCACCAGGGAGGATCAGCAACCTCCACCCCCCCACCGCCCCCCCCCCCCCCACCCCCCCGCAGACCCCCCGCTAGAACCCCCCCCCCCCAGGACCGCACTCGCGCCTCTTGCCCTCCCTCCCAGCCCACATCCAGCCCAGAGCCTACACCCTTCGCGACCCTACCCCACCCCCCCCCACCTCTGTCACCCCCCGACACCCCAAAACCCAACCACGCAACCCCAGCTCCCCCCACATGCCCCCCCAACGGCCACCCCCCCCCTACCTCCACCACCAGCCCCCCAAGCACCACCCCACCCCCGCCACCCCCCACCCCCCCACACCCACCGGAAGTCCTCCATTTTCTATCATACACGTCAATCTATCCCCTTGTCGTAGGTCGCAGACAACTTTTTGGTTTAATCCCTTGATACTGTCCAAATACTCCTCTGTCAAATTCGGAAGGACCCCTTTAGCAAAAAACACCTATTTTCACTTTTGAGATACGAACTTTACACGCCAATTTTCAAATCACTTTTTCACTATGTGTGCGTTTTCGTTGAAATGATTGCGCACTATTTATATACATTGTCCAGCTTTTACATCTATCTGGTCTGAGTCCCAATTGAACGATGGATAGAGAAGATTGTAGTCATGGAGTGTATCTTGTAGAACCTTTGTCTATTTTGTGTCAAGTTGGGCAGTAAAATGGTCGCCTCCACAATCCGATTTTTTAATGTGCTGATTAAAATCGTTCAAAAACGAGATGCTGCAAATATAAGCGCTCTTTACACTAAAACAACTTCATTGTCAATGCCTCTCAAATAATCTTGTCCATCATGCTGATTTCCAAAACTCTTGTCCTTGATCACTCAGAATTCTTTTTGGAATGCGACATTCTTCGAAAAATTGTTTGGAATGCATTTTGCTACTCCTTTCACTTCTTTAGTTTTTTAAAAGGTTGAGCCCACGGCATAACGCGAGAAAATATCAAGGACGGTTAAAAATAAAATTATTGCCCGAAGTTATGTTGTGAAATGGAGGCAACATCGCACCAAAAATCTGCTTGCCCAATGTTCATCCCGATGTCTATGGAACAATATAATGGCGGGGGTGCTGGTACTTTTTTACGCTTGTTTGGTGGAGTGTATAGTAGCCTTGACCCTTTAACCATCGTTTCACTTGTGATTGTGGTGAAGACCAACTCGCTTTTTGATAATTTCTTGATTAGTAGATGATTTAGTTAGTTTAGTTTAGGAGGGATCTTAGGATAGGTCTAGAAGTGAGTTAAGATTAGATTGTGATTTTAGTTAGATAGTTTTTTTTTAGTAGGATTTTTTTTTGATTTTTTTTTGAGGTTAGATTTTTATGGTTTTTTTTTTTTTTTTTTTGTTTTAGTTAGTTTTGTATTGTTTTTAGTTTAAATTTGTTATGTTAAGTAGTTTCGATTTTTAGTTTTTAGATTTTAGATTTTTTAGTTAGATATATAGATATTTAGATAGATATAGTTTTTGAATTTTTTAGATAGATTTAGAGTTTTGTAGGATTTTTTTTTTTCTTTTTTAGTTTTTAGTATAGTTTAGTAGATTTTTAGTTTTGAGATTTTTAGATTTTTTTAGTAGTAGTTTTTTGAATTTTTCTTTTTGATGCAATTTTTTTTAGACAGTTGTTTTTTTTAGTTTTTTAGTGTTTATTTTTTTTTTTGTTTAGATTTAGGTTTTATAGATAGAATGTTTAGTTAGATTAGATGCAAATCCTGCCGGATGTTTTACATCATAATAGATTGACTTCAAACGTTCAGTCGATGACGGCTGACTCTTTTTCCTCCTTACTCATCTTTTTGTTTTCTTGCCGTTTTTTTTTCTACATTTACAACAACTGCAGCATTTAGCTTTAGCGGTTTTGCGATCGTGTTCACATTGCTTAGGGGTTTCATTATGAGAGCTGGCGCAGCAAGTGCAAGTGACAACGACATTCACCTCTGGCGGCTCATTACATGGCAAGCAACACATCTGCTTCATATTAATGGTCTGAGAACATGTATTTCCTAGGAGGAGCTGTTTTACGTTTTCCTTTTACCAGTTTTAGTGATGATGTAGATCTACGTCGAGTTCTTCCTCTTGTTTGCTTAGTGAGTGTGGGAGGGGATGTAGCAGGTGACGTCTTAAACCAATTTGTTGGCATTTTCATCGCCTGAAGCATTGGAGTAGTAGCCACTGTTGAATCAAGTTCTTTCAATGTCTCATTATTTAAAGCAAATTTTGGCACATTATGCTTTTTCAATAGTTTAAGAAAGTATGACCAACCAGGTGGAACATAGCCCTGACGGCGCTTTCTACGTGTTGCATACTGAATCAAGTCTTCATAACGTGAAGCATCAATCACTTTATTTTCATCTGTAATGATTTCTCCTCTATCATTTACATTGAGATGGGGTTCAATACTGTTGAAAAGAGAAATGGCATGTGCGCGAGATGCTAAAGGTGTAGCAGTCGATACAGAGTCACGCATCTTATTCTTCAAGTTTTTCAATTGCTCAACAGTTTCCGATTGTAATAATACAGCACGATGTGGATCTTTGATGTGAACATTTTGCTGATAATCTATTTCTTTCCTATACATTTGATTTGCAAGAGGTTCTTTACTTGCTGCATGGCAGTCAATTGTACATATTCATCCTGAGGAATAACAATCATGCGAGAATAAGAACTCATAGTTTGTAGATAATCATGGGAGTTTTCAAAATATCACTTCGAAATCTAAATTCTTCCGGACACTCTTGCGTAAAGTCAATGAATAAGTAACCGTATGGTTTTTCAGTAGCTGCTTGAAAAATTTCAATTAAGGCTTTTGATCCTCTGGGTGCAACTTGTCGCGCTAAAATTTCAAATTGACTTTTATCTCGCGGATTCTTGAAAATAGCATAATAGTGTGTATTCAGGTTTCGTGTACGAGCTTCTTTTCCATCAGGAAACAAATTTTGTGTAATATAGATGATAAAACACCTTTTATGGTGTGCTGCGCGAGTGAACATATCTGTAACATCTTTTGAATTCTTACTTTCTTTAATAAAAAATCCAATAAAACAACATCATTAGACTGAAGTTTATCCCACTGGAATAATTCCTTCATGTCGAATAAAGTTGCGACTTTGCAATTCCTGAAACAGCGACGGTTGATAAATACCATAACACCAAATCACTCGATTGATAGGTTCCTTAAACAACTCCCTTCTTTTATCCAATAAATTCAGCGTGAAAACAGTTTTACCTGCATGAGATGGACCTGATACAGTCAGAACTTTATCACATTGAAGTCTGAAATCCATTTTATTACTTTGAGACTCAACATTTGCATAATTAACGCTTAGAGCCAAAGATATTTCCCAATAGGTTGCCCACGGCAGGAGCTATCATTGGAAGTATTGCTGAAAGGAAACCGCCCTTTTGTGTTAGAGTTTTCCTCTTTCTTTGAAGGGCGACTTTAGGATTGGAGATGAAACGCAATTTCGTAGCATATCGCTTAAGTAACTTTCGTTGTTTTGGCGCTAATTTCTTCGTCCTCAACTTCCTCACATGAGAAATAATTTCACAAATGAATTTATCGTTAGCATGTCGTATAGCATTGTATCGCTGATTTGCTTTCATTCGTCGGAGAGCTTGAATGGCTGAAGAAAACTTTTGACTTTTACGGTTCGTCATTTTACGTTTCGCCATTTTCCGTGTTAGTCTTTGCTAAAACCTATCTTTACCACATTTGCATAGGCACTAACTATTGCGACATAAGTGACACTCGAAATGAGCAATGTCACAGTGGTTACATTGGCAAAGTTGAATGCAATTACGTATGAAACAGCGTTGACAAAAAGCATGCTTACATCTCTTGAAGATGCGCTTTTCATTTCCATCCTTTCGCTTACATACATCGCAACACATAGTTTCACCGTTACTGATGTCTATAGCAAGTCTTTTTGAAGATATGAATTTGCTAGCCTTTTCTAAATAATAGACGCATGTACAGAAGGAATATACTTCGAGAGTGAGCAGACATAGCTCGAAAACCAGTTGTGCTACAATCAAGTACCACTGCATTTTCAATTTTTCTTTATGGAAAGTTGAATGTGAATATCTGAAATCGCTTCAATCACTAGACTGCTACCATGATGGTTAAATGCGTTAAGACGTTCAGCAATTTTTATCATATGTCTTTTAAAAAAATTCTTCGGGGTGATCTACCACTTCCATTGAATAAGAAGCAAAATGGAAAGAGCGACTTTCCACCTCTTCCTTTCCAAAATGACTAAACTTAATTTTCGCAACTAATCGCGCCATGACAATGCTATCAGAGAATGTATTCATTAACTCTAGAAATAGAGTGCTAGCATCATCGACCACTGCTTCGATGTCGGTCTCATCTTTATGAAAATTTATCACATAATCTTGAACAGCTCCTTTTAAACTTTGCCTATGAAAACGTAATGTTCCGCAGTCGTTTGAGAAAGACATGATCGCCCTTTAACTAACCCATTGCATGAAAACAACAACTCTTCTCATAGTAACATTTATTGAATAACGGTAACAAGCATGCATTATAAATCAATGGTTTGAAAGAGATAAAATAGATACAGCTGATAACTATCATATAGCGAGCAATGATAACCATACAGGACTTTGGCAGTGTTGAGGTAAGGAGGAAAGAAGCATTGGTTATGAACGTAGCTACTACAACGAACAGACAAAATAGGAACACACAAATCCTTAAAACGTTTCGTAACTTCATGATAATGTTGATTCACTCTACTATCCCAAGGCGGGAGCAAAATATCATCAATGATTAGATTGGGAAATACTTTCCTCTCCTTACCAGGATTATTACAAAAGATGCGTATAACATTGAAAGCAGCTAACCATCGTTTAAAGTCAATAAGAAGAGCACTTTCACAAGAAAAGCCATAGTCTTGCAAATATTTCAGATTAAGTCCATGAATGTGTTTTCTCGCCCATTGATCAACATTGGGATCGCAGTTGGCATGATGATGATAGACACTAACAATCTGATATGTCCAATTGTTCATAGCAATAGCACTGAGCTCCTGTACAGGTTCACCCTCACAATCCATAAAAATGATGATAGAAGCCTAAAACGGAAAATTACACATCTAAGGAAACGTTCTATAACATATTACAAAATGAAGAATTACATCGATGCTTTTCACGACAAAATACACAAATGATATGATGGCAACGAAGAAGTAAAATGTATCTAATAAGACCACGTCTACGACACTCAAAGCACATAAGCGAATTGTCATAGGGTAGAGTTAGGAAAGGACTAGCAATTCTCCTTCTTTGATTTGCGTTTTGATGTAGCATTCTTCTCCGACTTGCGCTTCGTACCACTGCTGTTAAGGATTTGATCAATTATGTCGTCCACGTTGGGTGGTTTTGGAATATATAGGATGGATTCCATATGCATGGAGAGAGAGGCTATTTTATTATCTTTGTGTCGACCATAATATAGCCCATTCACTTTGAAAAGGATATCCCAAGTACCTTCTCCGAGCTCATCGCATCTGATGGGTATTGACTGATCTCCATCCTTCTTATAGTAAGTACACCAATGTGATACCGGTAGGCAAATGTGATTACCATCCCAAATCTTTCTATAGGGAGTATCCTTGTCATCTCTCGCCTTCCACTCTTGAGCAAGAGGAGTAGGAATGTCCATATTTAATGTCACGTACTCCTCAATAATATCAAGTTGGTGGCGAATGTACGGACTCACGGGGATCAGTATGTAGTCCCCATACTGATTGTGCATTATCTTGACATCCGTGGAAGGGAGCATTCCCGTTTGGAGTACTACGCTATGATCATCATAACGCAAGGCTTGTTTAAATTTACGCTGAAGCGGTGTAGGATTATGTACCTTGGATGTTTCTTCCACTGGTCTCAGTTGTAGATGATCTGACCGTAGCGAACCTTGTATCGTTTGACCGCCATTTTGTCCTACTAGTGCAGCAGATGGAGTAGATGCCTGAAAATGAAAAAAGATTGTATTAAGTTTACGTTCAAGGGAGGAGAGGGAGGGAAGTAGCGACTTACCATTTTAGTTGGATAATAGAACAGGGAACTAGAGAGAGAAAATGTGCGTCCGTCACTCGTATGATTCAACGATGGAATGATTCTCACTGTGGAAGGCTCGCTATTTATACAGAAATGCTTGATTCTCATTGGATGATGATCCTCATTGGACAATAACATCAAGCTGATTCCAAATCTGAAATCCGTTTACCCATCCGAGCCTTCGTTTTGAAGCTACAGCCCAAAACGTCCCAAATTCTAACTCTGTCGTTTTTCGCCAATGTCCCAAAATCTTAAATGGCGTCTCACATCTAAACGAAGACAGATAGGAACAAGCCGATTCTTTCACTGAATTTGTCTCACTCTTAGCTTTCAAACGAGCTATCGCACGACAAAATCCATCCACTGGAAGCCAAAATCGAAGCAAGCTGTCCAGAGGGGGGGGGAGGTCAGTGAAATTTCAGAATTTGATGAAAAATGTTTTGGTGACGGTCCCAGGTCGAAATTCCACACTTTGGAAAATTTTCAAAATTTTACCCATACAAAGTCACTCTGACACTTAGGATTTTTTCAGGTAAGCGAGCTCCGACCTAAAATCTTGTAACCGCTCTAACTTTTGAACGAAGACAGATAGGAACAAGCCGATTCTTTCACTGAACTTGTCTCACTCTTAGCTTTCAAACGAGCTATCGCACGACAAAATCCATCCACTGGAAGCCAAAATCGAAGCAAGCTGTCCAGAGGGGGGGGGGAGGTCAGTGAAAATTTTTTCTCTCCGATTTCGCTGGAAACATCCTTCCTAACCCAAAATTTCACGTAGATTCCGAATCTGGCCTCCGTTTTCTCATCCGATGCTTCGTTTGGGCGCTACACACCAAAACGTCCCAAATTCTAACTCTGTCGTTTTTTCGAAAAATGTTGAAAATTTTTTCTCTCCGATTGACTTGAAACTCACCATACAGATAAAGAATTTCACGCTGATTCCAAATCTGAAATCCGTTTTCCCATCCGAGCCTTCGTTTTGAAGCTACAGCCCAAAACGTCCAAATTCTAACTCTGTCGTTTTTCGCCAATGTCCCAAAATCTTAAATGGCGTCTCACATCTAAACGAAGACAGATAGGAACAAGCCGATTCTTTCACTGAATTTGTCTCACTCTTAGCTTTCAAACGAGCTATCGCACGACAAAATCCGTCCACTAGAAGCCAAAATCGAAGCAAGCTGTCCAGAGGGGGGGGGGAGGTCAGTGAAAATTTTTTCTCTCCGATTTCGCTGGAAACATCCTTCCTAACCCAAAATTTCACGTAGATTCCGAATCTGGCCTCCGTTTTCTCATCCGATGCTTCGTTTGGACGCTACACACCAAAACGTCCCAAATTCTAACTCTGTCGTTTTTTCGAAAAATGTTGAAAATTTTTTCTCTCCGATTGACTTGAAACTCACCCTAACGATGCAGAATTTCACGCTGAACACGAATCCGACCTCCGTTTTCTCATCCAACCACTCCTTCCACTCGAAACAACCCATTTTACAACCCAACATTCAGCACGAAAAACATCACACACTATAGCCTCAAGACTAATCCTGGCGGTCGCCCAAGTCCACCACGACACTCAGACCCAAAGCACCACGGCGGCCGACCACGACACTCTGCCGTTCCAGAGGGGGGGGGAGGGGAGGGGGAGGGGGAGGGGAGGGGAGGGGGAGGGGAGGGGGAGGGGGAGGGGGAGGGGGGGGAGTCAGCGATGGCGGCCATCTTGCGCTATCTGGTGTTCGCCGTTTTCTTACTACTGCTTTGTTATCCTGATTGCCCGATGTCAGGTTTGTATGTGCCCATACGTCGGGTCTGTTCTCCTAAATTCCTGGTCTATCATTGGTCGCCGCCTCAGCGCACGCTTTTCTACATTGTCAAAACTACTCGGGTACTTCATTTTCTCTGATCGGTATCGCTCTTCCCGTTTGTTCCGTTAGCAAACAGCTGCGATATCAGCATCGATTGCATTGTTCCACAACTACGTCAGTTCTACGTTCCCCTTTTTATTTTCTGTCCTTAGCGTCGTCATCGGAGGAGGTCGCACGCGCAGTGAGTGTGATGTGCTTGGCGTGTGTTGATCAGCAGATCGCATGCTCGCAGACATATCCCTTCCCCAACATGTCATCAATTCCCACGGCAACAGGATTAGCGCACGATTTCCAATGATTCCGTGAGTCTGTGGCTTAGCCGGTAATTGCTTTGTCCTTCGCTCCAATGTTGAATGTTCTAACATGCATTTCCACGACATGTCCTGCAAATGAGTCAACATTTTTACAAGTTCACCGAAAAGCAGGAAACAAAAATGACTTCACATAGTGAAAACTGTAATGATCTGATGCCAAATTAAAATTCTATAATCAATTGAGTGATTGAAGATGCAAAGCATTACAACTTTCCAACAGTCCTAATTCGCCATTTTTTTCTAATGAGACTGTATCGAAGAAAAATAAAACACTAATGAAACAATTTACCGAAAACAAGTCAACGAAAATGACACGCGAATGTCTGATTTGGGTTCATCAAAGAGTGGAACTCCTTCAGGCGCAATTGACTTGAAGATTACAAACAGTCGCCCTTTTGAAACAAGTATGAATAGGGCTAGAAGCGATTAGACCGGCTTTGGGACTTGGGTAGTTGGCAAAACAAGAGAAAAACAAGAGCAAAAACACAAGACGATAAAACAAAATAAAGCAACGCAAGACAGTCGACTTCGCCTATTTATTTGCATCCAAAGTGGACGAATTTGACATCACTGGCGCTGTACGAGTCATGTGCTCAGACGATTCCATTGCCCCCTTTAATGACGAAACTTTGAAAAAATTGCAATTAACAACAATGAAATTAAATAAACGATGGATCAAATTTCCATGGAAAAAATATGCTGCTCGAACCTACAACCAAGGTTAACTAGACCTGTTCTCTATCCTACCAACTGAGCTACGAGCCACTTATACGACTGTGTCAATTGGCAGGATCAAACCCTCAACACCAACCACACATCAGTTGTCATGGCAATTGTGATCAATGAATAAATAACTCGTCACAATTGTGATCGCCGAAATTAAGGCAATCAGCGGGGATCGATTGTCCACCAAAGCATCTTAAACCATGTCGTCCCAGTGAATCGAAACTTGTAAATCACTTCCAAGAAACGTATAAGATCTTAGAAGATTTTGAAGATTTGTAAGATAGGTATGTTGTCTTGGAAGATTAGCCTGAAAGATCTTAGAAGACATGTCTGGGAACTGAAACTTGGAAAGTTGGCAATTATACCACTGAGCCGAAGGAAGGATCGTCGCAGCACCCCGCAGTTGCGGGGGGCGCAAATTAATTCCATTATATTAACAGATAACAGACATATCTTCCAAGATAATAGGAACTAATCTTCCAAGGTTTCTTGTAAGATTCTTATTAAGTCTTGCAAAGACTTGCCTAGTAAATCTTACAAGAAATTTGAAAGATTTTGGTAAGTTTCGATTCACTGGAGTGAATGCAATTGAACAACAACGAAATTAAGTAAACGCAAGAAAGACATGCAAATACGCATTACCGTCTACTTCCTTTGATTAATACCAACCATTAGAAAACTTATAGATCAGCTCTGATTGTGTTGTCAAGGCAATTCAAATTTTTGAATCTGCTTCCTCTGCCGGTCCTGAATGGTCTCCGATTACAGCATCTCAAAGACATGCTGAAAGATCAAACAAACCATTCCATTGTTCAGCTTTTGAATACCCTGTCCGAGCCTTTTAACAATTTACTGAAACGCTCCATTCCAAGCGAAATGCAACCATCTTTTGTGTGAAAGTACGGACTCGTCGCTTTGAAGGAGAAAGTGTGGTGGAATCATACATGATGGAAATACTTTGAGGAAAGAAATAGCTTTCAAACATTTGTTGTTATTCGTGTTGGATCTGATCACGTACGGGACAGACTTTGTACCCAATCTCAAGTGGGCTTCTTTGGAGTCCAAATGGGAATGCGAGGATGCAGTTTCATGCATGCAAAAATTATATTCACCAATTTCGAAACTCGGATGTTGGTCCTGTTAAAAGTTGATTTGAAAAAGCCTATCAACCTCAATCTTGCATTGATGTTTTGCACAGATCCACAAAGATTTATATTTGCATTGATCTTTGTGACCGATGTGCCAATCAAATTATATTTCTCATCATTAGAAGCGGTGCAATAAGGAGATTAATTGGATTCTCTTTTATTTAGTCTCATCATAATTCCGTTATAAATGGATCTTTCAATCTGAGATTAATGTGATGGCGTGCCTTTGATGACGGTGCTTTAGTTGGCAACTCAATAACTGTCTTAAACGACTTCAAAGTCATCGTCAACGAGATGGCGCAGCTTGGTCCGCAAATAAATGAGTCCAAATGCGAATTGTTAGTTCTCGAAACTGACTCGACTAAACACAGGTCGGTAATGAAAGAATTGTCCGATGCCCTCCCAAATTTGAAATACATCGACTTTGAAGACGCTGAATTGCTTGGTGGATCTCTCTGCGAAGAATCGATTGACATGCTTAAACTTCTTTTAAGTTGACAGGCTAGACAAGCACGTGGCATTCTTCTTAAAAAAGCGATCGCTATACCAAAGTTACTTTGCTGCTTGAGAACAAGTTTATTGCTATGGAAGTGAAATACCCTCAAAAATTGCCTGTTTAATCAGAAGCAATTCTCTCTTCTCTATTGGAATACATCCATTGATGAGCAGGCTTAGCAATCATATTTCCCCATTAATTACGGTGGACTTGGTATTCGCGTCACCAAACAGCTATCAATTCCTGCCTATTTAGGCCTCAGCTTTTGGTTCTATCGATGCTGTAGTGCCATACTCAACAAAGCGAGTATTCAGATTCCTGATGTGAACGTAGACAAAGCTATCTCTGTATGGAAGCACACTTCGTTTGCAAGGGAATTGCCTTAAGTTATGTCCTGTCAAAATACCTGGGATCAACCCATGAGTGAAATTTTTTCCTTGCAAAATTAATTGCAAAGGAGAATTATCAAGGAAAACTATATTGCCATCAGCATCGACGAAAGAAGCAGGCCAATGGCTGAATGCATATCCTACACGATCTTTGGGGTTCAAATCAGGGACGATCAGTTCACTATTGCATGTGCATTGCGGATTGGTACCCCTGTTTGTACAGCATAGCGGTGCATTTGTGGAGAGGAGTTGAACATATTCGGTCAGGACGCACTGTAACAAGTCTTCAGGTCGCTGTTTTCGACATGTATCAGTGTATAACCTGAATTCAAGAGCCTTAGTTTCTGCAGGTGTGTTAATTCCACTTAACCAATGGTCATATTCCGCAGTGACAACAAGACACGTGACGGAATAACACTTTTGATTTGGGAAAGAGGTCTTTGTGTGGGACTTTACATGTAGCCACACACTTGCATAATCCACGTAGGTGTCAGCTGCCTAAAAGACCCCATGTGCCGTTTGAAATATCGCAGAAACCCACAAATTTAGCAAATACTACGAAATTGGAGACCGATAGATATTTACTACTCCAATTTCCATCGAAACTATTGGGCATATGAATGAATAGTGCTGCCAATGTTTATAAAAACGGTTGCCAAGCGCCTGATAACATCATACTGTGTGCGAGAAAAGGCAGCTAGTATACTTACCTCCAGCCAAAATCCTTGAGCGGACTGCCGTTCAAATTGTAACGCAAACAGTAAATTGGGTGCATTGTTGAAGACATCTGTAGCCTTTGTAATAAATGTAGTGTAGAATGCAAGCGTGTATCGTAAACCGAAAGTGTATTTCACCAGAAGTCACGTACAGAAAACAGGAATGAATTGTGCGCGTGGTTTCCGACAACTGTAGGACATCAATGAATAGAAATCAAGTGTGGTAACGCAAATGGCATGAATCACCCTAAACAATAGCACATTATGTAACTCCATGAAATAAGTATGAATGAGGTAAATAAACGAACCCATCACCGAAAGTAAATATACTAATAAAGAGTATCAGCTATTACTATGCAAGGAAAAATATAGTACAAAATATTACAATGTCGTAAATGATAACAGAAAAGAAAACAAAGGATATATCAGATCAGATCATCAGTCAACATGCATCCTAAAAGGGTGAAACTTTGAACACTATCTTTGACCTCTCCCGACTTCAAACGTCATCTCTTTCTCTTAACTTCATGCACATTTGGCACGAACTCTATTAAACACCTTTATTTTCGAAAATTTTTCGGATTTTTATATTTTTTAACAATACTTACTGAAAATCTGAGATTCAATTTTTATCATTTAAAAAAAACCGGATGTCAAAATTCGATCTAGAACCGAAGATATACGCGATTGAAAATGAGAAATATTAGACTCACTTTTTTCCAAAGTTTTTCGGGAGAGCGAATTTAAAAAGTGAAAGACGAATTTTTACTTTGAAAAGTTATTTTAAACATATTACATTATAATTTTCACCTTAATTTTCAAAATTTTTTAGTGTTAAACAGAAAAACTTCTCAAATGATTACTGGAAATCACTTTTTATTGAATTACAATGCACATAAACGCTGTGATAAAAAAAAAGAGTCTCAAATTACCATTTTGTCTACACTTACAATGCACTGGTATTTCCGCAACCTGCTGCATAGAAATTCTCTGAAATACGGCTTATCATTCTCTTGATAAATGAGGAAAAGCTTTTGCCATCAAATAATTAAATCTTTGCAATGAGAGACCAGGTGAAGATGCAGTTTAACGGGGGACACCAAACGTTCAGGTAATCGAAGGTTTACTTTTTTTACCATGGTCATCAGGTTTCTCGTGACATTTCATAGTGATCCCGTTGTTCTCTTTCTTCAACACCAAGTGTTGAAGCTTGGAAATATTCGGAATGTTGCCCAATTTGTTGTCTGGTGCAGAATGTTTCCGCCAATCAGTCCATGGTTCCTGACTCCATAGATGTCCATTCATATTGCAGAGGCACTACGTGAGATGCACAACTCTAGCTCATCTATTGACGCCACAATCAGTTTCGCTCTAAGTCTCCTTTTAATGTTTCCCAAGTATGAGGTCGACCTCTGCATCTGGTATCCAAAAAAATCTGGTATTCAAAAAATCTATTAAACACCACCCATCGTATTAAAATTTTAAAAAACCCCCTGTTGTCAAGAATTCTAGGAAACCGCGAAGTCCCTACATCCTCTAATCGTTTCTGCGATGGCATTTTGTTTCAATTTTTATGATTAAGGCTGGGTTTAAATTTGTAATTGTTAAAGAAAATAAGAAAAAATCTGTTAAACACCACTCTTGTTTCATTTTCAACTAATCACTGGCATGATCGGCATTATATAAGAACAAATCTCGTGTTTAACTTACGATTTACTTCTTGTAAGATCTTGGTCCAACTCGGGCAGATTCCTCTTCTTGAGAAATTGGAGCGCTGCATCGACCGTAAGATTCCAATGAATTCTTCAAAAACTTCAGCCGAACCAAAAAATACTTCTTCCACTTTCAGAGAGAATCCAAACTGGAATAGATTGGAATTCAAAACACATCGCCAAATATTAGGTTCACGAATAAAGTTACAATATTTGTAATAAATCGGCAATTATCATATCACAAAAAGAATATAGAGACACTGGTGAAAGTATGATTAAACACGACCATACTTACACACAAACCCAAAAAAATATAATATGCACAAAATAGTTAAATAGCAAAAATGTGGATTTTTTAAACTTAGTTTTTTTTGCCTTTTTGTAGATTGCGCACACGCTGAATATTTCGAGTTAGAGTAGGAGAATGATACCAACAATCATAAAATGAAATATAAGAAAATTGTCAAAATTTGACCAAATTTACCTTAGATCGGCTCTATCTCAGAACAGCAAAAATCCGTCAAGGGTGGTGTTTACTAGATTGCGACCCATTTAAATTTTTGAGTATGAATCGATGATTCTGCGAAATATACATATAATTCCTTGAAAAATGTCATTTCACAAATAATGGTGTAATCGAAGTCAGCATAAGAGCACAACAATCCTCAAACATACTGAAACTGCATAAGAGATGAGAATCATATCACTGAAAAAATGAATAGGAATGACATGTCTAGATGATGAGACGTTGAGAACATTGTTTGCTTGAAGTCATGGTCAACTTAAAGCAGGCACGCTTCGGCCCCTCAGCATTATTTCGGTTCAGATATCTGAACTGAATTATTAAATTGCCACTTGATAGATTATCCCAGAGGACAGACGGCAGCGCCGAGATGATCCAATCTAGCACAAACACCAGCGGGAGGGCTATATTGGAAAAAAAAAAGTAGGGGTTCTTAGATGGATGTGTGTGTGTGTGTGCGAGCCATAGCGGGATAGATAAGCCATATGGCATTTTTCGATATAAATCGGAGGTGCTATTCCTATGTAACTCATTAAATCACTAATATACTGAGGACGTATTAAGCACTTGACTTTCGAACCCCAATATATTCTAAAATAGAGTACTGATATTTTCACACTCA
>CAJQUW010005365.1:0-23187 GCA_907163375.1 Prostheceraeus crozeri
GCTTTCATTCATTACTAAAGGTTCTTACACTAGTTGGATACTGAAATTCCTAATTCTATCACATCTCGGTTTGGCCATGACTACATCTAACGTCCAATTGCTACTCTGCAAAAAGTTAAAAAAGTTTATTCAAATCGAAATCAACAACTTCAATTATCGATAAAAATAAATTTGATGAAGATGTTGTAGAATGAGGAATAAACCATCATATTGAAAAAGCGAGATGATTCAAAAACCTTTATCACTTATTTATGAGTTATTTTTTTTAGTAAAACGATGGAATTATACTGTGGAAGAATAAGGAGAGAAAAATTATGGCGGAACAAAAATAAGTTGGTTATTCAGAAATTTTATAATGACAAAAAACCTTACAGTTTATTTCTCTCCAACCCCTTTGGCGTCATTATGTAAGACATTATAACAACCTATTATATGGAAGCGGTGTGGTGTATGCTTCTCATGAATATCAGCACTAATCACACTAAAAAAGGCTGAATTCAGTTAATGGATGAATGGTGGGTGGACATCTATGATGAATCGCATCAAGAAAATTTACCAGTCTTAATGAAGAATCTAAAGTTTGCTATCAATATAATGCCGCGTCTATATCATACTAGTTGGAAAGCTTCATTCATGTAGAAACTCTTTATATACAACAGAAGTTGAAGTGCATGTGATGAAAAGTAAATATGATGTAAAGACAACCACCCCACACATTTCGTTTTCAAATCAATGAAAAATCATAACGCGTTGTTCTGAAACTGGGTGATGACATTCATATGTCAATTGAGTAAAATAAATTTTGAAGAAACTCAATTGGTTTATTCAATGCTACAAAACTGTGTTAACTGCTGCGCATACGATTGGTATAGAAAACGCAATGACACTTGGATAAACATAACAGCACTAACATTCAAAAGTGATTTGATTCTACCTATTTCTGTTGGTGAGAAAAAAGAATACATTTTACTGCGATTTCATTCATGATAAAGACGCTTCATATGGAATAAGTCCGAGAAGATGTTTCAATCTTATTATTCCTATCATCCCGTCGTCAAACAAACTATACCCTCTATTGCTATCAAAAATTACCAATGGAATTTACTAAAGTTGCATCCTTGTGAAAGAGTACTAAATCCCTCGTAACTTGTAGGTGTTTCGGAGAAATACAAAGTGAAGTCATTGTGATATGTTTATTGAAAATAAAAATAGTGTATGAAAAAGTTCTTTTCACAGATATAGGGGGAAGGGGCTGACCTGTAGGCATATATTCACAAGGAAGAAAGTGCGATCTAAATGCGATAACATAAAACAGCCATGTGTTTAATCTACAGAAATCAACATGAAAATACCTAAGTTAAGGATGTATTATGCTTAAGGGACCGTCTCCTGAATGTGGTAGTGTGAGTTTAATTCTTTTGGGGTAGGGTGGTATGTCTGTTATCAAGGATGTCCATGTGGAAGAGATATGTTATGTTCTAAAACCAGCACCTCTTCTCCCTCCCATGCTGAAAGCGCCCGTTTTCCTAAAAGTATGAGTTTTGATCTCTATGCGACTTAGATTTTAAGATTGTCATATTTGAACAAACGTTAATACTTTTTATTTTCTATAGGCCTTCTTCCCCTGAAATTTTTATGTTTCATGTTACGACAACCAATGTGAATCTTGATTATGCCTTTAGCGCGTTTAATACTAATCGTCGCTATCCTTTAATTTCATACAGTACATATTTTGGACGGAGGAAGAATCATTTCAAATCTATTTTCCTTCCCTGCATGTCTCATCCTTAAAGCAGCCACTAGCCAAGTTTTGTTGCCTTAAATTTGATTGATAGGAGTTTAGTAGTGGTTGATCAGTAAGGATAATTTGATGTACTCAAAAATATCTTTCTAAAGATATTCCTACTTCATTTGAAATTTAAATCTTTTTGAGTGGTAAATACTAAGAAGAAACTATCTGTGTCACCACCCAACAAACGAACCTCTTTTACGAGTAGGACATGGTATTTTAGAAAATTTTATTAAAAGACGTTTTGATATACATTTCAAGCTTGAGTAATCTAGTAGCAGCTTGAACCACTTATAGATGGGCTTGCAACAACTCAACTTCAGATTTTATCATTTGAAACACCTACAAGGTGCCTCATCGGATAATGTCTCTATCGATTGATAGAGGTGATGAGACCAATTTTCTTTCTAAATTTTGTAAACAGTCATGACATCATTGACTAGTATAATTATAGTTTTACACGTTTTCTAACATCCTCCATCGTCTTAATAACCAAAATTAGACTATTATTTCTCTATACGTATATAAAAAATCTTATTTCAAAAATTATTTTGGGCTAGATTGTAGTGCCTCGTTTTTTTCTGGCTGTTGCTATCAATATATGGGTTATTTGAGGAAGGCTTTTCCTGGTCTAAATTTTAATAATGCGGTGAAACTCTTTTTAAAATCATGCCCAAATTATTCTAAATAAAAATTTTAAGATGCTAAAGGTGAAACTAGATCAGTTTTATATCCTTAATCAATATTGGTGTGAGTAAAAGTTTTGGCTGGCAAGGCTTATAGTCGGGCTGACCGCATGAGTGATCTAAATCTTTATGAAATTGTTTCATAAAGTCCGGAAAACATTAATCTTTGGCTCACTATCACTTCAAACCTGTGATTCGGGTGTGCGAAGTTGGAAAAATCTACGTTTTTTATGTTTTAATATTATTTGGATAGATAAGATCTATCTCTAAAATAAAATATCCCCAAAATCAACCCTTCATTCTGGAAATTGCCTAAGTATGTTAGAAGGGTTGGAGAGATGGCCTGAATTTCCACTATCATCTAACCAGCTAAACTCAGAGTGGAGGGAGTGGTTTTTTCTAGATAGTGAAACTAACCATAATAAAATTATTTTGGGTCATAATACTTAAGATGAGTCTGATCATCGCCTACTAATTTTTGAATTTTTTAAAACCTATGTTTATTTTAACTAAAATGTGGGAGAACCAACCGCGAATGTCCTCGCTCAAATCGAAATGTGGTCTCAAACTATACGATGAGCTCTTTTTGAGTCAAGTCGGGCATCTTGGTTAAGAGATATTCGTTCAATCGAACGTTTATAGGTTTGCCTCACCAGTCATTAGTAAAAGCCATAGAACATTAAAGGAAAGTGATGGCGGGCAGACTGTGCTAAGTAAATGGGAGGACGGGTTTAATGTTCAACGTTTAATCTTCTTTCTAATGGGCATCTACGTCTTGGAGTAGAAGGAAGCAGTCACCTAGAAAAGTGTACAAGTGTCAAGCAAGCAAATTTCAAGTTGAGCAATCCGTTTGAACTAGAATATTATGACAGTACTAAAATAGATAAAAAATATATTAAAGAGATAAAATAAAGATAAATAGAAAAAAAAAACAAAAAAATAAAAAAAAATAAAAAAAAAAAAAAGATTATAAATGAAAAATGAATATTAATATTAAATAAAAAAAAAAAAAAAATATCAAAATTATAAAAATAAAAAAACAAACTAAGGCCGAATATCATATATGATCCGACTTAGCATAACTGAATGAAATGGCAAAAAAAGTCTCACATTCCTCCTCCATACCACCAATCTCTTTTCTTTCTTCCAAATTTTTAAAAATCCATGCATCTTGTGGCATGATCATAATCTTCGGTCTTACATTACTTTGCCGGGTCAAAATCATTTTTAAATTTATCTATGGGTGGAAGAGAAGTCCTCGCCGAGTTTACTAATTCGCAATCAAAAATATGCATATAGGAAAGACTCCTTTCCGTTGTGTTTTTTGTGATGACTTCATCGGAGTTAGATTTGGATTAATTGTTTTCTTAAGGATTTTGTGTTAGTGGGTGGGAAGAGACTTTAGATTTGTACGGAGATGATGGAGGCCAGTGATGTGCAGTCATAAAATTGGTAGGAATTCTTAAAAATTTCTATATCAAAATAAGACCGTCTTATTTTCTTTAGTTTTTATCAACAGGCACTTTTGGCTGTCATGGACCAATCAAACTTCTCTCTTCGTTTGTGCTAATTACATCAATCTTCCACTCCTTTCCAGTTGACCCTCTAAAACCCTCCTTTTTGTGCTATTATCATAATTGGACTGGTCGAATATAAGCCCTTGAAATTATGGAAAATGACGGGTAATGTACTCCGTTTCATTGCAACCTAAGTTTAAAACCCTTGCATTATTGGAACCCCACATAGTGCGTTTCACACACAAATTACCAGTGATTGGTGAATCATGGTTCGCACACATTTCATTAATCTTATCATCATCAAATGTTTTATCCACTACATTTGGGGCAAAACGTATTAGCAAACACAAATCCAAATTTTAGCTTGATCATCTGCTGTCATATGCAATCAACTGCGATAGAGTTTCACCATCCATAACATTTTGTTGTGAAATTTTACAGCCTGTTCGAGGAATTGTGTAGGAATTGGTAATAAATACAAATCGCCTCACCTTTGCCAGACGTGCATTTTATATTTTTTTCTGATTTTGGAAAAATGGTCCATGCCATACTTCAATAGCAGGATAATGGCAACTGGCTGCTTCGATGGGTTTGTTTATCATCGATATTGCATTCGATGTTCAGCATAGATGACACGAAGAGGACTTGTTCAAGTTTCATCGCCTCATTCTCTTTAGCTGAAAACTCCTTAAATCTTTGGGCATGCGCGTCCATTTGTAGTTTACCTCGCTTAACACACACCATTCGTTTAATGCGGTTGACAAATCTATTTTTACTCCTAAAGTTGCGAATGCATCTGTCACAGTAATAAATCTCTGATGAGCTAAGAATTTCTTTAAAGTGGGGGTATAAAAGCTGAGAACTTTTTGGGAATACCGCAGTTAGTGGCCATTCCCTTACTATCAAACTAAATCATCCTGTCTTTTAAAAACTAATAAAAGGTTTGACTGTACGTGGTCATAACAACTCGAATCGGGACGTTGTAGCCACACCCCCTTCAATCCCTTATTCCCAAACATGGAGAACTAGTTCTTGATGTTTGTTCAAATTTTATCAAATTTTTCTATATCTTTAATTTACATATCTTCAAGCTATTGCAGTCATCAAACTTTAATTCATTCTCCCACTGTTTGATACTTACTCTTACGTCACAAGGTCGGCTTATACTGTACATCCATTATAGTGGAGTATGGAGAGGACGGCATACTTAAAACATTGCGATTACGCAAAGTCTACAGAAATGACCTGGCTGCTTTATTTCTTAAATTTTTCGGAAGTTTTAAAGGAGCCCATCGTCCAGAGTAGTTCTCCTAATAAAGTGATTTTAATCATCTGCAGTCTTCAAATACCATCAAAAACCGAGACCACTATCACGCTCGTTAAAATTTATCATATGTTTAATTTTAACCCTTGGATATGAAAATTGTATCCCAAGACTCGCAGTCTACAAACTTTCGTATTGCAGGAGGGGGAGGAAACACTAGAGGGTATGTGAAACTCCAACCTCTCTATCTATTTTTCGACCAGTATGGTGAGTTTCGGCATTTTTTAACATATTTTTATTTTTGAGGATAGATGAGTCGCCTTCATTCTACAAAATTGACTAAATTGAGTTGAAAAGAGCGCACCCAATCAAAGATGAATTTTGGGGATTGAAAACCAGTTCTTCCAAAAGTCAGTAATGGATTTCTGAGGATTCCATCTGGCAGTTCCTCTCTATTATTATTTTTTTTTATCGACACTTCAGAGTAGTCGGAAAATTAGAGGGAGGGTGCTTGTTGTTAGTATAACTATCGTCACTGTGTGTATGTCGAAGTCCTATGTGAACGATAGTTTTCAAAAACTGTACTCAAAAAGATAATCCTGAATGGCATAAATCGCAAGAGAAAAAGGAGACATCCGTTAAAACAAGAATCAATCATCCCTAACTTCGGAGAATTGAATGCTGACTTAGGGTGTCTACAAACACCTCGCTTGATGTGGGTTCGGGGAGCGAGAATCACGCTTCCCCTCGGTGAAGAATGAAGTGTCCACAGTCAGCACAATTCCCGTTATCGATTGCATTCCCGCGACAATGTTGACATGGAGTCGCACTGTTGTTATCCAACTCGCTTCGAGATGGGGACCTGGTAGTCACCTGAAAGAGAAATTCATCATTTCTATCATCTCTGGTTTCAAGTCTCAGCGTATTGTTACAAAACCCTACCTTGACTCCAACAACTCTAAACTTTTCCTCGAGGAAGGTCAGGGGCGTTGGTGATGAAGTTGATGCCCTGAAATTGAGGAAGAAGAATGTTGCCCTAATTAGGCACACGTTTGAGGGAGATGAAGAGGAAATCTTTCAACTTACCATTTCAAACCATTTCAACGAATCAAGTTTAAGCTTGATACTTCTCAACAAGATGAGACTCAACTCCAAAATTTGGAATTGCACAAAAGCATTCACACATGTACGCCCTCAAATATAGAATTCGCCAGAGAACACATCACTTATATGTCCACAAAGACAGTGAAAATGGACCAATGAACAACTAATGTCACTTTAATCATATATACTTTCCATATTCATCCAATTCAATTGCGGTTCATTCTGATTGGTTGCTTGTTGATACTTTAAGAATTGAAAACATTTCAAAGTTATTATCACAGTCAAAATGACAACCCTCCGACAAACGACGCCAAATACAAAAGTTACTCTACTCCATGCTCAACACCAAAGGCGCTCGTTGCACCAAACGCTCCAACGAAGGGGAAGGTAGAGAAGGTGTACCGACTGGACAATATCAGAAAGTTGTCATTACCAGCGGACGACGAATGAAAAATAAAATAAATAAAAGATATAAGAGAAAACGTAGAGAGGAGTCCCCGATAAATAAAGAATTAAAAGTTAAGGTAAAAACGTAAAAAAAAAAAGTAATAAAGAGGAAAAGAAACCGAAATAAACATAAAATAAAACATAATAAAAAAGCGTTAGAGGAGAGGAAACGAAAGAGGAACAAAACCGAAAAGTGGAACAATAAAGAGAAAAAAAAACGAACAGAGGAGAGTGTGAAAAAAAATAGGAAGATAAAAAGACTAAGATATAATAACGAAGGAAAGAAGGAGAGGTGGTTACGAAAAGAGGAGAGTTATACGAATCGAAGTAAAAAACAAAACGAAAGAAACGAAATAATTACAAAAAAAGAAAAAGAATGAGAATGAACGAAAAAAAGCGACAAGTATATTAACGATCGGTAAAATAATAGCCCGAAAAAACAGAAATATTGAAATAATAACGAAGAAAAAACGACTCGACGAAAGACGAATGAAAACGACAAGAAGAAAAACGAAGATAAGTAGGGGAAACGAAAGATAGAAATAAAGAGAAAATAATGAATCCCGATAAAGTACGGATGTATAAGAGCACATTAGGACGATGCCGAAAGACGCACGAAAAACACGAAAAACCGCAAATCCGAAATAAGAGGTTTAAAAAAAAATTAAAGTCGAAAAACCGTAAAAAAGAAAAGTGTTAAATAGGGAGAAAAGGGGGGATAAGCGTAAAGTAATAAAGAGGAGCAAAAAAAAAAAATAAACGAAGAAGAAGACGTAAAAAAAGACCCGAATAAAAGGACCGATCGACCGAAAAAGAGGGAGAAAGAAAGAAAAAAAAAAAAAGAATAAGATAAAAAGATAAAAAATAATCGAAAGCGTAAGGAAGAAAAAGAACGAAAGAGGTTGAATAAGAATTAAGATAAAAAAAACGAAGTTAAAAATTATAAAGAGGAAGATATAAAAAAACAGAAAGACCCCGAAGAAAAAAAACGCGCGATTGAACGTCAAAATTTGAAATACAAAAAGAGGACCGAAAAAAACCCCCTCCCTGAACCAAGAAATATGAAAAACGGAAAGAAAAGTAAAAAAAATTAAACGACCGTAATGAAAATAAAAACGAAGAGGACGAAACCCGTAAGTTAAACTGATAAATCGAGAAGACGATAAAAAAAGATAACGAAAAACAAGAGTAGTAAGAGGACCGAGAAACGAAAAAATAGACAAAAAACCGTGAAAAAAATAAAAGATGAAAAGAGAAACGAACGAAAACTCGGAATAAAAAGAGACGAAGTGAAAGAGGAGTGTAAGAAGAGGAGATAAAACGAAATAATAAGAGGAAAGAGATAAAAGACCGCGTAAAAGAGGGAGTACAAGATAAAAGAGAAAGAAATAAGACGAAGAAAAAAGCGTTTAAAAAGAGGAGCGTAGTATTATAAAGCAAGAGTAAAAAAAGACGAAATTAAGATTGCCGAAAAGGAAAAGAAAAGAGGAGAAATAAAAAAAATTAAACGAGGAAAAGAAGAATACAACGAAATAATAAAAATAAAAAGATAATACCCCTACGAATAAAAATCCGAAAAGAAATATGAAAAGAAACGAACCGACAAGAGGAGAAGTGTAAAAAAGAAGAAAAATATACCAAGGAAAAGAGGAGAGTGAATATAACAAAATAAACGAAATGACCGCTCGTAAACCGGAAGATAAAGAAGAATAATAATTGAAAAGAAAAAAAAGCGAACGAATCGTGAAAAGACCGAAGAAATAAAGTTATCCGGAAAAACGAATCAAGAAATAAAAAAAAAAAAGAAAGAAGATAAAATCGAAAGCGGGGAGAAAAAAGGAGGAGAGGTAATAAAAAAAAAATACTAGTAAATAAAAAGACAACCGATATAGTAAAGTAAAGATAAAAAGTAAAAAAATGAGAAAAAATTAAACGAAAAAACAAAAACCGTAGAGGAGAAGAATAACCGAATACTCGGAAATAAAGCGAAAGGACGGAAGGGGTAGAGATATAACCGGAATAAAGAACCGGACGAAGAGGGAAGACTTAAAAAGGATAGCCGAATAAAAAAACAGGGAACGACCGCGAGAGTAAAGACGAGAAGGCCGAAACTCTCGAGAAAAAACGATATAATCGAAATAGAGAAACCGAAAGAGCTTCTATAAACGAAAAATATAAACGAAGAGACAAGATGTGAAAAAAGCCGAAAAGAATCTCGGATAAAAACCAAATCAGAGGAGCGAAAATCGTTAAAAATTAAGCAGTTCCTAACAGAGGAAGACGAAGAGGACGACGGTAAAATAAAGCGAAAAACGAAAATAGAGTAACATAAAAAGCACGAAAGACGAAGAAAAATATAAAACAGGAATCCGAAGAGGAGATATAAGTACGACAATAAGAAAAAGAGGAAAGAAGTAAAAGAGGGAGAGTTAGAAAAAAGAAAAACGAAAAGAGAAAAAAACGTAATAGGATGATAAAAAAAAAATGACTAAAAGAAAAGATTAGAGGAAAAAGATATAGACGAGGAGATAAAGAAGAGGTAAATCACAAAATGAGAATCCGAACAAAATAAAGCGATGAAAAAGAAAATAAAACCGATATCGAAGAGAAGAGGAGGGCGATAAAGGGAGAGGGAGAGTGTACTAAATAAAAGAATATAAACCGATCCGTATAAAAAAAATAAATAGTGAAGAGGAATAAAAAGGCAATATAAGAGAGAAGAACGAAAAATTAGACGAGAATAAAGTAACCGTAAAAAAACGAAAAATTAAAGTCCAAAAAGAAAAGACCGAAGGAAGAGGAGAGTGGGTAAAACCCGGGTATAAACAAAGAGAAAAAGAAACCCGAAAGAGAGTAGAAGTAGACGAAAAAAAAAATCGATTAAAAGAAGAGAAAGAGGAGAGTGAGAGGAAGTTAAGAGGGGAGTGTAAAAGCGAAGAACGAATTAACCGCTATATAAAGCAAGAAAATCGAAAAATGAAGGTGAAAAAATAAAAAAAAAAAAGAAACCATTAAATACAAAGACCGAAGATGAAAAAAAAGAAAGAAATAGAAAGAGAACCGAAAAAACGAATAGTAATAAAAGAAGAAGATATACAAACCCGAGAAGTGGTATCGACAAAAAATAGAGGGAGTATATCGGAAAAGAACGAAAATAAATCCATCAGACCGACCGTAAATTACAAATACGAGAAAAAAACAAATATAGAAGATTCACGAATAGAGAAGCGAACGATACGGATACAGAGAGTAGCGACGACGGAACGATCGAAAAAAAAAATATCCGAAGACCCCGCAAAAATACGAAGAATAAACGAGAAAGGCGAGAACGTAAGAAGAAAGTAACGGAAGACGAAAAGAAATAAAAATAACGCTGATACAATAAAAACGAAAGCTAAGAAAAAGAAAGAGGAAAAGACGCAAAATCGTAAACGAAGCGAAAAGCGCAAAGAATCGAATCCCGAAATTTAACGAAAACGAGACACGAATAAAACGAGAGGGTAGTAAATCGTAAATATCGGAAGGAGAAAAGAAAAAGATCAAAGCAAAACCCCGGTAATCAACTGTAGATAAAGAGGAGAGTCTTATAATTTTAGAAGAGTCAAAAAGAAAACTACAAGCAAATAATGAGAAAGAACAACGCAGGATCAAGAGAGGAGACGTGTATGTGAGAAGGAGTTTTGTCCCGACTGTAAACAGGCGTGGGAGGTGTGGAAGTATCTCCAGTACGATACTGGACGCGTGTGTGATGGAGATCACCAGCACCAAAATTCCTCCACCAAATGTATGGGAGTGGTACTACCCCTAACTCCAGCCACGAAACTTATGGCCAGGGAGTGGGTAGTTATATCGACAAAGTGAGGCTAGCAGTGGGAAGGAACGATTGAAATATAGTGAACTTTTTTTGTGGATCTAAGTGAAGCCAGACTCTGGGACGATATTGACGATGAAGACGCTTTTTGAAATACATGCCCTAAACTAAAATGTTTATTTCGTATTATCTTCGCTCTTTCCATACTAACTTACTTGGAATGGTGGCTTCAGTGGGATTGACACCCCCCCCCCTTTAATCATGTATACTTTTTCATTTGGAAATAGTAGCACGCTTAGTTTAACTTGCCAAATCGTATAACATTTCATATTGCGGTGTTGATGTGATTTAGATTGATGTTGATGATTGTGATTGTGTGATGTTTGTGTTGTTTGTGTTTTGATGGTGGTGATGTGTGCGTAGCTGATATAGTGTTAAATAAAATTAAGATAACTTACACTTTCTGATTACGGGATCAGCAATCGACTGCGATCCATGTTGCCAAAGAGCTTTGTTAGACTACGGAAGATGAGAAGTGGTTGTTATGTTGGCGTGTGGCGCTGTGAGTAGTCCTCACCATTTCATTCCATTCATCATTTTTCTTTCCCCTCTGCATTCCATATCCGAGGATTATATGGCGGGGCTTGGGACGCTTTAGCTGCGATTAGTAAGGTTTGGCCCTTAAAAGTGGCCCATGGGTCGTCTCTCACGTTTCCACCGACACTACTACTGAAAAAACACTCTGAAAGGAAAATAATTAGGAGATTAGATGAGCTACAAAAATGGATCATGTTGTTATAGACTTACTGGGAACCTTCTTTTCTAAACTTTTCTGACGGACGAAGTCAGCAAGCTCTCCATTGATGTTCATCGTAAATGTTGTGAGGCAGCGAACTCCATCCCCTCGTAACACAACTGTGTTTCATTCAAATCGCTGAGAGATTGTGGGGACATCACATTATATTATTCTCAAAGAGGGGTTGGATAAAAAGAAATAAAATGATGAAGAAAGAAAAATGATGAACTTCATACACTCTACTTTTTCGACACTTCAAACGCTCATGCAGTCGCTCCACTTCACCCGACAACCTACTTATTATAGCCTTCAACCTCCTCCGTCGTCCTTCACCACGCGCTTCGCATCAGCTCTATCTCTTCAGCCTTCCTGTCCCGGGACACACTCGCCTGCTAACTCTCTCGCACCAAACCTGCCTTCCTTCATCAAAACTCGCTCCTTTCGGGCCATCCATTCCTGTCTCCTTCTTTCTCAAGCTCTCCAACTCTTCCCTCGTTTGGCCCTTATACACCTCTTTCCTTCACCATCAGCTCTTCTTTCTCCTTCCATAAAACTTTTATATCATTACCTTTCCAAAAGCCCATCACACGATCCTCTAATCCTCACAAATACCTCCGTATCATACGCCTCTTGCTCTGCCGTGGCGATGACGCCGTGCACATCTGGCTTAGCCACTTCCTTCCCCTCCCACTCTTCCTTCAATATTCGCTATATCCCCAAACAAATCTTCCATAAAAGCATCAAAATCAACATTCATCTCTTCTTCTTCATTTTCGCTCTCAACTCAACTTCCTTCACTCGAACTCCCCGCATCACTCGCCATTCCTCACCACTTTCTCCCCAATCACCTGTCCTGAATCGTTGCACCGCACTTCCTCATCTTCTTCCCTTTTTCCAACACTTCTCTTGTCAAAACCACGTCTTGAAACCCCATTCTCTCCGATGTTCCCACTATTCACACTGTAAATGCGGCCTTGATAAATTCCTTCTCATCCCCCATCACCACAAAATTTTCCGACAAGACACACACAACCTCAACATCACTTTCCTCTGCGACTGTCCCCATCATCCCCTTCTTTTTCTTTTTTAAATGCTTCTTCAGCTCCCTACCTCTGGCAAACAATCTATGCCACAACTGCACTTGCCAACCAACATCTTTGGAGTTGCGTTTACTCGGTTTTGTGCATGATAATTGCTTGTAAAGATTAGAGTAAAAATTTTGATAGCAAGTGTTTAGTAGGATACTACTTTTGCTGATATGCATTGTATGAAAGACTAACGTTACCAAAACATTTGATATGCAAGCCATCAAACCGTTTCGGGTTGTTAAAGCTCTTGAATCCGAATTACAGGCATTACTCAGAGGGGATCTTATTCCCAGCTCCAGGGCCTCGACCCACAAATCCAACCTCGATCGGACAGAGCGTGCGGTCATATCACTGTGTTTGGTATGCGGGGACCAGTTTTTGGACATGAAATAAACCGGGTTGGAGTTATTTACAGATGGAGGAGGGGAAGGGAAACGACCCAAAGTTCACAGAGGGACTCATAATAAACGACTGCTTTTTATTCAAAAAATTTAATTATTATCATTAAATATTGAATTTTTTAAATTTTTCCATGTATTTTAGTACTACTCAATAAAACGTTTATAGGTAGTCTGTCACCTACAGCACAGCAAGAGCTGTCGGAATTTTTTTTGAATCAAGTTCTGAAGGACTTGTAGAGGAGCAAAGTTTATAGCCGTTTGGAAGAATTTCGGCCCCCCTACTTATCATCAAATGGGTCAGTCATGCTATACTGACTAACCTATAAGTCTGAACACTCTTTAGCTTGATATCAGCAATGGAAAAGTCAGAAAGTCCGATATCTGAACTCAAGAGAAACGAACTTACCCGTAGTCCCAGTTTCTCAACTTAGTGAAATTCCTCTCCCGATCCCGAATCTTATATACCCTTGGTGAATATTGCAATCGATATAGGGGGGGGGGGGACGTCAGCGAAAATTTTTTCTCTCCGATTGACTTGAAACTCACCATACCGATGCAGAATTTCACGCTGAATCCGAATCTGGCCTCCGTTTTCTCATCCGATGCTTCGTTTTGGCGCTACAGACCAAAACGTCCCAAATTCTAACTCTGTCGTTTTTTCGAAAAATGTTGAAAATTTTTTCTCTCCGATTGACTTGAAACTCACCATACAGATAGAGAGTTTGACGCTGAATCCGAATCTGAAATCCGTTTTCCCATCCGATGCTTCGTTTTGAAGCTACAGCCCAAAACGTCCCAAATTCTAACTCTGTCGTTTTTCGCCAATGTCCCAAAATCTTAAATGGCGTCTCACATCTAAACGAAGATAGATATGAACAAGCCGATTCTTTCAGTGAATTTGTCTCACTCTTAGCTTTCAAACGAGCTATTGCACGACAAAATCCGTCCACTAGAAGCAAAGTAGGAACGTCGGTGCCGAGGGGGGGACGTCAGCGAAAATTTTTCTCTCCGATTGACTTGAAACTCACCATACAGATAGAGAATTTCACGCTGAATCCGAATCTGGCCTCCGTTTTCACATCCGAGCACTGCTTCCACTCGAAACAGCCCATTTTCAACCCAACATTCAGCAGATTGCACGAAAAACATCACACACTATAGCCTCAAGACAAAACCTGGCGGTCGCCCAAGTCCACCACGACACTGTCGTTCCAGAGGGGGGGGCGTCAGCGAACCTTTCGGACCCACTTGGCCGGCACACCACGACACTCTGTCGTTCCAGAGGGGGGGAGTCAGACTCGAAGCACCACGGCGGCCGACCACGACACTCTGTCGTTCCAGAGGGGGGGCGCCGGTCGAGTGGTCGCCGTTTTCTTACTACTAACACCTTAAATGTCACAATTTTGCCACTGGAAATACATAGGATTGTGTTATCCTCTCTATGTCTGAAAAGCAAATGATCTGATCCGGCAGACGCGAAGTTTTGCAGTAGGTTAGAGGTGTACTATGCTATGTGAAAGTTTTGTGTGCTACCTCGTTCCCTACACAACTTCACCCTGGCTCCCGGACTACTACGACATGGAACAGATTGAGACGATGATTGTCGTGGGTGAGTACATCGCCCGCGCTTACTTCAAACCTAACAAATTGCTGATGGGATGACTATGAAATCGTTATTTTGTTTTCTTGAAGCGATCCAGCTTGCCTTCGACATTTTGTAGAAGTCGACTTATTCTTGCGTGTTTGTCGAAAACAGCTGATTAATGACACATAAATATACAGAGGTCATTCATCAACGATTTCTAGTGACATTAGAATAAACATTGAGGTCTATGAGAGTTGAGTTATCATTTTGCAAGTTTACAAGTCAAGATCAACAAATCGATAAAAAAATCCATCATGCAGCAACCACATGCATTGTTTTGCACAGGTGCCACACTTGCGCAGCTGCATTAATTCGTTACATAAACCATACAATTTAAGAATATATCGTACCGTAAGCAAAACAAACACTGCAATACCTGAAATTAGGATCTAGAATTATGCATAGGTGGATCCATAAACTATATAGTATATAGAATGTAGAATGTTAGTTTCGAAGATCTGAATGGACTGGAAAAGTGCCGCAATTATTTTATCGACAGGCAGATAATGTAAACGGGAGTAGTAAGCAAAACTCCACTTCTGGATAGCGCAAGATGGCCGCCGTCGCTGAGTCCCCCCCCCTCTGGCACGGCAGAGTGTCGTGGTCGGCCGCCGTGGTGCTTCGGGTCTGAGTCCCCCCCCTCTGGAACGACAGAGGTTGTGGTCTGTCGTGGTGTGCCGGCCAGGTGGGTTCACGTTCACAACATGTTCGCTGACGTCCCCCCCCTCTGGAACGACAGAGGTTGTGGTCTGTCGTGGTGTGCCGGCCAGGTGGGTTCACGTTCACAACATGTTCGCTGACTCCCCCCCCCTCTGCAACGACAGAGTGTGAGACTCGGGTGAGTTGGTCCGACCGCCTGGTTGACGTGGGCGACCGCCGGGATTAGTCTTGAGGCTATAGTGTGTGATGTTTTTCGTGCAATCTGCTGAATGTTGGGTTGTAAAATGGGTTGTTTCGAGTGGAAGGAGTGGTCGGATGAGAAAAGGGAGGTCAGATTCGGATTCAGCGTGAAATTCTGCATCGGTAGGGTGAGTTTCAAGTCAATCGGAGAGAAAAAATTTTCGGCTGACGTCCCCCCCCCCTGGACAGCTTGCTTCGATTTGGCTTCCAGTGGACGGATTTTGTCGTGCGATAGCTCGTTTGAAAGCTAAGAGTGAGACAAATTCAGTGAAAGAATCGGCTTGTTCCTATCTGTCTTCGTTTAGATGTGAGACGCCATTTAAGATTTTGGGACATTGGCGAAAAACGACAGAGTTAGAATTTGGGACGTTTTGGGCTGTAGCGCCAAAACGAAGCATTGGATTGGAAAACGGAGGCCAGATTTGGAATCAGCTTGATGTTATTGTCCAATGAGGATCATCATCCAATGAGAATCAAGCATTTCTTTATAAATAGCGAGCCTTCCACAGTGAGAATCATTCCATCGTTGAATCACACGAGTGACGGACGCACATTTTCTCTCTCCCTAGTTCCCTGTTCTATTATCCAACTAAAATGGTAAGTCGCTACTTCCCTCCCTCTCCTCCCTTGAACGTAAACTTAATACAATCTTTTTTCATTTTCAGGCATCTACTCCATCTGCTGCACTAGTAGGACAAAATGGCGGTCAAACGTTACAAGGTTCGCTACGATCAGATCATCTACAACTGAGGCCAGTGGAAGAAACAACCAAGGTACATAATCCTACACCGCTACAGCGTAAATTTAAACAAACCTTGCGTTATGATGATCATAGCGTAGTACTCCAAACGGGAATGCTCCCTTCCACGGATGTCAAGATAATGCACAATCAGTATGGGGACTACATACTGATCCCCGTGAGTCCGTACATTCGCCACCAACTTGATATTATTGAGGAGTACGTGACATTAAATATGGACATTCCTACTCCTCTTGCTCAAGAGTGGAAGGCGAGAGATGACAAGGATACTCCCTATAGAAAGATTTGGGATGGTAATCACATTTGCCTACCGGTATCACATTGGTGTACTTACTATAAGAAGGATGGAGATCATTCAATACCCATCAGATGTGATGAGCTCGGAGAAGGTACTTGGGATATCCTTTTCAAAGTGAATGGGCTATATTATGGTCGACACAAGGATAATAAAATAGCCTCTCTCTCCATGCATATGGAATCCATCCTATATATTCCGAAACCACCCAACGTGGACGACATAATTGATCAAATCCTTAACAGCAGTGGTACGAAGCGCAAGTCGGAGAAGAATGCTACATCAAAACGCAAATCAAAGAAGGAGAATTGCTAGTCCTTTCCTAACTCTACCCTATGACAATTCGCTTATGTGCTTTGAGTGTCGTAGACGTGGTCTTATTAGATACATTTTACTTCTTCGTTGCCATCATATCATTTGTGTATTTTGTCGTGAAAAGCATCGATGTAATTCTTCATTTTGTAATATGTTATAGAACGTTTCCTTAGATGTGTAAATTTCCGTTTTAGGCTTCTATCATCATTTTTATGGATTGTGAGGGTGAACCTGTACAGGAGCTCAGTGCTATTGCTATGAACAATTGGACATATCAGATTGTTAGTGTCTATCATCAACATGCCAACTGCGATCCCAATGTTGATCAATGGGCGAGAAAACACATTCATGGACTTAATCTGAAATATTTGCAAGACTATGCTTTTCTTGTGAAAGTGCTCTTCTTATTGACTTTAAACGATGGTTAGCTGCTTTCAATGTTATACGCATCTTTTGTAATAATCCTGGTAAGGAGAGGAAAGTATTTCCCAATCTAATCATTGATGATATTTTGCTCCCGCCTTGGGATAGTAGAGTGAATCAACATTATCATGAAGTCACGAAACGTTTTAAGGATTTGTGTGTTCCTATTTTGTCTGTTCGTTGTAGTAGCTACGTTCATAACCAATGCTTCTTTCCTCCTTACCTCAACACTGCCAAAGTCCTGTATGGTTATCATTGCTCGCTGTATGATAGTTATCAGCTGTATCTATTTTATCTCTTTCAAACCATTGATTTATAATGCATGCTTGTTACCGTTATTCAATAAATGTTACTATGAGAAGAGTTGTTGTTTTCATGCAATGGATGGGTTAGATAAAGGGCGATCATGTCTTTCTCAAACGACTGCGGAACATTACGTTTTCATAGGCAAAGTTTAAAAGGAGCTGTTCAAGATTATGTGATAAAATTTCATAAAGATGAGACCGACATCGAAGCAGTGGTCGATGATGCTAGCACTCTTTTTCTAGAATTAATGAATACATTCTCTGATAGCATTATCATGGCGCGATTAGTTGCGAAAATTAAGTTTAGTCATTTTGGAAAGCAAGAGGTGGAAAGTCGCTCTTTCCATTTTGCTTCTTACTCAATGGAAGTGGTAGATCACCCCCAAGAATTTTTTAAAAGGCATATGATAAAAATTGCTGAACGTCTTAACGCATTTAACCATCATGGTAGCAGTTCTAGTGATTGAAGCGATTTCAGATATTCACATTCAACTTTCCATAAAGAAAAATTGAAAATGCAGTGGTACTTGATTGTGGCACAACTGGTTTTCGAGCTATGTCTGCTCACTCTCGAAGTATATTCCTTCTGTACATGCGTCTATTATTTAGAAAAGGCTAGCAAATTCATATCTTCAAAAAGACTTGCTATAGACATCAGTAACGGTGAAACTATGTGTTGCGATGTATGTAAGCGAAAGGATGGAAATGAAAAGCGCATCTTCAAGAGATGTAAGCATGCTTTTTGTCAACGCTGTTTCATACGTAATTGCATTCAACTTTGCCAATGTAACCACTGTGATATTGCTCATTTCGAGTGTCACTTATGTCGCAATAGTTAGTACCTATGCAAATGTGGTAAAGATAGGTTTTAGCAAAGACTAACACGGAAAATGGCGAAACGTAAAATGACGAAACGTAAAAGTCAAAAGTTTTCTTCAGCCATTCAAGCTCTCCGACGAATGAAAGCAAATCAGCGATACAATGCTATACGACATGCTAACGATAAATTCATTTGTGAAATTATTTCTCATGTGAGGAAGTTGAGACGAAGAAAATTAGCGCCAAAACAACGAAAGTTACTTAAGCGATATGCTACGAAATTGCGTTTCATCTCCAATCCTAAAGTCGCCCTTCAAAGAAAGAGGAAAACTCTAACACAAAAGGGCGGTTTCCTTTCAGCAATACTTCCAATGATAGCTCCTGCCGTGGGCAACCTATTGGGAAATATCTTTGGCTCTAAGCGTTAATTATGCAAATGTTGAGTCTCAAAGTAATAAAATGGATTTCAGACTTCAATGTGATAAAGTTCTGACTGTATCAGGTCCATCTCATGCAGGTAAAACTGTTTTCACGCTGAATTTATTGGATAAAAGAAGGGAGTTGTTTAAGGAACCTATCAATCGAGTGATTTGGTGTTATGGTATTTATCAACCGTCGCTGTTTCAGGAATTGCAAAGTCGCAACTTTATTCGACATGAAGGAATTATTCCAGTGGATAAACTTCAGTCTAATGATGTTGTTGTATTGGATGATTTATTAAAAGAAAGTAAGAATTCAAAAGATGTTACAGATATGTTCACTCGCGCAGCACACCATAAAAGGTGTTTTATCATCTATATTACACAAAATTTGTTTCCTGATGGAAAAGAAGCTCGTACACGAAACCTGAATACACACTATTATGCTATTTTCAAGAATCCGCGAGATAAAAGTCAATTTGAAATTTTAGCGCGACAAGTTGCACCCAGAGGATCAAAAAGCCTTAATTGAAATTTTTCAAGCAGCTACTGAAAAAACCATACGGTTACTTATTCATTGACTTTACGCAAGAGTGTCCGGAAGAATTTAGATTTCGAAGTGATATTTTGAAAACTCCCATGATTATCTACAAACTATGAGTTCTTATTCTCGCATGATTGTTATTCCTCAGGATGAATATGTACAATTGACTGCCATGCAGCAAGTAAAAAGCAACCTCTTGCAAATCAAATGTATAGGAAAGAAATAGATTATCAGCAAAATGTTCACATCAAAGATCCACATCGTGCGTATTATTACAATCGGAAACTGTTGAGCAATTGAAAAACTTGAAGAATAAGATGCGTGACTCTGTATCGACTGCTACACCTTTAGCATCTCGCGCACATGCCATATCTCTTTTCAACAGTATTGAGCCCCATCTCAATGTAAATGATAGAGGAGAAATCATTACAGATGAAAATAAAGTGATTGATGCTTCACGTTATGAAGACTTGATTCAGTATGCGACACGTAGAAAGCGCCGTCAGGGCTATGTTCCACCTGGTTGGTCATACTTTCTTAAAACTATTGAAAAAGCATAATGTGCCAAAATTTGCTTTAAATAATGAGACATTGAAAGAACTTGATTCAACAGTGGCTACTACTCCAATGCCTCAGGGCGATGAAAAATGCCAACAAATTGGTTTAAGACGTCACCTGCTACATCCCCTCCCACACTCACTAAGCAAACAAGAGGAAGGAAGAACTCGAAGTAGATCTACATCGCCACTAAAACTGGT
The DNA here is from genome assembly GCA_907163375.1 of Prostheceraeus crozeri. Classification (NCBI taxonomy): domain Eukaryota; kingdom Metazoa; phylum Platyhelminthes; order Polycladida; family Euryleptidae; genus Prostheceraeus; species Prostheceraeus crozeri. Next base: position 20,087 of record CAJQUW010005365.1, read on the forward strand.
TGTAAAGGAAAACGTAAAACAGCTCCTCCTAGGAAATACATGTTCTCAGACTATTAATATGAAGCAGATGTGTTGCTTGCAATGTAATGAGCCGCCAGAGGTGAATGTCGTTGTCACTTGCACTTGCTGCGCCAGCTCTCATAATGAAACCCCTAAGCAATGTGAACACGATCGCAAAACCGCTAAAGCTAAATGCTGCAGTTGTTGTAAATGTAGAAAGGCAAGAAAACAAAAAAGATGAGAAGAGAAAAAAGAGTCAGCCGTCATCGACTGAACGTTTGAAGTCAATCTATTATGATGTAAAACATCCGGCAGGATTTGCATCTATCAAGAAATTATCAAAAGCGAGTGGGTCTTCCACAATCACAAGTGAAACGATGGTTAAAGGGTCAGGCTACCTATACACTCCACAAACAAGCGAAAAAGAAGTACCGCACCCGCCATTATATTGTTCATGACATCGATGAACAGTGGCAAGCAGATTTGTGTGATGTTGCCTCCATTTCAAAACATAACTCGGGCAATAATTTTATTTTAACCGTCATTGATATTTTCTCGCGTTATGCGTGGGCTCAACCTTTTAAAAACTAAAGAAGGGAAAGGAGTAGCAAAAGCATTCCAAACAATTTTTCGAGAAGGTCGCATTCCAAAAAGAATTCAGAGTGATCAAGGAAAAAGAGTTTGAAAAATCAGCATGTGACAAGATTATTTGAGAGGCATGACATTGAGTTGTTTAGTGTAAAGAGCGCTTATAAAGCTGCACTCGTTGAACGTTTTAATTCGCACATTAAAAAAATCGCTTGTGGCGACATTTTACTGCCAACTTGACACAAAATTGGACAAAGGTTTCTACAAGATACACTCCATTGCCTTACAAATCACTCTATCCATCGTTCTATTGGACTCAGACCAGTAGATGTAAATGCTGACAATGTAGATTAAAGTGCGCGAATCATTCCAACGTAAACGCACTCATGTGAAAAGTGATGTGAAAATTGGCGATAAAGTTCGTATCTCAAAAGTGAAAAGTGTTTTTGCTAAAGGGTACCTTCCGAATTGGACAGAGGAGGTATTTTACAGTATCAAGGATTAATCAAAAAGACTCTCCGACCACCTACAAGTTGAAAGATTACGATAATGAAGAAATTGAGGGTAGCTTTTACCGCGATGAGATTGAGGTAGTCACTGAAAGTGAAACATATTTGGTAGAGAAAATCATTCGATGTAAAAAAACGGCAAGGTGAAGAAAGTTGTCTTGTTAAATGGACTGGTTATCCTTCAAGTATGCAACTCTTGGATGCGTCGTGCCGACATCTTTCATCTAAGTGATCGACAGTGATGATTCATGCAAAGTTGTAACTAACAATGTTTAGGGTTTGAGCTATGAATCCAACTGCCTCATTTTATTCACGACCCTCCTATGTAAGTGGCGGAGGACAAATTTACATCGGTTGCTCGCCGCCAACGTGGAGGTAGCATACTTGGTGCACTGAAATCTGTTGTAGCACCTCTCATATCCAATGTCGGTAGATCTTTAAAACGAAATGTTTTAAGTAATGCCGTTGGCTTTGCTGGTGATGTTGCTAGTGATCTTTCCAGAGGTAGAAGTTTTTTAAAGAGCAGTTTGTTGAATCGTGGGAAAGGAAACGCGTTTAAAAAACATTGAAGCAGACCATTGCTGGTGGTTACTCAAGGAAAGAAATCACCTAACGAATGAAAAAAAAGGAAGGAGGAAACACTCGCGGAGCTGGTAAGGTGCGATCTTCAGTCAAAAAGGCATTCACGCCAAACGTCGTGAGAGGGGCCTCTAATCATTCATCAGGGGGGTTGCGTAGCGCTAAACGCTGAAACGACGGACGCTGCTATAACTTCTAATCATGGAGTGTAAAAAACTTCCGGTTTTTGTTTGTTTGATCAAACAAGCCATACAGGGACAGATATTTCTTAGTTTCAAGTATTGTAGATTATCATCCTCGAAACAGCTGCTGAGAATGCTGGCCCCATTGAATTTGTTATTCCTGGTGGTAGTGATTGACTACATAGATTTGAGTTAATTGCGTATGCTTTGATTTGAGGTTTAGAATTCAGCAAGCAGATGGAACTGCTATTGACGATGCACATAAAGTTGGACTGAACAATTTACCATTGACTATCATTACTTCGCGATGTTTCTCTAACGATTGGAGAGCAGCAGGTGGGAAGGTGGTCAAGCGATTATCCCTATAAATCATATTTCAATCATGTATCACAGTTTCATCCAGCAGCACAAAAAAGTTCATATGGAAGCCATGGGATGATTGGTACAGAGATGAAGCAGGAAAATTTGATGTTTGAAAAAAACATTGGCTTTGTTAAAGCGATCTGCTATGATTAAAGATAGTAGAGGTATGTCAGCTATATGGTCCGCTCTTGGTAATTTAGACTTCTTTAGACAGTCAAAGTTTTTACTCTGTAATACCAGCATGCGATCAAGCTGACATTGAGTATAAAAAGCCTGAATTTGCGCTGAATGCATTTGCTTAAAGTTGACAATTTTAGAATTCATGTGGAAGATATTGCACTTTTACATTCGTCGAGTAGTACCGAATCAAGTGTCATTAGAGGGCATGCTGAAGGCCTTAACCGCCAAAATGCCATATTTTACCCCCGTTCAGCATACAAAGCTTCTCACCTTTACATGTCCGGAAAGATCAAAAGAGTTTCATGAAAAGTGGCTCTTTCCATCGGAAGCACGAAGCTCCTCATGGTGGCAAATGGTTGAAAATTGATGCATTTAATGGTAATATAAAGATGAATCCTTTCAATTTTAAACACAATCAGTTAAGTGAAATTTGCTTTACGTACATGTAAATGGTGTGAGTCATTCCTGGTCCACCCTACACAACCAGATTTTGCTTTCGGATCAAATTTATGCGCAGTTATGTTGATTTTATGTATGTCTTTGGCTGTTTACAATACGGATGGGACACAACTGACTGACTATGAAAGAGTTTAATGAGATGGATATACTATTTATGCATTTGATTTGACTGCTTGACAGCGATATTAGTGCCAACCCTATCGTCAAGCGAACGTGCCTCATAATATTCGTTTGGATTTGA
>CAJQUW010005366.1:0-56512 GCA_907163375.1 Prostheceraeus crozeri
TGCAGAGGAAAATATAGGATGAAATTTCATCGGTGACTAATCAACCAGGAATCGTTACAGAGCATTAATATTCATCTTATCAATGATTGATAAGATTCATCGAATTGCAGGGTCAATGGTCATGAAAATAATTATTCCCATTCCATTTTCATGGAAATTGCGATGAAATTACTATGAGGGTAGAAATTCCCTCCAATATTTGCAATCTGTTTTGAGAGAGTAAACTTCTCAACGAGCGCAGTATAATGCCTTCATTCAAAGATTGCAAAATTGATGAAGCATGTATGCATCACACATTTTACATAACTTTCGAACAAAGTGTTTATATATAGTAGTAAATATACCCGACACTTGAAAGTTAAATCAAAAACACAAAATTACTGCCCGACCGGTTTCTACCTTTATCAAGGCTTGTCAAGGGTTTCACCTGTTAGAAATGCATTTCTCTTTATGTGTCTCATTTCTATGTATATTTTATATGTGATTTTTTGATTTTCAATATAATTCACTTCCCATGAGTAGCCTGTCATAGCAGGTGAAACCGGTCTGGATTGAAATGACTTTTCTTTGAGTTTACTATTTTGGATAACCCTTCAACGAAGTAACGAAAAGGTGCGACCTCTGTCTCAGCGAGAAGTTTTTTTATTTTGGACCACGACGGTGATAACCTGCTCAACAAGCGGAATGAACTTGTCTCCAAAAGACATTAACTTTCTTTGTGTCCTGCTTTGCAAAGGTTACGATAAACACCGAATGCATATTCTTCTATTGTAACTGTGTATATTTCTTTAAATTGTAAAGGTCACGGTTACTCCGATTACATATTTACTTCAATATTTCAACTTTGTAAAATTCGTTCCTTAGCTTTGGCTGATGATTGTGTTAACATGAAACTCGGAGTACCGAATTCTGAGTTTTTCCTCCTAACTTTGGGTATATATGTATATATATATATATATATATATATATATATATATATATATATATATATATATACATATATACATATATATATACTGGAATATTTTGATTATCTACTTTTAATGAATGAAGAGCATTTATCGGACATGAGAACCTACTCAAAAGTTGAAAAATATGAACCTCAAAGCACACTTAATTTGATAAGAACATTTTGTGACCGATTTAGAAGCATATTAACGAAAGATGAATATGAGTACTTGTGGAAATTCCATGCAAAATTACCCTATTTATATGGTTTACCGAAAGTGCATAAAGTATGGAGTAATTTTATTGCCAAAACTATCGAAAAATTTGGATTTCTGGAAACAGCTGTACCTGAAAATCTAAAATTCCGGCCTATAATATCGATTGTTAATGCACCAACAGGTCTTTTAAGCTATTCTTGAGATGAAATCCTGAAACCCATAACTCGCAAACTGCAAAGTTACTGCAGGGATTCGTCGGATTTTATTTCGAAATTACCGTCTCATATGTCTGATGCTAAATTTGTCTCATTTGACATTATTTCACTTTACACGAATATTGATCACAATTTACGAAATGAGGCAATGCAATAGCATATTGGATAACTAAATATCGGCAACTGATAAGCGATAGATTTTCTAGTGATTTTGTATTGGAAGGTATGAGCATTGTTTTAAAGAATAACTTCTTCGACTTTGATAATAAAATTTATTTGCAAATATCTGGCACAGCAATGGGTACGAAGGTAGCCCCAACCTACGCGACACTGACAGTTGGATTTTTTGGAGGAGAGAATGTTTACTTTGATGAAAAATATTTTACCTAGTAAGGATTTTGAAATATTTCACAACAGTTGGTTGCGTTATTTAGACGACTGTTTTTTAATCTGGAAAAATTCGTTTGGGGATGTTGACAATTTTCTTTCTATTTTGAATGAATTGGATAATAACTTGCGATTTACTATGGAAGAAGGCAACGAGAAAATTAGTTTTTTAGACGTCTTGATATACAAGGAAGGTGACAAAATAGAAAGGGATATTTTCTACAAAAATACAGACAGTCATAATCATGTTCCTTTCCATTCAGGGCACCCAAAGCATTTGATCAGAAATATTCCTTATGTACTTGCCAGGCGCATTAATACCATTGTCTCAAAAAATGATATGAAAGAAATTCGCTTTGCAGAAATGAAAAACAGATTGATAAAAGTAGGTTACCCGGTTCATCTAATAGATGATTCAATCAGAAAATCAAAAACTGAACAAAACATTGGGAAACTAGCAAGTGACACTAACCAACACAATCTCATATGTTCAGACATATAACCCAAACAATCCAAAAGTTTTTCAACACATCGTAACCCCAGTATTTGCAACACTACAATTAACGGAGAAATTTAGGAACTCGAAATTAAGAGCCTCATACCGACAACCACCTTCCCTTCTTCAATTGCTGCGGAAAAATAGACGATTTATCATATCTGGGGCTTCAAAATGTAATGACAAAAGGTGTTGCTGTTGTCAGCATTTAATAACCGGGAGAGAACTAAACTATAAAATTGACAACGTTGACAGAACTTTTATTCTGAAATGAAATTTCAATTGCTCCTCCAAAAATATTGTATATGCTTTGCCATGTCGAGGATGCGAACAACTGTATGTGGGTCACACCGGTGACGCTTTGCGCTCGAGGATCCGAGTTCATCAAGAACAAATAAATTTATCCCGATTCAGAATGCTCTATGTCAGCAAGCAAGCATAGCTATGAGTGTGCGAAGAACTTCAATCCTTCTTTTAATGTCATTCCCCTTCTTCAATTACCAGCTGAGTGCGATAGATTGTATCGAGAAAATAATGAACAGATGTGTATTAAACTAATAAGACCGTCACTGAATAGGGATATAGGCACATCGACTTGATAAGATATTTTTCTATCACAGTGATGACAGTGTGCAAACATGGATATTTTTCTTTTCATCATCATGTTTATTATTGAGTTATCTAGTTCTATGATTACTGAACTACGATGTATTTTGATTTTGAATACATTCATTTAGCCTTTGATAAGCCTGCAAGCCAGGCAGAAACCGGTCGGGCTCTATCTGAACATTTGTTGGTTTTTCCTTTTACTTTCTACGTGTGATTTAATTTCATTTTATAGCTTTATCCATTTTCAATTACATCTATCATTTATTTTATATATATATATATATATATATATATATATATATATCAGTGGCGAATCCTGCGTTCACACAATAGGCATGCGCCGTCTAAATATGCATGCACATAAACCAACATGCATAACATAAACCATAGACCCTATGATACTTTCATTTAAATGCCCCATACTTGACTATTTTCATCATGTTGGTCATCAATATAGGCTTATACTTCTCCACACTGAGTTTTTTCATCATAGTTTATGATGCCAATATTATCATCATTAATATTACATAATATTATTAGTACGATGAAACTAAACTCGGGTTAATGAACAAAATTAATATCTTTACAATTAATTCATATAATAGCCTATACACTGTACACTACACATGCGCATAAACGGTATATGTAAATGAATAAAAACCATATTCACAACTCAAAATGATTACATTCTAAAACAGAAGACAATTTCAAGACTAGCACGACCGTTTTTTTCAAATATTATTCACAATTTCAAAAGATTGTCACTTCTCTAACGATATAAAAAATCAACCCTCCTGCTTTTCTTTACAAAGTTCTCAATTACATTATCGAAAAAGGCAGGCTTCTTTTCAAGCAAAAATAACAAGCTTTTCTCTATAGCCACTAAACTCAAAGAAGAAGGTCTGTTTTGTTTCTGTATGGATTCGTTTTAAAGCCGAGAAAGATCGCTCCGCACTTGCACTTGAAGACGGGATGGAAACGACCAATTTCGCTAATTTGAACAGTTCAGGCATACCAAGGTACAATTTCTGATCATGCATGCTTTTCAGAATGTGAACCACTGACTTTTGATCGAAGTCAGACATGCAATAAATTGCAATAAACTAATTTTTCAGACGAATTACATCGAAGAATCGGCCATAATGCTTATCTAGCGATTTCAATGCCGTTTCTGGAAATTGCTTATTGTGCTTTGAAAAGAAACTAGAATTAAGTAAACTAAAGAATTCCAATTCAGAAATCGTTTTGAACCTGTTTGTCAGCTGTGTCAGAATATTATCCGTTATTTCCTGAAAAAGATGTTTGTAAAGATCCGGTGTTTCAGTTCTACGCATTTCGAAAGACGCATCAGTAAGGACAAAGGATTCTTGAAAAATAAGTTCGAAATCACTCTCTTTAATTTTTTTGACATTTTCTATCAATTCCTGGATCTCTTTTGTCCACAATACAAGATATCCATAGCTACCTTTCGATTGCAAAATTTCAAATAATGTATCTGTCAGTGAAAAAATACGAGAAAATACGGTTATCAAAAAGCGAATCTGGAACTTATCAAGAAAAGCAATATATCCAAGACATCTGTCAATGCAATCATCTTCCCAGTTTTGGGAATTTTACAATACATGCTGAAAAAATGCCCTCAAATTTTCATAATTTTCCATAAGTGTTTACCAGTCTTGAGGGGAAGTTCCATCTAGTAGGAGCAACTCGAGGCAATCTTTTTTGAACAAAATCTTGAAGAGCGTCAGTCCTTAAAGGCGATCGAGAAAAGAAGGAAGCCATCGAAGACAGGGTTTGGAAAAATAATGTACATTTAGGGAGCAATTTGGCTGATTGTTGAAGTGTCAAATTCAGTTGATGGCCGTAACAATGAACAAATATTGCACTTGGTTCAACATTTCTGACCTTTTTATTTAATCCGTTTTGGTGTCCAGCCATCACGGCAGCACCATCATAGGTTTGGGCAACAAGTTTACTTTCCATGTGAAAGTTCATCAACAATTGCTTCACATGTTGTAGTAGTCCATCAGATGACCGATCAGAATTAACTCATATCAGTGAAATGAAGAAATCTTTCTTGAACTTCACAATTCTCATCAACGTATCGTACAACAGTTGAGAGCTGAGACTTATTAACTGTATCGGATGTCTCATCTAGAATGAGTGACACAAATTCTGAGTTTTTAAAATCTTGTTTGATGTGATCAGTTAATAACGAACTGATCGCCTTGATCAAATCATTCTGAATAGCCGACGAAGTCCCTCTAAAAATGGTTGACTCGTTCAAGTGGGTTGCTAATGTTGCATCGTAATGACTTATCAAATCGAGAGTCTCTAAATAATTACCCTTATTGGCCAAAGTTTTTGCTTCATCATGGCCTCGGAAAGGAAGCTCACGCTTGGCGATAGAGCAGACGACATCAATAAGGCGGGTCAATATTTCGTGATTTTTTTTAACTGTTTCATTATGTATCATGTCATTGATACGCCTCTGTTGATCAAGTTGGTGATCGATTCTATAGTTTTTCCCTAAGCTGTTTAATTGAAGAAAGCACTTGATTTGATTAAGTGATTTTTCATGGCGTGTTAGAGAAATGGACAGCGTATTGAGATTGTCAAACCCAGGTTTAGACCATGTGTTGTGATCGCCTGAAAACAACAGGCATGGCCAACAAAATAATTTGTTCAGCTCACTCGAACCAGTCAACCAAAATGTATTATCATATTGGGAAGAATGAAAATGCCTTAAAAATTCTTTATTTTTGTCCCTGTGAATGCGCGTGAGGTTTGGAAGTTACGGCTTCGGTCTTCCATTCGAAATGATGTCATTTTTCTCGGCTACATCTCTCCTACTAAACAGAGTCTGAATCAAAGACGCATTTTGATCTTCAGCCATTTTAGTTTTGGGAGTCGGCGTACACAAGTAACTGTTCACACAAACTTAATTAAGCGACGAAGGAATGGCAGTAAATGTTTATTTCTCACACCCTCTGAAGAGAGAAAGCGTGCGCACGAGACATGTCATCACTCGGTTTCTAAGCAGGCCATGCGATCAAGTTGGAGCTACAATGTCGTCATTCCCATGGCGCCTTGTGATTGGTCATCAGCTCACGTGTGCGAGGGAATTCATTACTGATGTCAGGCAACGTGCGTTGATGGCATTGATCCATATTCAGATCATGTCAGCTCCTAGTCAGCTCTCTCGATGAGCGCATGCCGGGAAGATGCCTTCTGTGGGCAGAGATCTGTGGGCAGCGATGCAAGTATTACAGGGAACGATGCGATTCTATTTTCAGTAACAGATTTCTACAGTGCAAACGGCAGCAGCGGCAGTGTAATAGCTAATTGTCCGCATGCTCTCATAGACAGAGCTGACAAGGTCTGATTTGCTACAGTCTGATCTTGAATCGCATTAATTAACTCAGCGTTAAAAGTGCTTCTAAAGCCACAAATGGTGAGCATGCGCCGCATGCCTAGCATGCCCGGAGCATTCGCCACTGATATATATATATATATATATATATATATATATATATATATATATATATATATATATATATATATATATATATATGCATATATATAAATACATATCAAATGTGGAAGATCCCCATTACTCTATCTAATGTACTTTTAGTGGCGAAAAATCCGCCATCTTTTCTAGCTAATAGGTAATAATATACTGCATTAAAATTAATATTAATTATTAATAAGATCAACTAATTTCTATGTCAAATCAACTATCAACCTTGTATCGACAGAAATTTTTCACAGAAAGTGTACAATTGGCTAATAGCTGTCAATTTCAGTAATAAAGTTCGCCATACTTTTATCAACTTTCCGTCGCACTTGTTCAGCATTTGATTGCAAAACTACAATACTACAAAACTACTGAGTCAATAATTACAGGGGTCGTGGTACAGTGCGTCATCGTTTTGCACAATAACTAGGAAATTTTAAGGAAGTGGAACAATAATCCATTAAAGAATTTGTCCCAACAGAGCTCCTGAATGTGCAACTTTGTGAACTCCGACTTCAAACCGAGCAATACAGACACAAACCAACAGTAAAGAAGAAGCAGTCATTAAGAGCCACAATGCTATTCTCTGTACTTAATTCTCTACTCATGCATTAGATGGGAGCATGATGCATGAAATATATATTTATAGAAATAATAATGTCCTTACATTTCGGATGCGACACACACGCGCACAGAAGTAAGAATGCAACGTAGAAAAAACATTTTTGAAAAAAATAACGCATTATTTTGTATTTTGAACGTTGTAGCTGAAAAATATTTTGTAAGAAAATTAAATATTATCCAAATTCTTTAAAAAAAACCAAAAAGAGAAAAATATCTTCTAATGCTAACCGTCTCACATAGGCTAGCGTGCGACTTGCAGACCTACCGTATCTAATAATTTTTAAATTTTATCATGATATGTAAATAATTTTAAAGTACAAATTTCTCCCAAATTTGATGTCGACACTGATTGATTAGCAATTATGGAGCAGTACACCTGTATGTGACCAGGCATTTACACTGTAGCCTACTCCTACGCACAATGCGAAATACTGTATCCTTTTCAATCATTCTCCAGTCAACAGACAGTCATTTTTTTCTTCTTGCATTAATGTTTCTTATCATGATGCTACTTGAGCTTTGATATGGAATTACTTTGAAATAAATTTAGTAAGATATAAGATCAAAACATTCAAATATTTAAATATTTTTTTCTCTCAAAACCTTGAAAAATTTAAGAATCTTCAAAACGCGGTTTTTTACGACTCAGCCTATATTTGAAGCATTTAGAATTCAAATATTATGATTATTGTAATAACCTCGCAAGCTTTACATACAGATATTTAGTTTATCAAATTCAAATATTTAAATATCTTTATTCAAACATTTATTCCCAAAAGGTGAAATATCAAAAATCAAAATATTCACAGCACGTGTACCTAATTTAATTTATTGGCAAATACAAATGAAATCAAACATAGTACTTAAAGATTATCCACACACACTGCAATGTAGGCCTACATGTAGACTGCGAGTGCCAGGTGCCTGCAACCTGCGGCACCAGCGGAAAGTAGGCCTACAACTTTGTACCGTGAAAACATTGCTGTTTTTTTAAATGACGCGATCTAACTAATCCACTCATCACATTGCGGTTGCATCGGTCGAGGCAATGGGTATTAGAACATCCACCTTAATGTTATCTGACTTCGACCAACATGTCGTAGATGTGCCGCTACTGAGCACGCAGACATAATATCCCACAAAATATTTGGAGCATATAGAAGTCAAATATTATGATTATTGTAGTAACCCCCGCAAGCTTTACATAGATATTTAGTTCATCAAATTCAAATATTTAAATATCTTTTGATCCCAAAAAAGTGAAAGATCAAAAATCAAAATATTCATAGCACGTGAACCTAACTTAATTCATTGTCAAATAAAAATGAAATCAAGCATTTTGAGAACTTCTCATGAATAGGTCACCGGCAATTTTCACATTAAATTGTCTTGTACGTAGCAGCCTGATTAGGAGATACGTCGCCCTGGGTGAATACACGTCACCTGGTGTCACTGTCTGATACAATGCTGCAAAGGAAGTGAATATTTAGATTTTCGGAGCTAGCTTTGTGATACTGTTTCTTGATCATCTCACCCTTGCGACAAAAGTACATGACATCATAGACTAATTTCATCTATTACGGTTTTCTTAAATAATTAGAAAATTATTGACACTCAATGTATCCCAACTTGGCTTTCAACTTATGACTAGTTTCAGAATTGGATAAAATCTTCGAGGTAATAAAGATCTATGAGGAAAACAAAATAAAATTATTCAAAAAAATCAAATATATTCAATATTTCGAAATTTGTGTTTGTCGCTTGATGATTACTTCTTCTTTATTTGCAGATTAAGCAAATGAAAAGCATATTCAGAAGGGAAGGACCATGGTCATGGGTTACCTTGTTAGCGGCTTTTTGGAGTTTTGCAATTTTAGGAGGTCTGGAAAGAGGCTTTGGAGTTTGGTATGTCGAAATACTGCACAATCTTGGAGGCTCCTCTGCTATATCTGCTTGGATAAGTGGTACCAACTCCGGCATTCGATATGCACTGTCTCCACTGATATCTATCATTTGCTGTCGTTGGCCTGTAAGGAATGTTGCCATGATCGGTGGTGTGATCTTCAGTACTGCCGTCTTCATCAGCGCATGGGTGAATGACGCAACAATTTTGCTTCTCACGTTTGGTGTTGTTGGAGGTACTGGAGCTTCAATGACATACCTGCCTCCATTCATAGCATTGGGGGATTATTTCGACAAGCGCAAGGGCATGGCGATCGCAATAGCGCTGTGTGGATTTGGAACAGGTTCTCTTATATTTTCTGTCATACTGTCTTATCTTTTCGCCAACTTAGCGTATTTTGAAGCCGTGACGATTGTCGCTGGTATGGTTTTACATATTGTTATTTCAGGGTCCGTGTTTGTTCCATGCTCTGACTCTGATCCTGAAACTGAGTCCCATAATCGAAGTCATAAACGAATGGCAAGCCCATTTTCTTACATATCATGTGATGAAATGCTCCCAAAATCGGCAAAGGAGGAAACGATCCCGTTGATATCAAAGAATGAGAAAGAGGAAAATCCACAGCAAGAAGTCGGGTTTCATTTTGGGCTGGTAAAAGTACCAGTTATGTGGACGTTGGTCTTATATGCCATTTCATTACAATGGAGTGCATATTCTTATGTTCTCATGGTGGTTGACTACGCGATTGAAAAAGGCATTCCTGAAACCACAGCTGCCTTGATAGTCAGTGTTTCAGGGGCAACAGAAGTTGTGATACGATTTTTTATTGGTCTCATATTACAACGTGAAAGCATGGCTCGATATCGCTTCTACGCGTGGAGCTTTTTTGCATTTACTTCTGGACTAATTGCAATATTGACCACTCAATGTGAAGAGTTCTATCAATTTCTGATCGTGTCCGCTTTCAATGCTGCATTTGTTGGCGGATGTTACACATGCGGACCTCTGGTAATTGCGCTAACCTTCAGGAGTAGTGTTTATTCTGATGTTATCAGTGTTTACTCAATGGCAGTAGGTGTGGGAGCGTTGACCGGAACTCTAATATCTGGCAGCTTGCGAGATGCTACACAATCCTATAATGAATCTTACTATACGATGGGTGGGGAGGCTATGTTTGCAGCTTCTATGATATTATTTACATTGCTTCTTATACGGCGTTATGGGAGATCAAGAAAATGGTATTTGAACATCATCTGACCCAGTCATCATGACATGCATGTAAGATTACTTCGGAACCGAATAGAAACTTTGTTTATACCTTATCTGGGTCAGTCAACACTTTCATTGGATGTATAGCAGACGGCTGGACATCATGAATATTGAAAGCGTGAAAATGACCTCGCTAATGCCAAGGATGTATAAACAACTTATCAACAGTAAACTGAAAAAGCAAATTACCGTATGCAATAAATTTGAGACATCATAACTTCTCTAAACGGATGCCGATTTCGACAAGTAATACATCAAAAAGAATGCTCAGAGAAAGTTCTTCCACCTCGTGTTTGATTCATTGCCATGCTCACAAGCTTTCACATTGAAAATTTGAAATTTCTAAAAGTGGATATTTTCATATTTTTACCTCTGTCCCCCTTAAAAAATGACGGATACAGATGTATAGTGACTCATTGAAAAGCTGAGAACATAATTTCTCGAATGGTGTATGGCCTGTCAATGTAAAATAAGATTGAAAGGAAGGAGGATCGATAGAAGTTTGGTATAATTTAGATGTAGATGATCCGTTTTTTATGATCAACTCTGTATGATAGTTGAGTAAAGGATTTGCAACTACGACTATATGTATAAAGGATTCATGTTTCCAAGAATCAAGAAGTCTCAGTTGCGCTCTTTTGTAAAAAATCTTCCTTTCGGTGTCTGCTTCAAGCAGGCTACTGTCAAAAGCGAATTTGGTACACGTTGCAACATTGATGATGATATGAGTGTTATGTACCATGAGCGAGAGGAGGCAGATGTAATGTACAAGTACATGGCGTGATTAGACGGATCGAAATTCATTACAAAATCAACATCATATTGAGGAAAGCAATTTCTTTGAATCCAATTTTAGCTAAAAAATTTCTAAAATGTACAAGGTGAACCTTCGTGCCTCATAAATAAACTGTGATTTTTGTCCGAACGAGTAAGATAACCAGATAAAAACGTAGTGTCGCAACTAAAACTTATTTCTTAACATGGATATCATTACTTAATAGCATGCATTCGCAAAGTAATTTTAATGATAGTGTCTTCTAGTTCGAGGTAATGACTAATTTGCATGATAAAATATGATAATGATTTTCATCATGATTGGGATGCTCAAGAAAACAAGTTCTTCGAATCTAATGTTATTTAAAAACCTTCTAAAAAGGTGAATTTTCATGCCTTCTCAGGTACACGTCGTCAGGCCAAAACATAATAAACAACTAAAGCAAAGTTTTATATCGATGGTAAAAAAACACAGAATTAGATTGTTTAAGCATGTCACTTTGGCAGAAGTGCAAACTGATTGACGATGGCCCATTCAGGAACTTACTTAGGGGGGAAAAATACATTACTAATGCCTTTCAGATATAGGAAAAATAGTCGTACGTAGCTTGCGGATTGCTGTGAATTCCTTCAAAATGCCGCGATCGCCACGATTCCTTCAGATTCGAAGAATTCAGATCAGTGCGCAAAAGTTTTCTCAATAATGTCAGTGCTTCTGGTCATTCTTAACAAAAAAAGTTAGCAGCCGCAAGAAAAAGCATGCACAAACTTCCTTGGAGAACTTGACATCGTTTTTTTGTGTGATCCAGTTGATGACAGTCACTGAAACTTCGCACAAATTGGCGTTGAACTGGCTGCTGATTGTTCGATTGCTATGGTGCTATGATTGCCATGTCAGCAGATTGTGTCATTTCATCAAAGCTACATGTTCCGATGCTTGCTTTCTACAGAAGAGGAGACGACCTGTCTAATTCTGTGGTAAAAACAAATCACACCTATTCATCGCTGTCATTCCTCAATTGTGCATGGCAAACTTCAGCAAATAGCCGATGCTTGGCGCCACTTCATCTGCTTCGTCAGCACCTTCGCATTCTGCCAGTTGATAACGTGATCCTCGTTTTATGAATGCTTCACCACACTAGTCGAACGAATTGCGGTCAGATTGCAATTTATACGCTATATCCATTGCATTCATCGCAATTAATGTTAGATTTCTATACCCAAAATGCATTCGATTGCAATAAATTGTGATTAACTAATTGCAATTTTTATGTATTTCTCATCGATAAATTGCAATACGGGTATATAAATCTATCACTTAATTGCAACTATTATACATCAACATTAAATTGTAATTTTGGTAGAGTTTTTGTCAAATAAAATTGCAATAAATTATGCATAAAAGTAAGAACAAATATATTTCGGAAAATCTCATGTGTTCAAAATGTCATGATACACTTTGAAAGCTGACAAGATTAAATATAATAACACACCATGTCATAATGACAAATTTAGCCCGTTGATAGAATGATGGCCAATGAAGAAACAATTTAAAGCACTTTTCATCGTGAAATCAGATCAATAAGGAAGAAATCTAGATAATGAATAAATCATGATCGGCTTTACAGTTGGCTAACAGCATTACAATTTCATGAACTACATGTGTCAATAAGTCAGGTTTTTGTTTTCTCATTAGCTTGATGTTGATGATAAAGTGCTAATAAAAGGTATAACCACATTAACATCCGACGTCAGTAACACCAGATATAGGCCAAATAAGCGAACTAGCGCAATTGATGCTTTTTTGATAATATACACATACAGTATGTATATCAATTACTCTCTGATTTTCATACCGGTATTTATCAACATAACAGATTTTCACTGGTATATCTCGAATGAGACCAAAGTTATTTGAACTGAACTTCCTACTGACTCAATTGACTACTTAGAAAGTGGAAACTGAAGAGCCGTGACACCAACACCTCATATTCGTATCATAGATTGGGAGCCATTTTACTCAGACTCTTAATCAATCCTTTCTTCCTTATTTATGACAGTGACATTGGAGAATATAAGAGCAGGTCTAGAAAGCACATAAAACATAATAAGAACAAATTTCAACAGTATTCGGGTAGAGCGGTACATGGTACATAGATTAGAATCAAAATGTTCAACTACAACACAAGGATGAACTAGGCTATGTCATTCACAGATATATGAAGCGTTGGGTGCAACACCATGTTAAGTGCATTTTTTCTAGTTTCGAGAAAACTAACTTAAAGTCAAGCGATGTTTGCTACCAGTAATTTTCTCAACTAGATATCGATGCTCATGCTGGGGCTGGTACATGCCTATAATTGATTTTTTCATAAGTTTGATTATTATTTGATAGTCATTTTACCATAGTAGCAATCGATCGATAAAAGTACTTAACATGTTGTTACACTCAAGTTTTCGGAATCAAAATATGTTAAGTACATAAATATATCGCGTTCGCTGTAAAACATCCTTGACAATTTGGGTTTGTTCAGATTACGAATAATTTCATGTTATGCATCCATGTGATCTGCTTAAGGATATTTTCGCTCTCATATTAAGCCAATTTGATTATTTACCGTTTCTATTGCCATTTATGCCAACATATTCTACATGCAGAAAAGAGCCACCATTAAAAGACATCCGTGAAAGCAAAAACGCGTCATCAAAAACAACAATTTAGTTTTGAAATTGCAATGTGTAAATGATTATTCTCATATAAAAAAGGTGGTGTGCAGGATTGTGCATTTATCAACAGTGTGTCTTGTCTTAAAAAATAGGTCAAAAATTGAAACCTTTAGTCATCCCCTTCTTCTTCTTGATCCCAAACGTTTCGAATAATCCGTTCATAAAAATCACGATGAGCTCGAGGAATAAATGGCAGGAGTTTCTTTATGTCATCGGCCTTCTTTGGTTTGATAGTTCTATCTTCTATCTCTCTTCGAAGACTTTTGACGAAATCATCGGTGTCACATCAACAAGCAGATCATGATCGAAGTTTCTGCCCTGAATGTCGACTTTCTGAAAAAGAATTTTACGACGAGTAAAATACATGTGTACAGATGAATGTACGTTACGTTCTACAATGCAGTAGACCTGTCATAGGCCTACTATCTTTTCATTTCAATTCATGCAATGTAGAATATTGGGTTGTCTGCAGATATCGTTTGGAGACCTATAGACATTGAACAATGGTAGTGTGTGATGATGCTGTGTGTGTCAGCAAGAACAAGGTATTCATACTTGAAAATGTATCGTGTTAAATGATAAGTGTATCGTTTAGATTTCATGAAACATTCTTTGGGTTACTCATTG
Source organism: Prostheceraeus crozeri (assembly GCA_907163375.1). Taxonomy (NCBI): domain Eukaryota; kingdom Metazoa; phylum Platyhelminthes; order Polycladida; family Euryleptidae; genus Prostheceraeus; species Prostheceraeus crozeri. The sequence goes on from CAJQUW010005366.1 coordinate 14,318, forward strand.
ATTTACTTAATGCATTGCATGCTTACAACAATATAATTTTGATGAAAGAAAATTAGGCTATACCTCAGTCCATTATATATTTCTTATAAATTTCAATTAAATGACGAAAATAATACTGAAAAATTCGATTGAGAAAGGGTATAAACATGTTTTTGGCACTATTATAGATGATATTATTGTATTTAACACAATGAATAAAAGTAGTAATATTATACATGCAGTTTTGGCTTCTTCAGTGCACTTACCTTGTATTCCAGATCCGAGAAGCTTGTTTTGTATTCGTAGAATCCAAACTCAGTAATTTTCATTTCACGAATCTTGCTGAACTCGATTTTTTCTCCGGCGAGATTTCTGGTTCTTTTGACCAACTTCAATTCCTGTGATAATTTCTTGGCTTGAATAAATCCTGCTGACATGTCAGTGACCTGAAATGGATCGATTCGTTTTGTCGTGCGCATAATGGTTCGATAGTCCTCCGGAGTGAAAATCCTTTCATGTTTCCGGTAGGACTTCTCAATAAGGCCAAAATCCCGATCAGAATCCATGTGTGACCAATTTCAGGAAATTTATGTTCCACCTTTTTTAATCTTCCACTTGCAATATAAAATTGCCATAATGTGAGAACATGAAAATTCTTGTTTTGTCCGGCACATGAGTCTGACCAGGCAACGAGTTCTCGAATGTTTTGGAGTTCGTCATTCTCGAGGAAAGCCAGAATCGAAGAAACGATTTCCTCACATCCTCTCCCTGCTTGGTTTTTGGTCCACGTATGCTGGTAACCGTTGTTTATTCTATCAAAGCAAATATGGATACCAACATTATACAGCCAGAGCTGTGATAAATAGAAGGCCACAGAAGTAGGCACTTTCGGTAAAGGCAAAGTCTTTTCCATATCAAAAGTGATGAAAGCTTGTGTTTTTGACTCTAGCGAGCTTCTGCGATCTTCCTTCATCTTCGAAATACCCATTTCTATTTCTGATTTATGCAAATCGTCGGCTTCCCCAGAATCACAGCGTGCACAAACATCTGATTTGATTGATCCAAATACTAAATTGAAATCGCAATTAAATATTTTCCTGTAAATGGTTGACGAAACTGGATCCGTGAGTAGCCAATTCTAGCCCCTTTTTCCAGCATTTGCACTTAAGTACATGTGCACTTTCATCGGAGCACACGCCCACGCATCAGAGCACGGAGCACACGCCCACGCATCAGTAGCGAAGAAGACAGGAAACAGAGCACACGCCCACGCATCAGAGCACGGAGCACGCATCGGCGCACTTGGGGGTTGAGCACCAATCGGAGCACGCGGCGCCGAGCACGTGTGATGAGTCACCGCAGGGTATATAAGGAAAGGCGCTGTCAGAGAAATTCATTCTCATCCTATGCCGACAACAGCAACGTTACGCTCTCTGGCTGCGACACGTCATCCCAAAGAGGAGATATCCTATACACCTTATTCATCGAAAGACTTTATTGTGGAACGAGACTGTAATACACTGTATATTATTCCGACAAAGGAGAAGAGTGTGTCGTTAGAGAAGATTATTGCAGAGCTTCGTATTCAGTTGCTGAATGTAATACTGTATGGACCACGCTTCTTGTTTGATATTCGAACATCTGCAAAGTTCCCCAAAGGTGCACTGGACGTGTCCTATCGCTATTTGAACATTGGTGACGATTGGGACGTGGAAGAACTGATCGATTCGTTGCAGAAGAAGTTACGTTCTCAACTGGAGTGTCATTATTTTGGAGGAATCTTGTGTATGCAGATTGACATTGGGTTTGGTTCATTGTTTACGTAAGATACATGATCTGAACCACGATATAATGGAGCCACCAACAAAGAAGAGGCGAACCACAGTCCGTCCCCGCCCTCAACCCTATTATGAGTGCGAGTTTTGCAATAAACGCTTCCGACTGTTTTCACAATGCATCCGTCATGGACGCAAGGAGATAGGGAAGGAGTATTGCGATCGTTGTGGGAAATGGTGGACTACCGATCATCAGTGCTCACTGGATAGAGGTTATTGGGGCGACAAGGAGAGTGAGTTCACCTGCCTGCTTTGCAAACAAGACTATAATATGGAAGCTTACCATAAACATCCATGTGTGGGTCGGTGCAGGTACTGTGATGAGAAGATTCAGGAGGAGGAGAACGAATGGAATGAACATTTATGTCCCTATTTGAGCATGTATATGCCCACCGAACCCTTGGACCCGAATCGCCCAGTGGAGCCGGAGAGTACGAATTCATATCTGTACGACTTGTCAAAAGTGAAGTTGGCACGCTGTCCCTGGTGTCATAACATGTACCAAGCATTTTTCTTATGGGAGCATGTTTGCAAAAAACATAAGGAGGTGTGTGGATGGAATCCGTCGTGGAGCAAGACGAATGAGGCAATCGACAACTTTGTCTATATGTGTGTCTGTGGTGAGATGCTGCACCGTGACGTGGAGGAAGAGAAGGTCCGTCAATTTATCTCGCTGCATAAGGAGCATATGGCCAAGAAAATATGGAAAAATCAGCGCGAAAAGTTGAAACGGATATATGAGAGTCAACCGAATCCACCCAAGGAAGTGAACAGTGTCCCCCAAGCCTCGCTTCGACCAGAGAATAGAAATCGGGACCCACGCAAATATTCATTTGACTTTAGTAAGAAACGAGGGAGACCTCTGAATCCCATTGTTTTTAAGAACCAATTGAATTGGTTCACGTATAATGTAGATTTGGATGATGAATAAATGTAGTGATCATTCTCCTATTGTTGTGACTAAGTTCTGATTGGGAAGCGTAAGAACTAAGTAGAGTCATCTATCCTAACACAGCAATCATGCAACGTGGAGGTATTTATCGCGGAAGCCGTCGTCAAAAAGGCGGAGGTCAGAAAGGGGGTATTTACCGTGGAAGTCGAAGACAAAAGGGTGGAATCTACCGCGGGAGTCGTAAACAAAGAGGAGGCATCCTCCCATTTTTACTCCCCCTCGTCCCTGCACTTATTGCCGCAGGGAAAGCTGCAGCGTTGGGAGCAGCGGGTGCAGCCGGTGCCGCAGGCGTAAGTGCTTTAGCGAATAAAATATCAGGAGGAGGAAAACGTCGAAGGAGACGTCATCATCGCTAAACCAATCATGTTGTACACCACCCTAGGGAAGGGTATATAAGTCGAGACACACAAGACGAGATTCATTTCACGATGCGTCGGATTCAGCATTTGGGCGAGCTCATGCAAGGTTCTTATACCATTACATTTGATCATCCTAAAGTACAACAATGGTGGGTGGAGCAGAAGAAGCCGGTGCGCAATTTCATCGTATTTGATACGGAAGGAGATCCCATGCAGGAAGTCGCTGCCATTTGGTGTCATTATACGCCCAGAGACGATAAACCGACTGGATATGTGACCATTACATCGCGCTTCCATGACTTTATCAAACATGAGTCATCGGGGTGTGATGTTTTTGCGACTCAATTTATTCATGGTCTCAACCCACGTGTGATTGGGAAATGTGGTGCAGAAGAGAATGTGATTATTCACCGTTTTAATTTCTGGGTCCATGAAATGACACGCGAGTATGGAGACGCGGAACTGATTGTAGGGAATGGATTATCGGAGATGGAAAGAGCTTGGTTGAAAAGCATAAAACTCTTGGAAAAAGTGACCATGGATAGTATTTCTCTCCCCGAATGGTCTCAACGCATTGACTCTCATTGGAATATTTTCACCTCATGTATGCGGGATAGTGAAGTGTATAGACTTGGTTACAAGGAACATATGCGTCGCGGATGTCACTGGATGAATCATTCCCAGTATGAAGGGAAAGAAGCGTACCGTCGAGCCCTGTTACATTTACGCCGAGGGAAAGCACTCACAGAAACGCAAGCTGCCAAGGTACAGTATGGGTACCACTGTGCACTGTCAGATGTGGTTGAGATTCTTCTTCATTATTGCTTTGAACTACACTATCGACTTTATGTGCATACACTGTATTTAAATTATGATTCCTGTGAAGCTGCATGGGCCTGGACCAAGGTTGATCCCATCACTGTGATGCATGAATCAACCACGGTGGACAATGGACAACTCCACAAGTCTTATATTGTTCATTATTGTAACTTAAGTGACTATGCCGAACATCGTACCTTGTGCAAGAATAATGCATGTTGTGAAATAACTCAAGAAAGTGCATCTCTATAATAAAATGTTATTCCAATGACCTGTTATTTTTGATAATCATTGACTTGGGAATGATAGCACTGTCAATTTTATGAATGCTAACGTGTAAATTTTTATGAACGATTTCCAATCTTAAAATTCAATCATTGATTTTAACTTCTATTCTATCATGATATGTCCTATAACCCAGTTCACCCTTGAATAAAATAGTCAAAGCTTACCATGTATGTTTATTGAGAAGAAAACAAGATAGAAAGAATGATTACATTTAAAAAACCCAGTCACTGACTTCACTTATAAAGTCCACACTGTCCCAGTTGGCGATAGCTTCGTTGATATTGTCAAGCTCTGTTCGACGGTTCAAATAAGCACTAAGGTTCGACAATGGTTCGCGAAAGGGACGGCGAGTGGGTCGAAGATCGAGTTCAGGATAGTCATCGGAGCTAGGTGTCGTATTCTCCTTCTCGTCGTCTAGAAAGTCAAGTTCCCGATTCTCGCTGATCAGACTTGGTGGTCCGGGATCGGTGACGGAGGGTGACGGTGGGATGGGAAATGGCCCATCGATGGTGGGTGGCGTTGGCGGTAGGGAATACGGTCCGTCCAGATCGGGAAAGGAGCCCCAGTGGGATGGTAGATCTGTTGGAAAGTCATCATCTTCTTCTTCTGGGGTCGGTGGTGGAGTGTCTGGGATCACTTCAGGTTCATCTTCACTGTCACGTTGTAAAATAAAAATGTCTGTGGGGTCCACTTGTTGGAAATGGTGTTCGTCACGTTGGTAAATCATGTCTAATCTTCTTGAATGTTCACGAGTGTTATGAAGGCGGAACATTTTCGACTTGGCTTTATAGTGTTGCAAATGTCCCATCCCCTGCTCCGAGCATTAGACGTGCCCCATTCCATGCTCAGAGCACAGAACGGAGCATTGGACGTGCCCCATTCCATGTCGGAGCACCTATCGATTGGAGAACTAGGTAAAAATGGAGAAACGATCAAGACACATACATGATGGAAGACTTTCACGTGTACACCTATCCAAATCAGCTCATTATTTACCCGAAAACGACATGTCAACCGCACGCGATGTTGGAGAAAGTGATTCCCTATGTGAAGGAGAAGATCAAAGTGAAGCCTGAATGTGAACTCTCCATGGATACATTCACGATTTATGAATACAAAAGAAATGGTTCTCCACCATTGATGGGTGCCAGTGAACGGTATTATGAAAGTGACGTCGAAGAAATGGATGACTATTTAGCCTCACTGAAGAACGTATGGGACTATGAATTTATGGACAGTGATAACAAAGAGATTCTTGGTGTCTATTGTATAACGTTTAATTTTGAATATTTCTCTGTTGGATGGACATCAGAAGAAGAAGAATATGTAAGCGACGCAGACTAAGTATGAATAAAGAATGTCGTTTTATGAATCATGTTGCTTTTCCATATTATAAGCATTCTGCTATTGGGGTTGATAGATTTGGAAAAACATGCTACTGGTACTCCTTTTTCTTCTGAGAGAGATTGTACGCATACTCACCGCGATGAGTGACTATTTAAGTTATGGATCCTCACGCTCTCTCAAATAAGATCATGTTACTCCTACCCTATTATCGAAAAAGACGACATCGCCCTATTCGGACAAGACATCTTCGAAAAAGACGATCGCGTGGAAGATGGACATCACGCCCACAGACAGTTCGACCACTCCTTCGCACCAAGCGCGGATGAAGATTCTTATTGATTTTTGGTTCGATGAACGCATCCGAGGCAATGATATCCCCACATTAGAAGAGTTTACCGACACGTCCACCGTCTATTTGAATCAATTGGTACTGAATGACCGCTATTCCATCGTGGGACGTGTGTATTTACTCATGGCTATTTTTGAGGATGACGTTTTGTATGAGGACACACTATGGAAGTTTATGAATGAAAAACATTTGACCTATGTACAAGAGCTGTATCATAAACGTGTGATTTCAGCAGCAAGTCTTATTTATATCAAAGAGACATTGAATCGTATCTGTGCTCATTTCAGTATTTTGTTTCAATGGCCAACAAATGTATTTAAGCATGCACAGGAACACACCACAAAAATCAACCATGAAGGGAGGAGCGCGTGAAAGTGAAGAGACCCTGACGTTGCGAAAATTGAGAATAACCCTATGTCCTGTCTGTAAATGCCCTTATCAAAAAGATCGTCTGAGAAGGCATATTTATAATTCACACCATCTAAAATATAAATCAAAAGAAGAGATCAAAGCAAGTGAAGAGTTCATCTATGCATGTCTATGCGGGGAAACCCTCGATGGAACGGTGGATAGGAAGACAGCTCAACAATTTGCGCGTCAACATACCCATATTTTAAACGAGCGAATGGAGGGAGAAAATGTGAGCAAACTCAAGTATATTATTCAACAGCATGTTCCGAGATCCTCTTTGAAGGTGTCCTCTACGTTGACAGGACAAGATCGTCAATTATCACCCACCGCACGTCGTACAACCTCCTTGCGACCCCCTCAACCTATGAATACAGATTTGGATGCAGACGATAGTCTAGAAGCACTCATTCGACCTTCTCCAGCGGATCATCGCGCCTTAGCAACACCTGATCCGTCTCACGCTATGCTGCAAGCTGTCGTGAAAAGTATGGTTGACGATCGAGCCAGAGTGGATGCTCCCCCGGATCCCACCCATACGGTCCATCAAATACAAGAAGAATGGAATCGATTGCCGCCCGATGTGTTAGCCATGGCTGCGAATGAGATTGATATGAGTCCTCTATCGTTAGAGAATATTCAACCTACACTAAGTCATGTGACATTTGATAACTACCCAGGTCCTGTCAATGATCACAACAGTTATGTCCAAGCCATGTCGAACACAGTGGGAAATCCAGAGGTACAAGAATCAAGCGAACCTCGCCAACAACACTCGGTGGGGGTAGGAACCCCTCAACAACAACACTCAGTAGGGGTAGGAACCTCTCAACAACCCATGGACGCACACCCCGTGGAGGAAAGAATGTTTTACCCAGTCAATTCACCTGTCATTGACAACTCCCACGAGTACATTATTCAACTGAACAATTTGAAAAACAGCGCCATTGTTCAACTGTTGAACGATTCTATTCGTCTCCATGAACGTCATTTAAATGCTCGCAAACGCATCTTGCACGTGTTGGAAGATGCATTTAATCAACACATTCATGAACCCAATCGTACAGATGGCAATGGAGACTATTTGGATGAGACATTGGAAAGCATGCGTGACTTGCTGACTCAAAAGGAAGAGTTTATTGCCCACTTAACCAACCAAAATGCAGACGTCCACGCACGCTACATGAATTTGGTGAACGCCATGTAAACTAAGTTATGTGGGATAGAGGATGATAGACAAGAATGACGTGTCAGTGTGAATCATGTTCAAGTCGACGTCAGGACTTTACCAATGTACTGAAATCCCTAAGTTCAGGGATAGGATGCTCGAAAAAGAAAATTAACCGTCATCTCGATCAATTGCCTGAGGAATATGTCAAGGATATGCAAGCACTCATGAGCAGAATGCGAGAGAATCCAGGGAAATTAACACCTTTACAGCATGAGTTTATTCAATCTTACAAAGGCATTCTCCGCAAATTTGTGAAACCACCCCCTCAAACTCGCAAATACTTGGGCCAAAAACGGAAATTTAACAAGAAACAAATCCCCTTCGCACAAGCCTATGCCATGGCATATCACGATAATCCAGCAGCTTTCAAACAAGCCTTACATGCATCGATCGGCTCCAAACACTAAGTAAACCATACCCACGTCATCAACACTATCATCATGGACAATGTTCAATCCATAGTGAACACACTTTCAACAGCCAACGGAGGAGATTTAAAATGTTCACTCATTGGTTCATTCAAAGAAACCCTATCACAATTCTTTACACTCGTCATATTCATTTTGGTTACCCTCTTATCTGGTCGAAAAATGATGAAAGATATCAAAAAACGTAAAGAGAGTGGAAAACCCTTACTCGATGTGGAAGTCGTCAATTATGATATGTCCAAAACGCCTATACTCAACCCCACCAAACCGCACAATGAAATTCCCATGAAATCGAACGATTTATCGAAGAGTGTGAATAAGTCACGTTCACACAGTAAAATTCCTATGAAATCAAACGATATACCGAAGATTTAAAGGATGATTTTCCCATGACATCGTTAAAAATACTACGGATTTGATGTGTTATTTTCCCATGATATCAATCGATTCACTGTGACTTTGAAGAACACACTCTGTTACAAATCCTCGTAAAATCAGGTGATTTATCGAGAATTCTGAGGTCCTTTTCCACACCAAATCGACCGATGTTATCGTAAAATGACTCAGCAAATTCCCATGAAATCAAGCGTTATCTCGTGAATTTGACCTACAAAAAGGGACAAGCCCCGTACACCACCAAAAATGAATGATTCATCGTGAATTTGACGGAGCACCAATCAGAGCACTTGTAGGCGTGGGCGTCAACCAATGAGAAGAAATTTTCCCACGCTCAACTCTATATAAACTGAGCCATTTCAGTCATTTTCATTCAGTCATGGGTAAACGTACGAACACGTTGGAAGCTCCTCTCGCGAAGAAGGTGAAAGTCACGTATTCGTCAGATACACCGACATCGAAGCCAGTCTTTGTTGAAGCGACGGAGCCCTATTTCCATACGAATGGGAAAGCCGAGAAGAACTATCTTACCAAGGCACAACCACAGTTGGAGCCTCTGCCCATCACACGTCTGGTATTGGGCAAGAAATGGAATAACACTGGATATTATCCCATTCGCGGAGAGAATGTGACAATGGATGCGATGGATTGGCAATCACGACGAGACATTTCAAAACTCGTGTTTGCCACGGGATTTTATGGATGGCGTGCACAAACGTACAATAACACTGGGTACGGTTCCGATCAACTCACCTCCCTCTTCACCATTTCTCAAGCCGTCTCACGCGATTTGGAGACGTTGGAAGATGCGATACAATCCCTCTACAAACAAGTCCAACCCGAATCTGCCTACAACTTTATCTCCTGTCTCGGTTATGTACACAAGAAATCGGCCTACGACAGTGTCTTTATGAAGCTAAAGCGGGACACGCCCATCTTCCTGATGAAGGAGAATGGAAAGAACAAGAAGGTTAGTTTGGCCACTATTGGACATCTTCTTGCCAATCTCAAGGCGAATACCTTCCTTCAAGCAAATACCATCTTCCGCGCCACAGGCATATACTATAATCCACAGACAAAGACTCTGAAACTGTGTTTTACTGTGGATCAAATCCAAGTCCGTATCAAACAGGTGGAGGAATGTCAGAGCACAGCGGTGGGGGAAAAGAAGAAGAAGAAGAAGACAAAGCTGACACTCGATATAAAGAAGGCACACATTCCCTCCAGTGGTTTATTTGATCTGATACACATGGTGCAATCTAAACAAGACATTGATTGGGAGGAACTCAAACACTTTATAGAGGATCTCGATCATCTCACTCAATTAGAGGACAGTATTGCACTTATGAAACAAAAGGAGGATGAGATGACAAACATGCTTTCTCAGAGGTGGAGTGCTCAACCTACGGAGGAGGAGGATTGGAAGATGATGCGGACGGATTATGCCAAGGCGCAAGCACTCGGTGTGTACATTCGCATCCGGGAAGAGTTACACGCGCTGCATATCTTTGACGGTGATCAAATACAAGCCGAGAAATGGATCAATCGATTCCTCGAAATGTTCAAGGATATGGTGGAACACAAACAGGAGAGTCAGTGGTATGTGTCATCCTCATGGTACAAAGCAGGACAGTGTGTCAATGAGAAGTGGTCTGTGTTGAACTATATTGAACATTATTTCATTGTGCGTAGTGCCTACGAAATCCATCGTCGCGCCTTTCCCAACATGTTAAAGGAAGCATTTGCACGGTACAATATGAATCCTCTTACCCATGACATGGAAAGGACATTGATGAGTGAAATGGTGACTGCTCTTGAAAACTCACTCTTTAAGACATGTACACGTGGACGTTTTATTCCACCTCTTCTTTATTCTGGAAATGATTCTATGTTTTGGAAACAATTTTAAGTTATGTTTAATACATGATGCATGGAATATATATGTCTGACTTTTATGATTTGACAAGATGGATTTCCGTTTAGAGAATGACTCATCCATGATTGTCTCGGGTCCTAGTAAATCGGGAAAGTCCACGTTTGTGGCGAATATGATCAAGAACCGTCATACTTTATTTAAAAAGCCCATTCGTAAAGTCTGGTGGTATTATGGGATAGAAAGTCCATTTCATAAAGAGTTACAAGAGGTGATCTTGAAAATGGGTGTCCCTACCCAAGATGATTTTGATCAATTGCAAGAAAATGATTTAATTGTTCTCGATGATTTACAACAGGAATCTCAAAACAATGAAACTGTGACGGGCTTATTTTTAAGAGGATCTCATCATAAACGGTTTTTCGCAGTGCAAATCACACAGTATCTGTATGGTGATAAAGAACAACGTATGCGTAATGGCAATGTCCATTATTTGGTCGCGTTCAATAATCCGAGAAATCAACAACAATTGGCTCAATTCATGGGGAAAATGCTCCCAAAAGGTAATATGAGCGTCGTGCATGATATTTTAACGACATTGGTTCAAAAGTATGGGAATTATGCCTACCTCTTTATTGATTTCACTACAAATTGTCCGTTTGAGTACCGATTTCGCACCAACTTATTTAATCCACCGATGATTGTGTTTAAGTTAAGCAAAAGACCCAATAAAACGAAAATGGACTTTAGTGAATTAGTGGTGGTTCCCAAATCTGACATGAATGAACACACCGGTGGCGGACAGCAAATGGGCGGCGGTGGTGACAGTACCCAACTGATGTCGACCATGTTGCAACGTCAAGCGGAAGATCAGAGGGTGAGAACCATGATGATGACTCCTCAACAAGCCCATCTTGACCGTATTGCACGAGATATTGTGCGTCACCGTCCTACCGCCAATGATATCGCTGCATGGAACGCCCGGTTGTATTTGTTCGATAAATTTCGTCGCCAATTTTTCAATTTGGACAATGATCATGGGAAGCGAATGGAAAAACCTCTGCTCACGCACACCGCAAAACCTCCGCTCACGCACACCACAAAACCTCCGCTCACGCACACCGCAAAACCTCCGCTCACGCACGCCGCAAAACCTCCGCTCACGCACGTCGCAGATCCACCCGTCCTCAAGCGATCGAAAGGGAAAGTCGTCAAACCTTCGGTTGTCACCTCTCCCAAGACGAAGCGTTCTCCCTTGAAATCATCCATCAATACTCGTTTAAGTAAAAAAGGAGTTCTTGAATTGGGATCCTATGGCTCACCATTCAGGTAATGGCAACGGCAGCCGCGCCAATTGCCTCCTCATTCTTATCGCGTATCTTTGGACGTTGTTGCGGCCAAGGCAACGCAGACGACAGCGCAGAGACACAGTACACCATCACGGCGAGCTTTAATTGTTGTTCCAACGGGAATACCGCCTATCTTCAACCCCCACGTCAATACCAAGCAGATTGTGTCGATGGAGGAGGTGTTGCACAAGATTTATTACAATCCCAAACATCCCGCTGGCTACGGAAGCGTCAATGCACTTGCTGCTGCTTCACATTATTCAAAAACAAAAGTCAAACAATGGTTAATGCGTCAACCGACCTACACCCTTCACAAATCTCGATTGCATCGTATTAAACCCTTGCACCCGTATCGTGTACGCGGTCCGCAAATTCAATTTCAAGCGGATATTGTCGATTATCAAAAGTATGCACAGCATAATCGTGGCTACAAGTATATTCTCATGGTCATGGACATCTTTACACGCAAAGCCTGGGCATTCCCTCTCAAGACCAAGAGTGCCAAAGAAGTGTCGGGGGTTTTAGAAGCCATTTTCGCAACCATTCCCACCCCGCAACGACTACAAACGGATCAAGGTCGTGAATTTTATAACCGACCGGTGAAAGACGTCTTGGACAAGCACGCTATTGAATTGTTTTCCATCTACAGTCCCTATAAATGTGCTCATGTCGAACGCTTGAACCGTACGGTCAAGAATAAATTGGAACGTATCTTTACAGCCACCAATGACAAGAATTGGGTGGATTATATCGCAGATGTCATGTATGCATACAATCACAGCACCCATTCATCCACAGGTTTCACCCCGATGGATGTGAATGCCTCCAATACCGAGGAAGTGAAACGAAACAATGCGAAACGTCTCCGACAAAACTATAAAAAGGTTGCAGTCCCCAGAAAGTCTATCCCTGTGGGAGCACGGGTACGTATTTCACGTGATAAAGGAACGTTTGGACGAGGGTATGAAGCGAATTGGTCGACGGAAGAGTTCATTGTCTCCAACATTCTCAAGAACCCTCATGGTACCAAAATGTACAAGATCAAAGACTTGAGTGGAGAAGAGATCAAAGGATCCTTTTATGCTCAGGAATTACAAGTGATTCATCGGGAGGAAGAAGTCTATCAAGTGGACAAAGTGCTCAAGACCCGACGTCGGAATGGACGACCAGAATATTTTGTGCACTGGCAAGGTTATCCGGCCTCGATGAACTCATGGGTGACAGACTTAGAACCTCTAGGTAATGTACGCCGCTATTGATTTGTAATCATGCAGGAACTGCATGAGGAACAACATGTGTACTTGTTGAGCAATACTCAACCCCATTTGTATGACAATAAAGCCAATCATTTCTTTACACGACTGGAAAATCCACTTTTTATTCCTAAAGGAGAAACATGGGAAGTAGGCTTGAAAGAGTTTGGGTATGTGAATAATGTGGATACGATTCCCGAAGATTGTTATATTACCGTGGGGAAAATGGTGGATACGAAAGATTTGAAGGCCTATTTGCCTTATTATACGATGGAAGGGACCAATGTGGTCCGTCGTCACACCATTTTTGAATCCGATGAGGAAGTGAAACGAGTCCCCATGATCACAGCGTTGGAATTATATACACGCCGCACCATTTCCAGCATGATGACTGTCACGACACATCCATCCTACTTGTATTATGGAGGCAATGGCATAGAGGAAGCAGATGTCTATGTGATTGACATTGTCCCATTTTCCCTGTTTCAAATCAAGGAATTCTCCGCCTTTCATTACGTCCTTGTGTTTTCCCCTCATTTGGCGGCCTCACTCTTATTGGACAAATGTGTCTATCATTTATCGTTGACGGATGTCGTTCGGATCCATACACGACTCTCCATTCATCGAAAGGAATGTGACGTAAAGAAATATCCCGCTCATGACTATTGGTTCAGTGTGATTCCCTTACACCGCTGTCATTTTGCCAAACATGGGATTGAAAGGATGTTGGGAAATGAAATCTCAGTGCTGAATTTATTCAAACAATTAGAATGGTTTGGTGTGGGGAAGTTAGTGTTTCATTCATCCAACAGATTGTCCTTTCATGTAAAGCATGCTTCCAGTTATACATTGTCTGCGATGGATTATGGGATCCTCTCCGAATTGCAGAAAATAGCCACTGTTACCATGGCTCCCCAGTGACTTATCAGGATATACAACCCCTGAGTGATGATACGACACGTGCTGTGTGGATGAGGACCGATACCTTTGTGAGCTCTCTCAAACGCAATGCAAAGGCTCCTCCTATTCCCAGAGGGCATATAGGTCTGTTTCATAATCTTCGCATCCTTCTTCCTAAACTGAGAGCGTTGATGAAAGCCGTGAAAATGTATCAACACACCTTTTTCCGAATGCAACATTTGGCCTCTAAAAAATGGATTGCTTTACCAACACGCACCATGAAAAATCAATTTATTTTCCCAGTGGAGTTCCTCAATCCACTCACCCCAAAAGAACGTGAAACGAAGTATCCACATCCCAAGAAAAAACATGTATCATGGTTCAGAAACCGTATTGATCAATTGTATGACAAGATTGATACACAGTTACACAAGATCGATCCTACCCTTCATATAGCTGATGCTCCTGATTTAGTCACCTCCCGTTTCTTGCCTACCTATATCAACACACTGAATGCAAAGTACCGCAACATGATGCGCATCCTACGTCAACACAAGATGGAAGGTGTTTTAGTCTCTAAACGATTCGGAGCCAAGAAGCGATTGTTTGATACGGTCTTATTGAAAAATGTTCGACAATCGATTCAAAAGGAACAAGGTACAAAACGGCCCATCATTCATCATCATCATTTAGTTCATTCCCATCCTAAAGATGGGAAAGAAAATGTATTGGCCAGTGGTGCGGATATGCAGCATGAAACGGGGCAACACGCCCTTCCCTTCACATCTACGGAAAAGTATCATATCTACAACACGTATAATGTATTTGCCTATCATAGTTTGGTGGATTTGATGGAGATGTATGGGCATATTCTCCATGATTTTGAAGTGAAACAGGAACGGTTGGCTACGTTAAGAAGGAGGGTGAAAGAATTCAAACCCACTGCAGGAACTGACAATCTTGACGAGATCGTTCGTGAACGAGATAGGGTGAATGCAGAAGTGACTGTAATGACATCGGATCTTTGTCAATTCATCAAGGGGAACAAACTGTTATTTTATGTGTCTAGACCTGAATCGTTTTATTACAAGAATGTAGAGAGTGATAAGACATGGAGTTCTATCGTCCCCACAGGTTATTATTCGTTGGAAACCTATTTGAATACCATCTTCCCCGCCCCCATGACATGGACCATCACATCCATGTCCTATCATTATGAACTGACCATCGATTGCACGGACGATATGGAAATCAAGATGGACCGGCACTCTAAAGCCTATGAGATATTCAAAACAGAAGAAGTGACTACCTACGTGTGGGAAGAATGGATCTTGGAAATCCCCCTCAGCACGATTCATGTTCCCTCCTTTATCCTTCAGAAACAAACCATGGAATTGGACGCTCTCTTTGAAAAGAAGAGTGTCCCCTATGCATTGAGTGGGACCCATGTCTTGCTTCGAAACGGAAAACCGACACAACAGTATAAGACCGAGGATAAGAAGCATCCCAATATTCTCAACATCAAACATGGCGACTCTTTTGAGATTTTTCATACCCTATCTCATCTCCCTAGTCCATTACGCTTCAATTTACCCACGAAATATTATACCCTTCAATCGTTTGTGCAAGCTTTCAATCAAGCCATCCCCCTGCCTGATATGGTGTGGGTGACGTATACAACAGTGGGCGTCTTTCACGTGCTTCACTTTAAAATCGCGGAAGGGTATGGGTTGAAAATCAATCCCCCACAACTCTGGCAACACATGTTGAATCATAGTCATGAATATGGTATGTTCACCTATCATGAACAAACCTGTATACACTCGGAAACGCCGGAACATTGTTCTGCAAGTTACCGTCGGTATCAACAACGTCCAAAACATGTCACCCATGGGATGACATTACACATCTATGGTTTACCGGAATATACCTTTGATTATGCCAAAGGATGGAACCACACCCTCGACACCCTCTTCCCATGGAAAGGGAAGGAATTGGATCGCTTGTTTCAGAAATCCTATTTCCCTTATGCTTACGAATCGAAAGAGCTGTTGGCCAATACGTGTTTACAATCCTACTTGTTTGGAGATAAACTCTCTGATAAGACATTGTATTCACCCGCTGTCGCGTATCAAGAAGGATCCACCCTGAAAGTGTGTAAAGATAGATTGACTTCCTTTATTGGATGGTTCAGTGTTGATATGCAACAGCTCATGACGACCATGATGGAACGCTGGCAAGAAAACATGTTTTATCTAGTGGATGGTATGGTGTTGGGAGTGGATGTGGGAAAACAAGATATTCAATCGGTGATGGTGAATACACATCCCACACCTCGCCCTTTTCTTCATCTCTATAGCAAGACCATGAAACCGTTGCACATCTATGACCACATGATTCGGCAAGGTTACATCAACCCCACCCTGGACATTTCTACCTCGTTTCATCGTGTCCGCATTCCCAAAGGGAGTTATACCTTGGAAGGACTCTTTTCTAAACTCCAAGTGAATTTACAGATGTGGACGGATGTATCCCTCTCTCTCTCGAAAGATCATTATTTGACGGTGAAAACCGCGGAACATGCCTTTATTGATTTTGGAGAAGCGTTGAGTTATCGTATAGGTCTACCCCAATCCTATTATGGACCCAATACACAAATGACAACACTCTCTCCGCTCAGCCTAACTCCCAATTCCTTCAACATTATCGTCTATTGTAATATTGTGGCGGAAAGTATTGTGGGAGGACAACGTGAACAAATCTTGAAAATTCACCCCATTGAAGAGAAACAACGTTTGGGGGAAATGGTGTCGTATGAAGTGTCCAATATTGATTATTACCCCATTTTTACATCCGCTATTGATGAGATTGAAATTCAGTTGCGTGGTGACGATGGTGAATTTATTCCGATTCATGAAGGACGATCCTATTTCAAACTCCATCTCCGCCGTAAGGAGACTAGGTAATTATGGACAGAGTGACACTCAACCATGCATGAGGAAACGATTCACTTGTTGAGTAATGCTCAGCCCAATTTGTTTCCTGAAAATAGAGCCAATCATTTCAAAAATCGCTTGGTTCCTTCCATCCCCATAGTCCATGGGGATCAATGGGAAGCCGGTATCTCCGTCGTCAACTTTATCAATACCCTTCAGACAATACCCGTGGATGTCAGCTTTAGTGTGGGGACATTGAAGGATCATCCTGAGACGATTTCGACCGTCTTTACATCCTCTATCCTTCCTGTCAAAACGGATTCACCGCGAGGAGAGCAAGGCAAACAAGGCAAACAAGGTGAACAAGGCAAACAAGGCAAACAGGGTGAACAAGACAAACAAGATAAACAAGATAAACAAGACAAACAAGATAAACAAGACAAACAAGGCAAACAGGGAGAACAAGGCAAATTTACGCGCTTCAACATTCCACGCGGTATTTATTCGGAGAAGACGTTGATGCAGTGTTTGAATCAAAATCGACAGCATGGACACAATTTCCACTTTTCTATCACTACATTGGCGCCTCATGTCCATGTTGTTTCAGTGGTCGTACCCCCACACTGCAGTATGAAACTCCATCCTTTGCTCAAAGACATTCTTGGGTTTAAAACAGACTTACTCACTTCCTCACAGCAAGCGACTGCCCCTTTGAATTTGAATGCCTTTACCTACAATATTCTCCTGTATTGTAATATTGTAGGTTATCATTATGTAGGAGGTATGAAAACAAACTGTATGTGTGTGATTCCCTACACGGGGAAAGATTATGGAGATAGTATTCATCATGAATTCCAGAATGTCACCTATCTCCCTGTGAAAAGTCAACAGGTGCAAGATATTGAAATCAAACTCATGTCGGATGACGGTCATCCCATCCCTATGACAGACGGACGGTCCTATGTAAAAATGCATCTTCGACGTCGCGCAATTAAGTAATTGTCTTTTCCCAAGCACATCAAGACACGATGACGAATCTCTTTTTAATCCGTCACCGACCACATTCCTCTGGACGATTGTTTGGAAGAGGTTCATTTATGCAACGCGGTGGATGGAATAAAGTGATTGGACAGAAAACACGCATGATTAGACCCCGTGTCACTGGTGTCAAGAAACCATCCATCCGTTTGCCCAAATCACTCAAAAAGAGTGTTCCCAGAAAAACATTTCGAAAACCCTCTCGAAAAACAAATCGAAAACCCTCTCGAAAACCCTCTCGACAAGCAACACGAAAACCTTCGCAAAAGGGACTTGTACATACGGTACAGAAAACGTTGGGAAAATCGTTACGTACGACAGAGTTTCTCAATGCTGCGAAACAAGCTGTCACGGATGCTGTCAGCTCTACCGCACAAGAAGGAGTTGATCGTCTCAAAAAGGGTGTGAAAGCACTCGCCAAACGCACTTTACAGACTGCTCCCGAACGTGTTGTAGAAGCTATTCAAAATAAAGTGAGTCGGAAACGCGTCTTCACGGATGAAGAAGGAGATCGGGTGGAAGCACCTGCTCCTAAACGTCGCCGTGGTCATGTGGCCATTGCTCATCATACGAAATGGGGAAAAGGAAGTTTGATGGGGCGTTATCGCGGAGGTGCTAAACAACGCATGCTCTTTTAAGAACTAAGCAATCTTAGAACATCCGTCTCATCAAGCATGGCGGAAACCCCTGCCTTATTGGATGCGCGTTACGATGTATTCCAAAGTGATAAAGTCGATGTCTCGAGTACTTCTCAGCATACGAGCGTTCTGACACCAGTCAATGGATTGGAAAATCCCGGTACCATTCAATTCACGGTCCCTCGACTAGCCATTCATTGGATGGATGTATGCAATGCCTATTTTCGCGTGGAAGTACAACTCATGAAACATGATTCGGCTAAAGGAGCAGACGTGCCATGTGAGGCGTCAGACAAGGCGATTATTATCAACAATACGGCCCACTCCCTCTTTTCCGACATTACTATCCGCTTGAATGAACGCACCATTGAAGGAGGCAATGACTTGTATTATTTGAGAGCTTACCTTAGCAATCTTTTACAATATACCAATGATGTGAAGAATACACACATGGTCACACAAGGATTTACTGTTCCTCAAGTGATGTATGACACGGAGTATGATGCAGCGACGAAGACGATAAAGACTAAGGCGGTAGAGTTTACAGATAAAGAGAATGCACTCAATCAAGCCATTCTCAAACAATGGTCAGACAACAAATTTAAACGTACCTTTGACTTTCCCCTGAAATGTAATTTGTTCCAACAAGTGATTGCTCTGCCCCCAGGCATGCAACTGGATCTCATTTTCACCTTGAATAAACCGGAATATGCCATTTATGATATGGAACATCCTGCAGGGACGACCTCTACAAAGTACAAGTTCAAAATCACCTCTTTCCAATTGTATATGCCCATGCTCACCCCGAATGCAGAACTGCAATTGAAAACTGCGAATCGACGCAAGACAGAAGCCATTTATTATCGCTACAATGGCATGACCGTCCAACGACAAACGATTGAAAGTGGAGTACAAAAGAAGACGTTTTCTAATGTGGCTGCTCTATTGAGTCCTAAACTCATCTTTTTCGCGGTTGTTCCCAGTAACTCTTGGTTTGATCCAGGAAGTCGTAAACTCTATTTTGAAAGGCATGGACTCTCTCAAGTCACCATGACTACCAATGGAGCCATCATGACAGGAGGCACCATCAATTGCAAAGATGACGTGATTGCCTACAGTCAATTCAATCGTGCGATTCAAGTCTATAACACGAATGAATCATGTGGTATTGATTTGGAGAGTTTTACCAAATACTGTTACTTTATCGCCTTTGACTGTACCTTGGATAAACAAATCGATAGTGTTCAACCCACCAATACACGTCAATATGGACTGGAATTGCAATTTGAGAATACGACCACGCAAAATTTGGATTTATTAATGTTTGTCATTCATGACGAACAATTCTCCGTCACACCGGAGAATGCTGTCATCTCCAGTGCGTATATCCCTCCCGCTATTTAAGTGTTGGTGCGCATGGACATCCTCATAAGTCATGGTGAAGGAGCCCGAGAATCACGTGCCTCCTATCGCTTGGACATCTCTTTATCAACATCGTCTCATTAAAGCTCAGCGTTGGCTGAATGGGAGACTGGTTAAGCAACACGGAAATCGAAGGAATCATGCAGGGTATGAATCAATTACAAGAGAAACATTTACTCAATGCCTGCATGTGCGAAGATGATTTTCTCTGTGCTATTCAGTGTAGTTGTCAAACGTTTGCTCATCGTCTCCTCCAATCTTCTTACGTTCCCTTCCAAGGTGTGTTTCCTGCTGATCTACTTCCTGCTCATTCCCCGGAATCAAAGACACTTATTGTCAATAGTGATCGCTCTCATCAACCTGGCAAGCATTGGTTGGCCTTTTATCAAAATGCGGATCAACGCGTGTGCGAATTCTTTGACTCTTATGGACTCACTCCATCTCACTATCCACATGTTACCGAATGGTTATCGACAACACCTTATCCTCTAAACTATCGTCGCCCTCTGCGTATACAAGGACCTAAAGCCTATTGTGGTGCTTACTGTATTTACTTTTTAAACCAACGCCCTTTTAACACGTCTATGGAAAAAACACTGACTTTCTTTCGAACATTGGATGCTTACGAGAAAGATCAAGAACTCATTCAAACCTATTTGTCCTTCAATGATAAAATTGTCTATTCCTATTTGTATTCTACATTATCCCATGTTTTGAAGTCAATAAAGAAATGAATCATGTCAATGATTGTATTTTTATTTCAGACAGAGGGTAATACTACAAGGTTTTGTACAAGGTTCAGTCACTCGTAATAGTACACTATACACTATACACAGAGTTTTTCCGTACATCATGCACGATAGACAGTGACTGTTGAAGCAATGTCTTGATCACAAAGAGGACAAGATGACGTTTCAAAGGGATTATAACATGTAGAACACATAACATTATGAGAACATGGTAGAAAGAGAAGGGACCGTTCCTGTTTAAAACATGTAACACAGTTCCGTTCACATAATAATTGAAATGTCTCTTCTTCTAATTTCTTTCTAAAGTCACTTTTATGGGAAGAGTTATCTGACACATCCGTTGCAAATCTCACTTTTTTCACTTTTTTCACTCCAGATCGCGCCAATGTCATTGTATTGCAGTGTGGCAGGGAGACATCCTCTATCCACCTACGCTCCAAATGGTGATTCATAGCATGCTCATCGAGATCCATGAGTCGATCCACTAATTCACCAGCAGTGATCGTTTCATTGAGATGTGTTACCGTTTCTATCGCTTTGAATGAATATCCCAGATCTCTTGCGACAACCCACGACGTTGGGATACTAGTTGCTGTCCGATTCATTGAGGGAATCTCCTTCGAATAGGGATTTGAGAATGTCTTCCACCAACGATTCTGCTTCTGCAATCGATAAAACACCCGTCACAATCACACTTCCGTTGGAAAAGAAGGAGCAGTGTAAATTACCTTTGCGTATTAACGTTCCGGGAAACAGTTCGCGCTCGTTGGAAATCACTGATGTCGATGGCAACTGTTGAATGGTTTGCATGCGGTCTTTTGTATAGTTCCATTGACATTGAACGGTGCAGGATTTTGTGATTGGGTCGCTCACGTCCAATCCGTAGGGGGCGAGTAATTGGCGCATCTCTCTACAAATACGATCGTAGGTTTCCAGAGAGTGGTTGCCCAAAATTTGGATACACCCCCGTGGAAAAATCTGTACAGCGACCGAAGAGTTCCATTTCCAATAGACTCGACAAGGGCGTGATGCTCGGTAGGTGGCCAGAGGGAGTTGCGGTAACAATGTCTGCAGTGGTATTGCGGAGGATGCTCTGAGCTCCACCATGCGGTTGCAGATCCTTGACATTTTTGAGAGCGGGGTGTAGATACCCTTCTTCATATAGCCGATGGTTACCGTAGGGAAGGCTCTGATTGGGTAAATACCAACACCGCTTGTCCTCCCAGATACTTAAGGCTTTCTTCACTTGCGTCACTGTTCTCATCTCGTGGTGCTGGGATTGGAGGAGGGTTTGTGACACTGTGGTAACGGAATGTTTTTCGAAGGCGTCCACATAATTCTGATGTTTCACTTGTCGCTTCTTTGCTTGACACACTCCTTTCATGCGACAGTCGTGGATTTCTTCCTCATTGCCTTTGAGGACAATGTAAGAGTACATCTTGGCACTCAAACATACAAACTCCTTCACCCTATTTCCCACACACTCGTCCTTGAAACATCCCAAACGATTCGCATTCTCGGTACGTCTCTCTGGATGACTCACGGGATAATTTGAGGTATCGAGAACGCCTTTCGCCTCCCTATCAATAAAATTGGGGATGGTTTCAAACGAACGCAACACTTCTTCGCGTGTATACCGGCTGCGGACTTTGAGGAAGAAGGAGTCTGTGTCCCCACCAATGAGTTCCACTGAGGTGCACGTCTTGTTGGCTTTCCACTGGTCAAACAGCTTGTACATAATAATCTTGCTGTTGTCCAGGATGCATTGCCCGATATAAATGGGCTTGTTCAAGTCTACCTTGGTCTTGCGCACATTCACCACCACGGCTTTGTCGCTGATGTTGAAGAAAGATTGGCAATAGGGATGACGTGTCCATTTGCTAAATACATTCGGTGATCGAACAAAATAGTGCTTCCCATATTTCCGCACATTCTCCATTGTCTTACCGTACAGTGCGTTCACCATCAACTTGTGGAGATTGCGGCGCATTTTCGTGGTTGCCTTGGCGCGTTCTTGCGTATGGTATTGAACATAGGGGCGAATATACGGTTCTTGGTTGAAGGAGATCCCGTAATGAACCTTGGTGATATGTAAACCCTTCTCCACATAATACTTGAGAGCAGCGATATGTACTACATACTCTTTGCGATTCTCGTGCGTCATCATTAACTTGTTGGCTGAGTGAAAGGGTCGGTTCCCGTTCAACTCTTGCCATAGCTCTTGCATATAGGGAGACATGTCCTCCCATTTCGCCGTCCCGCGGTAAGGAGCCAATGGTAAATCTTCCGTAGCATCTTGGACGTGTGGGGGATATTCCAAATCGACGCACAGTACATGACCCGTGGTGCCATTGACATTGTATCGTCTCACCCATTCGTCGTTGATGTCCACCAAGACCTCCGGTCGTACCCAGGCAAAACAATCCTTCGGCAAAGGTCCCATCATGGCCGCACCGTATAAATTGTTCGCATCGATGTAAAACAGGTGAGTCCCTTCTTCTGCTTGCGCGCGGTGCTGATTCACAAATGTCATCCCTCCACGAATCCCTGCTTCAAACACGCGGTACATATCCACGTCATGCAATTTCTCCAACTTGACCTGTGTCTTTTTAAAGAAAAATGAATAGGTCAAGCCAGGTGTGCCGAAATAGTGGATGGGGTCCAATGCAGACACGTCGCGTATTTCACTTCGAAAGTGTTCGAAGATGTCTGCGAGCAAGGCTACATCCACTGTCAAATAATAGTGGATATAATCTTCAAACGTGCTGCACCCCGTCTCTGTCCACGCCTTTTGTGCCATAGCATACTCATCCTCTTCCAACTCCTTCTCACTCAAATCATTATAAAATGCTTCCTTCGGAGGCAATTGAGTCTCGTGGATACGATCCCAGCAGTCAAAATATGTATAGGGAAAATATCCTTTCCGAATAGATGTGTGATCGCAATTCGGATAGATGTTGCTCAATATGTGATTTGAGTGAGGAAAGTCACTGATGGTCGTTGACAAATTGTTTAGAGAGTCTTTCAAAAACTGACATGAATCGATGAATCGGAGTTTATATAGGGTATTGGATGGCATGGGAAGAACGATGGTCACTCCCAACGTCTTGTCTCCTGACACATAAAGGGGCTCGATCTTATACTTGTGATCCAGCTTGGTAAACCCTTGTACAATCACCTGGTGACTGTCATATCCCTTCCAATTGTGAAACAAGATGTTTAATGTGTTCCGGGATTGACGTCGTCGCAGGTTACATGCATTGCACAGGGTTTGCAGATATTTGCCCGTGATATGATCGTGGTCTCGCACCTTGGTCGTAGGCTCATTCTTTTCACCTTGCTTCTGGGGTTTTACATCACATCCGCACATATTACATTGAGCTGTCTGTTCATAGTCCCGCATATCATCCTCCGTCAGTTTCATGTTACGGTTTGTCGCTTTCATGTGATCAAACATCGACCAGACCACCTGTCTTATGTGTGTAATAAAGGCAGGAATGCACTCGTTCCCCTTATGGATCACCACCGATTCTTTCTTGTCCAGCGCCGGATGCCACACCACATAGGATCCCACATACGCTGCCGTATGCTTCTTGGACACGGCATCAATCATGCTCTCAATGTCCGCATACATCACAGCGAGGGGTTGAGTGGTTTTCGCGTGGTCGATAAATTCGTGCGGTTTCGTATCTTCCGGGGTCGTTTCCATCTGAAAAAATCCTCCATCGCATTTGGCTTGATGTTCCACACGTTCTTTGTGCGCCATATCCTTTGTCTTTCCATACTTCATCCCCTTTTCGTAGAAATTAAATCGTAAGCTACATAACTCGCATGTTTCAAATCGTTTTACTTGCGTTTGGCTCATATTCCGATACCACATGCGAGCACATTTCTGAAAATCCGTCACGGGAAGAAAATGTCCAGACTGATCCTCCATATCGTACCGCGTCACCATCACCAGATGAACAATGCGTGTGTTCTCCTTCACAGCTTGACGGACCGGATATAATTGACCCACAAATCCTTTACTGTCATGCACGTGGATACGAAGAATGATATTGTTCTTCTTTTCAAACTCCTGAATATCCCGTGTATTCATCAACCCCTCTGACGTCATCATGGAAAAGTCTAGATGATAATACTGGTTCAAATTCAATTTGCGCACTGCAGGAAGCTCATTCTGATAAATGTCATAGGATGTCTTGGTGCGGGAATTAGCACGTTCACGTCGAGGAATGCGATTGTCTTGGTAGGCCAGTGCATAGAGGACACTGTCTTGAAAACAATGTGATGTATACGTGTTGCGGTGAAACACACATATGCCTTTGCAGAGCTTGATATCTCGGTGAATAGGAATCGGTGCGCCCATGCGAAAATTAGGGAAGGAACTTGTTTGAACTAGTAACTCCAACACTTGTTTCACCTCAAATCCTGATCCATCTTCTTGAAAGTCTTCAATAAATTCTTCAATATTTGACACCATGTCACCGAACCATGAATCAAAGTTACGTGCTTGGACGCCTTCGTGAATGTATGAGGGTGTGGTGATGTCTCTCACTTCCTCTTCGCCCGTCGACATATCCATCTTGGCAAACCTGAGTGTCATACTCACAAACACTTTCACATCCTCGTGGGGGTGTTGTTGTACAATGACACGATATAAGTCCGCATAGATTGAATTTAAATAGACCTTCCATTCATTCGTGGCTTGATGAGGGGTAAATCGATAATTATATCCGCGACCATCCATGATCCGTTCTTCTTCCACAGCTGCACCGCCCTCTTGCATGAACTCAAACAGGTAGGGACACAAATGTTCATCCCATCCTTCCGCTTCAGCATTCACTGCTACATCACAGTAGCGACACCGTCCCACACACGCATGCTTATGGTATGCCTCTATGTCGAAACTTCCGTCGCAATCCAAACACAGCAAGTCATTGTCATCACCATAATTAAACGCGCGGCAATCGTGTTCGTTTCCATACCATTTACAGCATGTCCAACAATAGTTGCGACCCGTCTCCGCTGCTCCATGAGCAATACAGTCTTGAAAGCGAGAGAAGGACTGACGGCAGAATTCACACGCGTACTGCATGGTTAGAATGAGAATGAATTTCTCTGACAGCGCCTTTCCTTATATACCGTGCGGTGACTCATCACACGTGCTCGGCGCCGCGTGCTCCGATTGGTGCTCAACCCCCAAGTGCGCCGATGCGTGCTCCGTGCTCTGATGCGTGGGCGTGTGCTCTGTTTCCTGTCTTCTTCGCTACTGATGCGTGGGCGTGTGCTCCGTGCTCTGATGCGTGGGCGTGTGCTCCGATGAAAGTGCACATGTACTTAAGTGCAAATGCTGGAAAAAGGGGCTAGAATTGGCTACTTCCGTGCCATCATCTATACCGTATATTGTGTTCTGTATAAATCATACATTTTCCCAGTGGAACGAATTGGACTGAGGTATTTTCTGTTGGGATTCTTTGTGCGGCTATAATGGGAAGTTTCTGTCGGGAAAGATATGGTTTCTTACTGCTTCAATTCTTGCTTCTGAAATACGACTTGGTCGATTTTGATGACAACCCTGATCATTTGGAGAGGGAGAAAACAAGTTTGACATCTCTGACTTTCAGATTCGGTCAATTACCGCCCGACTTACATCCAGTAACCTACAGAATGCTTCCTTGCAAACTCGGCGCTTTTCAGTATCGATATTCACGGTTATTTTTATACTGGTGTTTCGATTTTTCGTGTCAGATCGCACCCTTTCAGGTTCAGACGAATCCAATGAACTAAATATAAAACTGTCTTTTTCTGCTTGGCTTATCGAATAATAGTGGGCAAAAATTCTCTTTCTGTAATTATCGGAAATTGAATTGCATTTGTATCGAACAGTGCATTGAACAGGTGATGAAACTAACTGATTTTGAAATACCATTGAGACAAACAAAAAATTCACTTTGAGATGGTTATGAGCGCAAAACATGTTAAGTGCAGTGCGATATCATGTTAAGTGCACTTAACATCAAAATGCACTAAACTTTTTGCACTTAACATGTTTTAGCATCGAGATCTACGAATCCACACACATCCGGTAGTTGATTCATCAATGGTATGATGCAGTTGGATCTAGCTAGTACGAAAATATACTTAACTCAACATTTTCAAAAATGTCGCTTGGTGTTGCACCCTACGCTTCATATGTTTATACTCGTTTGTTCTACATATACCATACAGAGAAGAATGCTTCTCAACAATATTTACAACATCTCGTGGAACATGAGGTATATCATATCTACCGAAATTTAACATCGGTATTTCACATGGTGACAATAAATTTATTTTGGCAAATATTTGATTGGAAGAATTTTTATGAAACTCACAAACATCAATAAATAAATTTTTTTGTTTATGACTGACTTCTGAAACGGTAGAAAAGAATCTACCCAGTCTGCGATAACACTTAGCAGGCGTCCACGCTTAACATAACCTTGATTGACATAAACGATTTTTTGAAAGTCGTTGAATTCAAAAGATAACATCTTCAATAATTTCTCCTTTTCAACAAAATTACATACTTCTAAATATAATTTACGAAAATTTTAGTAGTCAGTTTGTTACATATTTGCTCTATAAAAGATGTGGTACCTTGAGTCAACACTTTGTAGTTAAAAAATTGTCGTTCAAACGAAAACATAGAGCAGTATGATAAGGCACCATGTTGTATCACTTGATTTGCTAGATGCAAAAGTGAATGCATGTTTATTGTAAAAATGTTCGCATCATATAAATCACCAAGTCTTGAGTGGAAGTAGTTGAAAAGTCCTTCAATTTGAGAGTGATAGGAACGAACTTTCGTTGCGTAACACAATTTACATGCTGTGATAAATGCAACATAATGAAATGCATATTCACTGTTGTTGTCGGACTTGTAATACAATGATTTGAACACAGAAGGAATACTGTAATAAAACAGAAAATTCATAAAATCTCGCCCTTTCCAATATGAAATTTCTCTAAATGATCTGGGTTTTCAAAGGAAAGAGGGCAACTTGATGTTTTCAAACAGATTTTCATAACTTGATAAATGCCTTCCTAAATAATACCTTTCACGAAAAAAAGAAGAATCTGTAATAGTAAACCTAAGTAACAGTTAGCAACTTAGTACAGTTAACAGTAAAAGTAACTTAAGTAATCTTTTAAGCATGAGTATCCATTTACTCCAAAAACGTTTTCATTGGTATTACTGGAAATTTCGCA
This sequence comes from Prostheceraeus crozeri, assembly GCA_907163375.1. Lineage (NCBI taxonomy): Eukaryota > Metazoa > Platyhelminthes > Polycladida > Euryleptidae > Prostheceraeus > Prostheceraeus crozeri. The sequence goes on from CAJQUW010005366.1 coordinate 42,121, forward strand.
ATAATGTGCGTAAGTTTCAACCGAAGGTGGATCAATAATTTCTCCATATTTCCGACTGCTACCTTTGCCTACCTTAATATTTATTCCCGGACTGCAGCAAAATACACATCGTAATTTTCCATTGAACTGTACATGTACATGATTCACGATCGATGCAAGAGCAGGTAAGTCAAAGACAGCTGTGTGAATTTTGAATACTACTTCAAACACTGTGCCTTTTACAACAACGGAAAAGGCTTTCCCAATCAAAGAATTTTCTAAGAAATCGTTGAGGAAGACAGATCAATCTGGCTTTTTGCTACTCAACCATAATCCAAATGTTATGATACTCTCCGGTTTCCATCGCAGATGAATTGTAAGGTACGTCCAATAAAACAGCGTGTACAGGCCACAGAGTTTGTTTTCTATATCGGTGTAACTGACCACCATCAGACGGCATGTGTAGGTGCAAAACTAAAAGGTTAGTCGAGGAAATATCATCGCAGGAGTATAAAATATCGCCCGTATCCTCCTTTAGTTTATCTCGATAATCATTGATGGTCAGTAAATAGCGGTGTAGAAGAACTTCGACTTGGTGGCGCAAGTGGAAGGATATCCACGATCGTTCGGGAGTCTTAGACATCTTGTAGTGTAAGTAGTCTCCGAAGTAAAGATACCGCTTCACTAACTTCACCATAGCGTTCCAACAAAGATTTCTTTTCAAGTATCCAACAGTCTGCAATTCAAAAAGGGAAATTAAGGTAAATGTAGCACATTCTACACTGTAAACTGTCACCTCCTAAAATCGAGGAAATCTGCATCCTAAAGCGCGACACACTAGAATTTTAGGAGGTTGCGTGAAATAGAATGCTGACATACTATAGAGAACAATAACACTAGTGCGCTAGCCTCCTAAAACGCTTTGCTTTAGGATTTTTTTGTTAGTTACGAATTAGTGTCTCGCTTCAGTGTGTGATTTAGGAGGTGCTGGTTTAGAGTGTATGGCTTGAGTCAGTGAGGTAGGTAGGCCTACATGTAAGATGAGACTAGAAAATGTAGACTTGAGTTACATGAGTCCCAGACCAGTTTTAGAAGTCCCTGATATTTCTCTACGCAGTCGACCTAGTGTATCGTTTCTTGGAAAGACTGATGATTATACTGTATTTACTTAAAGAAAACTAACCTAAAATAATTTTACAATTAAAGATGAATCCAATGATTCAAATTATCACTTGAAATTCACCGACATTAAAAAAATTCGCCTTGTCATCAAGCAATGAAATATACATATTTTCATTTCGCGTCTGTTTGACTTACCGTCAACAACGTCATGATTGAATTGAATGAGACAACAGAAACATTTTTCTCCAATATCAATATTATAAATGCAGCAGAAACAATTAAGATAACATCATTGGGGACAGGAATAGGGTAAGATAAATATGGAGTAGCTTCTTGGAGTTGAATATCCTCCTCGTCCTCAACTTCGTGATCACCGCTGTCATCTAACTCGAAGTAATGTAGCTCATCTTCCACACCATTAACATAGTCCACATCATGTGTGTCCCCTAAATCTGATAAGAACGGTATGAAGGATCTGGAAAGCAAATACATTTTTTACAAATACAGGGTACATGTAAAAATAATTTGATTTAAAATTTGATAACTGCGGCGAATAAACGAAAATATGTAAATCATGTAAATATTTTCAGTAGAACTTTCTTGTCATAATCAAAATTACAATTTTTCTGTATTCAATCAGCTCGTTTGAAATTTTCACAGATGTATTCATACACAAACTAAGGCTCTACAATCTAACAGCTAAGTGGTCCTATGGCCTCCAATTTGATTGCACTTTTCTAATTTGTGCTCAAATCATAGTTTACTATCAGGAAATTCATCTTACTGATTATGTCATCTAGGGATAAGTCCATTGAGTAACGGCAATCTCTTCGTTTGCTCGAACACAGCAGAGCGACAAATCACGAAAAAATATGTTCTATTGTAACAATGAGTGCTGCAATGGCTTATATGAATGTGTAGGCCAACATTACGGACGATTAACGACTACGGTTTAAACCAACAATTTGATTACCAACAATAAAGATTAGCAGCTATTGGTGCTATGTACGAAACCAATAGAGTGACTAATAAAACTATCGCTTAATTTTGCAGCTGTCTATCTTTCCTTTTATATTGTCTTTGGTCGGCACATTCACAAAACAGCATAGGTATATTCTCGCAAGTTTGATTTCTAGAGAAATAATCGAAAGCTCATACAAACATTTCCGAAGTACTTACTTACATTGACTGTTCAGTAGAATCACTCGGGGGTTCCAAATCGTCTAGTATATTGAAATATTCTGTAGAAAATGCCATTCTGAAAAGAGCAATTGAATAACAGTACACGTAAGGTAAATTTCCGGATACTAATTTCTCTACTGTATGGAAGTTGTTCATTTGTTTGCTCTTTTACACAAGTATACTCATACAACCGTTCGACAAAAGCTAAGTCCTTAGGTTACTCGTGGTTACAGTTTCGGTGGATAAGACTAACAGGTGAACGGACAATTGCTACAACTCGTATTTTTTTCGTAATTACCGTAATTTTCGTAATTTTCTGCCTGCCCACTCTATAGTTGAGATGGGATTTTGGTGCAGAAGAAGTCAACAATAATCTTTCATTAGACTAATTGTTGACTTGTTAAGATAAAGGAGTTTCTGATGCGAGAAATCGAATTACACGGTACAACCAACGAATGCGTTACGTTTGCTAGCTTTTATGGTATAAATTCAAGCAAGATTAATCTTAACCTAGCGTCAGTCGATCCAAGTAAAGTAATAGTGAAGCGTAATCATTGTCTCAGATTTTTGTGAGTTAGAAGCAGCCGATGTGCCATCAATAAATAAGACTCAAATCTAAATATCATAATCAAATATCACGAAATAAAGAAGTGCTCCATGAACTGCTTTCCAAAAACATGGATCAGTTTCTGCGTCATCGCTATCATTCTTACCATCGTCCCGTGTGCACCAGCAACAGCGCCAGTAACTTTTTAACCCTCAGAGACCTGAGCTTTTTCACCAGTGGACCCCATACGGATGTTATTTTTTTGGCTACAGCTTCGAGAAACAGTTGGAAATTGAGTTCTTTTGTAATTTTGATGTTTTTCGTATGATCATATAGCAATTTTGACTGTATTACATATCACTAATTCCCAGTTTTAGAGCAAAGAAAAAACAATGATCAAAACAAGCAATCTATTTCACTATAAAAATGATGCACTTTTTACAAACACTCACAGCAAGTGAGAAATTTTTTTGAGTGTTCATTGCAAACCGTACGGTTGCACATATCGCAACGTTGACGAGCTTTGCGCTTCCGAGCACGCGGAAAAACAAAACAAACCTTTTTTTCATGCGTATAAGGTAGAGGAAAATCGGCGCGAACTAACCGTTGATCAACTCGGATGCCGAATTCAGTTATTGCAGAGATGGTTGTATTTTTCAATCCATTTGGAAAGCCAGAACGATTTGTCATGTTCGGTCGAATTAGGGACTCACCAATGCTTACAAGGAAGTTGAATCTTTTGTTACATTGCGTATTGGTCCGCTTGTTCTTCATATTGAACAGCACAAATCCGTTGTACGCAGCAATATCAATGATATCAGCAAAGAGAGCCATAGGCCGATGTGATTTCCGATAAAAGGTGTAGTATCTAACTTTCTGATCCAATGCGTCGACTCCACTTTTTGTGCAATTATAATATTGTACAATTTCGGGCTTTCCATCGATCATATCATCATCATGGTGGAGAGTTGATAGAAGAAGTACAGTTTTCGACTTCTTTGGTTTGAAGGAAACCATAGTCAGCTTCTCCTTCTGATAAGCGAAGAGAGCGGATCCAACCTCACGTCTACTCGCGGCTTTCGGCAAAAAATCGCTGAGAGGACCACGGCGATTGCTCATCACTGTTCCCACGGTAGTCAACTTATTTTGAAGCAGATGATGGCATAAATCAACACTTGTAAAAAATCGATCCATCGTTATATTGCGTCCGGAGTTGTACAGCGGCTGAACTACAGATTGTTTCATAAAAAATGGATCACCCTTAAACATCGCCTTAACTTCAACTTTGTCTAACTCCGCCAAACTTGAACGAATTTCTCTGAAATTGGAAGATATGTCATTGTGCTTACTAATATCATTATTTGAAATTTCAAGCATGAATATTGAATTGTTTTCCTGTTATAGATAAAAAAGTAGTAGATAATTTGATCTTCATTTAGCAATGTTACACAAAATCATACCTCACTCTTATAAAATTGCATTTGTTTCCTCTGTTATGTAATATGTTGTTCTACAAGCCAAAAGCTATCAAGCAAAACAAAAATAAAGAAAATCGGTCAATCAGAGCCAGTATAGCCCCATTATTCATCAACAATAATGTAACTGCTACATGTGGTTAACTGGACTTCGTTGCGGTGGTGTTGGCAGCACTTCTGATTGCTTTCAGCTAGAAATCTATCTGTTACCGGTTGAAAACAATACACAGCACAAATGAACAATAACGAGATCGCATTCGCAAAAGGCAAAGTGTCAGCCTTGCTAGAACTAGGGTTTTCTTTGCGAGCTACAAGCAAGCGACTAAATGTCCCTTACACAAATGTGCAGCGATGGCATAATGATGATTTTCGACTCTGTCGTAAAGAGGGCCCTGGCCATCCACGCAAAGCATCCAAACGTAGAGACCGCCTAATTTTGAGATTTGTTAAAGTTGATCCAAGTCTCTCGTTAACTGAGATGGCTGCACTAGACTCGTCTATTTCTAAGTCCACTATTCGTAGAAGACTTATTGAGTCGAATTTCAAGAGCTGTAAGAGGCCCTCTCAGATCGAATTATCAGATCAGCATACAAAAAGACGTCTCAGATGGGCAATGAGTCATTGTCACTAGCGAAATCAATGGGATCGGGTTGTCTGGTCTGATGAGGCATCAGTCCGTCTGAAGGATAGTGATGGTCGGTTGAGATTATGGATAAAATCTGATCAGGAAATTCCGAGACATTTACATCGTCCCCTGGTACAAGGTGGTGCGACTCTACTGATTTGGGCTGGCATTTGGACCAATGGCCGCTCTGAACTTCACATACAGCAGGGAACCATGAATTCTGAACGCTATGTGAATGTTTTACGAATGAGCATTGGCCAAATGACAGATCAACTTGGTGATCCATCGACTTGGTTATTTATGGATGATAATGCTACGTGTCACAGGAGTAGTAGAGTCAACTTATGCAAGTCTCAATTAGGGCTTAGGACATTATCTTGGCCAGCTCGTTCTCCTGATCTGAATCCCATAGAAAATGTATGGAGTATTCTAAAACGCAACGTTCGTCGTTCAATGCTACCTACAGATGGCGTATCACAACTTACGTCACTGTTAAAAAGAGAGTGGAGAAAGTTAGATCAGTCAAAAATCAACGATATCATCGAATCAATGCCAAGAGGAATTGGTAATGTCATTGACAATAAGGGTAGGGCCACAAAATATTAGCTTCTTAAGAACCGTTACTGTATCATAGCTTATCAGATTATATAAGGACATTTAAATATATTAGGGACATGAAATAGCATGAAAAATGCTTTCTGAATCATACTTATGTTATATATCGTCAAATTTTAGGATGATCCAGTTTTTATGAAACGGACTAGCTGCTTAACTACTGAGGAGCACCTCCAGTGCCGGTCTGATTTTGCTTTCCGAGGTAAACACTAGCATTGTAACAGTAATGGGTTGTAGAGTCAGCAACAACCCAAATTTTTATGCCGAATTTACCTGGCTTACTCGGAATAAACTGACGAAACGAGCATCGACCCCTGAACTTGAGTAGTTGCTCATCCACTGTCACACACGAAGTTGGATTATATAAAAATTTGCATTGTTCAGTTAAAGAATCCCACAGTTGGCGTATCGCTGCTAATCGATCCGTTGACTGTCTTCGCGATCTTGTAGATTTATCATCAAAGCGGCAACAGAGATATAACAATTGAAATCGATCTCTTGAAAGTGTAGCTCGAAAATGAGGAAGAAAAGTCGGTTTGTATACTTTTAGTGGAAGATTTGAGCACTTGTATGCACCTTGAATTATCATAAGGCCAATAAATGCCTCAACTTCTTCTTTTGAAAATGGATGATATCCATGAAATCTCAAAACTATCCTGCTTGGTGGATTGGCAGAGCAATACTTTTCATAATGAAGATTAGTATATTTCAAAATAATATCCATCATTTCATCTGGAAATGTTGTTCTAAATGCATCAACGGGATTGGGGAAGTTGTTGGGCACCCTCCTTGTTGGACCTGGAGATGGATTTATTATATTTGCTGCGACAGGTCTTCCTCTAATGACAGGAGGTTGTTCAGTCCATGCATCGTCTTGACTTTCAATTGCATCTTCGTGGGGATCATTTTCATCATCGAATAATCCATCTTCATTGTCGGAGACACCAGATTCGTAGGCATATGATTCATGATCACTCAAAAAAGTTTGATCTCCCACGTCCGAATCCTCATCATCTTGAAAGCTGAAATCACTTAGTTCATCATCATCTTTCATAACCGCAGCTGCAGCTTGTTCAACGGTAAAGCGCGCACGTCGAGACATCGTCGATACAATGAAATTCATTTTCCTCATTCTCTATTATATTGTGCGATCATATATCTGTGCATAGGCTGTAGCCGTATCACGTGACTGCTGAAGATCCTTTGTAAATGAATGTCAAGCAACAATGAGAGTGATCGCAATAGTTGTTTTGACTTGTGACATTTGCCTCACGCAAATTTCTCAGCTTCCATGCGTCCTCTACTCTTTCTTTCCACCAAATAGTACATGTAAACTCCGCTTTGAATTCATACATGTATGTTGAATCAAAGACCATTCAATTTTGACCTTTCTATAACAAAATAAGGCCTCAATGAATGTCAAGAAGTATCATCTATGCTTATTTCTTGACAAAACTACCTTTGCGGAGCAATAAAAAGGATAATGATGAAATATGAAATTTGGAATTTCTACACCCACTAAGACCAGAGGGGGGGTTCAGTGGACCCCGGTGCCCTGTTCCCATAGTTATAATAATTCGATTTTGATGAAATATCATACACACATAAAATGTCAAAAATAAAGATTTTACATGGACTCGATTTACTTATAACTTGCCAAATAAAAAAATGAGACAAAAAATGACGTCGCGGGGTCCACTGGACCCCCCCTCATGTCTCTGAGGGTTAATGAGACACTTAGGCCTACATTGATTGAAGTCACTAGGACACAGAAAGAGCGTAGCAACCGGGGTCCGCCGAGAACATGTCTGGCAACAGCATCGATGTCATCAGGGGTAACAGCCTCAGTGTACATATGGTCGGTGGAACGTGTTCTTGATCTAATTGTTTTCTTGTTTGTCTCTCTAGTGTTGTTTAATTGATTTAACGAATGTAAATTATTTTTTGGTAGATAGGCCTAAATACTATCGCAACTTATTTTTCATGCACTTAAAATTCAGTAATACAATGGTCTCATACAAATAAGTATGGCCTATGTATATTCATCACGTCAGTTATGATCACAACATGCTCATTTCACACTCCCTTCTTTCATCCTATTTTATTGAACATCACTCATCAACTTATTTGTGATTTCAATCCTTGTTACTAAACCGATACGGTCCGTCATTACGAACTATATATTTCATGTCTTAGTACAGTGTTGCGACGGCTACTTTCGTAACAAAAAAACGCAGGCCAACACAATGAACGCATGATTATATAACAATGCACCAACATATAGGCCTATGCGAGCCTACCCATATATAGCTGCACAGTTAAACACAGCTATACATTTTGTATACTGTACTTAGATATATACATGTCCGTTTTCGCGTTGAAAATGAAATAAGATACAAAAATCGATTCAGTCAACGAGCAACTGATTTGTCTAAGTAGATGAGTGGATGAACTTTATTTAGCATTGAAAGATACTAGTATACAGAAAAAAATTGTATATGAGAAGAAAAGTTACTGATTACCTATTTACCAAATCGGACAACAGAAAAGTTCATCAATACCGCTATCACATCCGTTGTAATAAAAGAGCCAAAATTAATCCTTTTATTCAAGATAGTTAATAAATCATCTGATCTTCCCAATTTACGTGAAGGGAGACGCAAGGCTTAACATGATCCAGACATCAACCTTAATTTATTTATAATAGCATTGAAGTATTTCCCCCAAAAGCGTTCAAGAATCTATCAAAAACATAATGAATTTAATGATGATGGGTTCTACTGATGATGAGAGATGGTTATATCAATGCAGCAACGTAGGTACCCACGACAAAACGCAGTTAATAGCAGCACTGGTAATATAATTCTAAGTTGACCAATGAATTGCTTATAATAGTTTTTGTCACTTCCGTAACCAATCTACATGATGTCCCACTGATCCATAAGTTATTGTTGGTAATAACTAAGTACATGTAATGTAATAAAAACGATGTTTTTAAATGGACAAAAACATTTCTGGTGTCATCAATCGTGTACAAAGCGTTTCTGATGTCATCAATCACATGATAACAATCATTTCTTTACATGACAATTGCTGGTTATAGAAATTGAGAAATATCGTCTTCCAGAGGAAAATGCGTACAGAGTATAGACGACTAGGTTTGACACTAAAAATACCAAATTCACTTTGAATCATGATGCAATTTATGTTATAAAAGCGCATTTATAGCCTTATGAAAACCAAGGGTTGTCGGAAACTTAAGCTTATCAAATCGTACTGTAAATAAGAAAATCATATAATATCTAAGTCCGCGGTTAGTGCAATTACATGTATGTCCAACTTGTGAATTTGGTACGAATGAAAGCCTTCAATCACATGTATAAAGATAATCAGAAGAATAGATCAGAGATATGAAGAAAGTCATGCACTAATCAGAAAACAAAGATTTACATTAAATCTTTTAGATACGAAATCTATTACGAGACAACTGATGTCATCAATTGCAGGTTAACAATATGCCACATGTATTTGACAATTCTGGTAGAGTGATGTCAAAAGCGAAAAAGAAAACTTATGGCGTCATGGAAAAATTCACATCTATCGTGATCGGATAACCCACTCAACTAGCTAGTCAGGATACAATTGTCGCCAGTCGTTGTAAACAACTACACTTGTTGAATAATTTCCGACTACTCATTATTCGGTCGGGTCATCTTTGGCGGACGAGATTTTTAGTTCGCGTAAGAACTGGTTAAAACACTTTTCACGACTACACTCCACCGGTAACGATGGCCGAACCACTTATGTAACGCACTTTGCAAAACGAATACATGGTCTTCAGGGAAACGTTGCTTGCTAGATTTCCCTTTTGGGCAAAGTATTCGTTCCTTTAGAAATGGGATGTCGTAACTTTTGCGAAGGATATCCCTAGCAAAAACACTAGGATTTGCGGTGTTCAAGGACTTCCCCTTCCACACCACTGTACATGGCATTCTCTCTAGGGATGTCATCGTCATCGGAACACTTTAAGTATTCCAAGGCTTCATTTGTGTTCTTGAGGGTTTCAACTAGTCGTTTCAGCACGCTAGTTTGCAAACGTAGTTCAGCAACAACTAGATGCATGGCTGATCGTAGACCAACGACATCATCTAATTAATCACTCGTCCCCTTTTCACTGACATCTTTTGAAATAGAGAAAGACGTCCTTGGGGAAGAATTCAATGTACCAACTTTTTTTCTTTTCTCTTTCTACTTCTTCTTTCTCTCTACTCCTTAGGGTGGTAAAAGCATCGGGGCAGGTTTGCCTTAAAAGCTGTCAGGCTTTCCCCTATTCACCATCATTGCATTTTGTCGGTGTAATTTCGGTTTTTTCACCCTCTCAAATTCAATGTCATTATCTAAATCGACCGATTCCTTTGCAATTATTTTCTCTATGCCAGCGATAGCATCACTTGTTTTGTATCCACTCATTGCCATTTCATCTAAGTGAGATTCAAGGGAATCCATTCTTTCGTAAGTTCCTCTGGCGAGTATCAGTGCACCTACATCTTCATGATTACCTCTAACAATGAGACGCTGTCCATCAGTGAAATTGGTTTTTTCATCATCTGTATACTTTTGGAAAATACAATTATTGACATAGAGAGATTCCGAATACGTATTTGTTCCAGTAAACCATAATCGTAGATGAAAAGAAGGCTTCTCCGTGTATTTGTCTGCACAGGGAGGTTTCCGCCTGGGTTCCATCTGTAAATATGGAATGAGTATTTTTGATATACAATAACAGATGAAAATTTGAAAGCAATTTTTATTACTGGGATGAGAAATATACAATGAAAGAAACCTAAATATAGAAAGTGCACTATGAACTGTGAAATTAGGTCAACGTGATCCCCGATGATAAGTGGACCACAGGATGCCCGCGCATTTTCGAATGATAATTTCCAGTCACATGAAAATTATTCCGGACTCATCGACAACCGTGTTTTGATCAAATTGCGGTTAGAGTAACCTCATTTCGCACCCAAAAATTTTGTGCAATTCAAATTGCTACATCTCAGAAGGACTTTCATACTGAAATAATCGTGTGGTTCATGGCTACGGTTTTGAATAGGCCTACTGACCATCGAATATATAACCAGAAACTGGATATTTTTTACTATTCGAAAACAGATTCAATGATTGAAAACCGGTCTGCTTTGTTCTTTTTGTTCGATAGAAATAATAATTCAAGTCATAAAACCAGCATATCATACATCGAATTAAGTCATTTACTGTGTAACATTTATGTTGCATTCCGAACATAGCTAATTCGACAGTTAGCCTTAGCTATTGCTCTCACTTTTCGATGTGGCAATCCAATACGTGACGAATACCTTGTTGAATAGTATAAAAATGTATTTTAATAGCCGTTCAGCTGCAGATCAATGTTGAATAGATCATATAAACAAATCAAAGGAAAACCGAAGGTGACATTTTTGCCCCAGAGTGGCTATTTCTTACCCCCTCTTGACACACAATAAGCAGATCCTTTTTTAGGCTGTGGCCAGAACATAAGATGGTCAAAATCTTTAAATGTGCATGCTACCACCAATGAAAGCAAACCATCCTTATAAATAGGTACAAACTTCCATAAATACATTATTAGGGTTGCACCGCATATCCGGTACCGGATAGTGAAAATTTTAACTATACGGTATCCGGTACCGGATACCGGATAGTGTATCAATCAAAACTTTTCATTTTCGTAGGCGGTTAATTGATATGACATAAATTTCATTATATTACAGCCTAAATTAAAATCGTTGTTTTCATTTTCAAAGATACTTAGAGATAATTTTCAAGGATACATGATCCGATTATCAAAGTAGGCCTATATACCGGTATACCATTATATTATTAGATTGTATTATTAGATATCAAGTATGTATAAATCAAAGATTGCAGAGGGTCATGGACAAGTGCGTTCATTTCTTTCAATATATATACATGTATGCGTGTGTACAAAGGCCTACTGCTTGATAATTTCGCGAAAGGTCTTCCGCTTGAAATAAACGTTTTCTATATCAATAAAAATAATGGAATCCTCTTCTGAAAAAGTTTCTATTCAATTATCCCTAATTCAAAGAATGAATATTTACGGTAAAAGCGATCAACATGCGAGCAATATGCAATGTTGACAGTGAGAAACCTGTCCAAAAGAGTCCTGACCGATCAGGAGAAGGAGGCGCTGACATATGGTCTTGGAATGTGTTGGCCCTGCAAACCGAACGAGATGAAGCTCAAGATAGAAAGTGAAGCAATTTTCAAGTGTATCAAGTCCCTCGAACAACTACAAGAAAAAGAAGAAGACGTGAAGTTTCTGATTAAGTCGACAATCAGACTCATATTGAAGAAGAAGCAAAGTATCCCAAGGAAAATCATACAAATGATGAAGACTCTCAAGGCCATCTGCAAAGAAAAGGATCTCTACATCACAAAACCGTACAAAGGCAATTGCGTGGTCCTCATGGACAAAGACCAGTACATTAAGAAGATGGAGAAACTGCTCGAGTCACATACATTTTCCCAAATTCCAACCAATAAGAAGAATGTTTTCATTTCAAAGGAAACTCAAGTCAACAACAAGCTACTCCAACTCAAGAACAATAGGCAACTCACCGATTCTCAATATAAGCTGCTGCGAAGTACCGGTTGCCAGCCAAGCAGACTCTACGGTCTTCCTAAACTGCACAAGAACGTCAATGATCCTCCAATGAGACCGATGCTGTCAATGACTGACTCCTTCTGCAAAAACATTTGCGACTGGCTTCTTGCTCACCTAAAACCTTTTTTGCCAAAGTCTTTTTCAACTAAGGATAGCTTTACAGCTCAAAGAAAAATTAACTCTTTCGATTTTCCGTATGAAAATCCTTACTTAGTCAGTTTCGATGCTGTTCAACTTTTCACTAATATTCCAGTCAATGACACTATCGACCATATAATTAGCCTAGTCAATTTTGATAGATTTTCTATTAATGATAATACTTTGCGTACTCTCTTGCAACTCGCTTGCAATAATGTGACGTTCCTGTTCAACAGTAGAAACTACTACCTTCAAAAAGAAGGAATGAGTATGTGATCCTCCCTTGCACCTCTTATGGCTGAATTCTCTTTAAATATTATAGAAAGTAAAATGCAAATGCCGGACTTTTACATTAGGTACGTCGACGATATTTTAGCAGTCTTTCGGTCTCGAGCCGAAGCCCTCACTTTTTTACACCAGCTCAATGCTGTTAATTCATCTCTTCAATTTACGATAGAAGAACCCATAAATGACTCTATCAATTTTCTAGATATGAATATTTTCATAAAAAATGGCAAATTTGAAACCAATTGGATAACAAAAGAAACCAATACTTTATTGTATACTCATAGCAACTCTTACAGTCCTGACTCTTATAAGAACAACGCGATTAAAGCCTTGTACAATAGATCTCAAAAACTAAGCAGTCTCCCTGCCGACCGCGATTATAACAAAAACAAAGTTAGGAATATTTTTATTCAAAACGGATATCATCCGGATAGAATAAATAAAGTCTTTGAGCGTTGTCATAATCCTAAGACTAAAATAGAATCTAGCGAAAAAATTGAAATATTTTGGAAGCTCCCCTATGTTTCAACTCTTCTTTCTCGAATAAAACGTAATATTCGCCACATAAATAGTGCTTTAGAAAATAGTTTTTTAAGAATTGCCTTGAACACATACAAAACACAAAACATGATAAGCAGTAAAGATAAAATTCCTTTCAATGAGTTATCTTCCGTAGTGTATACTTGTGAGCATTGCAGTCAATGCTACGTCGGTGAAACCCGTCGCCATATTTTCACTAGGATAAACGAACACGTGAAAGGTCGACCAGCATCCGAAATATCTCTTCATGTTCACGTCCCAAATAAAGATAATTTTAAAATTCTCATTCGCACTCCATACACGAAAATTGCTGAATCATTGTACATAAAGTCATTCCTTCATTCACAGTACCTAATGAATAACCGCAGCCAATCACAGCCGCTTTTCCTATATTGATTTTTCTTATCTCATTCGCACTGTATATATTGCATCCTTGTTTATTGACCGTTGTCACTGATGATGGTAGCTTGCCTACTGAAACATGTTTGCTGCTAATAAACCTATCAATATACAATGTCATTAAATATCAGTAAATTAATACATGAACTATCCGGTGCAACCCTATACATGATGCCACTAATAATGCTACTATGAATCATACAAACCACCCATATACTAAAGCTAGTTCTGTTGCAAACGGTCTGCTAGATCTGACTGACTGAGATGCTTGTTTCGCTTATAATTAAATCAAGATATGCATTCCATACCGTGTTTTTTACATAATACAAACACATAGAATTATAAGAAGCAATACCTAATTATATACATTATGGGGTAGCAGTAATTCTTGGTGTGGCAAGAACTCATGGTAACTGAATCCTTCGATTTCTCGACGTTTTAATTCGCAAGCATACAAACACCACGCATTCAACTTTCAGATGATTTGATTGGTTTATATTCATAAAAATTTAGCCTCTTTAATTAGCCAATTCTCCGAAATCAACTTCCATCATCACATGATCTATTTTAAATCATCAACATTGAGTTATTTATTGATACAATGTTCAGTAGCCTACTCAAGATTTTTAATAACTCAAATTTCAATAATCTAAAATTATGAAAAGCATTTCCAGTATTTTCAATGTGTTTATGAAATCGTTGAATGTTCACCAGTTATAATACTGGAAATTGCAGACGTCTTCAAAAACGGTGCATGCTTAAACAATAGTAATAAT
>CAJQUW010005367.1:0-22571 GCA_907163375.1 Prostheceraeus crozeri
AATATGCCTACAACGTAAAACATAATACATGCATGAACAAAAGAGAATTAAAAAATGTATTGCATGAGAATAATTCAAATATATTATAATGATTGCATGCACAGATTTTGTTTTTTTATATTTGTTTAATGTGTATTCCAATGTCCCTACAATTACAACATACTGTATTTAAAAATATAAAAAACCCACTCACTCGGTCAACGATTTGCGTCGCCATATACCTTTGTTTTCCCCCCCTCTTATTCTGTTCATTGCCTTTAACTCACTAAGTGGGCATAAACACACATATTTGCCGCCCTAAATGGTCATGAATAATTTGCCCGACTCTCGCCTCCTAGTTGACAAAAACCCAAACCCGACTTCGCAGGGCGGGCCGTAGTCGAAGAAATGAGCTATGTTACAATTAAAAGAGAATGTGGCCCTAACCTGAGTCGTCACGGCGCCGGCCACTCAGTAGTACAATATGCAATACAACGTTTTCTCTCCTGAAGTACAAATTTGTGTCGGTCTACCCTAATAAAAAAGAGTTAAGCTGCTTATAAATATTGAACAGTAATTTAATTAATGAAAAGAAAAACGTCTTAAAATTAACACCCTCATCAACGCATGATTAATAAACAGTGTTCTTATGTTTTTTTCCCAGAAATGCTTCCTCCAGTGCCGTCAAACGAGGTTGTGCACGCTCGAACCCATATCCCAAACAAGAGCTTGGCGTCCTGCCATGAGACGTTTAGCTTCCTTCTATGTTCAGGATGGTTCATCAGTATGTCAACCACTCAGGTACTTTTTCCCTTTGCCGCCTTCTCCAAACCGCATCAGTATAACGATGATATGACTAGTACCGGTGAGCGCAACAATGTGTCTAAAAATTTTTCTTTTCTTTTCTTTCTGCTCCTCTTTGCTACAAGACTTCGTCAGCTATCCTTGTCAGAGAGTCGTCCGAAGTGTTCAGTCTCTTCCGCTTTCACCTGTCTGGAGGTTTGTTTCGCCTTGCACAGTTCGCTAAAGAATGAAATGAATCACGGAGTACCTTGGAAGAGGTAATTTATTCGATCTAATAATAGTGTGCGAAGAGAAGAACGGAAGGTAACAAGGAGGCGCATGTTGATTGGCTTTATGTTCCGAATAGATTCGGAAAGTGTCATAGATGCCACAATGAAAGGCAATGTCAGCTCGTTTTAAAAAATTTTATCAAACCAATTCCTTGCAAATCCTAATTGCTATTCAAGAGTTTATCAGCAATGCCCAGATACCACTAAGCATACACGTTATCCTCGCCCAGCGAGAGTAAGTATTTACTTTCCAGTAATGATGTGTTAAAATTATTTCGGAGTAAATTTTTATCATCTTCAGCATTCAGCGTGGTGAGGGAGCTGACATATACGACTACAAATTCCCGCCCCGAAGATGATGAAAATCCCCGTGTCACGTGGGAGCACCTAGTTTTGTCGAAACGCTTTTCCCTCAATTGAAACAACAACGGAACAATTCCAACATAATTTGGGCTTCATTTTTTGCATTTTTTTGATGTGGTTCGATATCATGGTATTCCTTCATACTCACACGGCAGGAGCACTAAAACGAATTCGTTTCAGGAAGTCTTCTCATAATGCGAATTAAATTCGGCCCAGGTGACTGGCCAACAGTATCGATTATTCGAACGGAACGTATGTCCCCGGGTCAGAATTTTTGCAAAACTTTTCCAAAAAGCTTGCAAGAACTTGCCTCCGTAAACCTAAACGCTTACCCCAAAAAACAAAAAAAAGCAACTAGTTAAGTTTAACATAATGGAAACAAGTTTTAACGCGGACGGAAGTAAGTTTAAACATAATGGAAAACAAGTTTACTAAAAAAAAACGCGACGGAAGTAAGTTTAACATTAATGGAAAACAAGTTTAAAAATAATAATAAAACGCGACGGAAGGTAAGTTTTAAACGTAATGGAAACAAGTTGTTTAAAAAAAACGCTACGAGAAGTAAGTTTTAATGAACATATATCGGAAATCAAGTTTTTATAAAAGAAAAAAACGTGCGACGGGAAGTAAGTTTAACATAATGGAAACAAGTTTTATAAATAAATAACAAAATAAAAATAAAATAAAAAAAAATTAAAAAAAATTAAAAAAGAAAAAAAAAAAAAACGCGACGGAAGTAAGTTTAAAATACATAATGGATAAAACAAGTTTTAAAAAAAAAAAAAAAAAAAAACGCGAACCGGAAGTAAGTTTTGGAGTAAATAAGGTAAGTTGTTTAAAAAAAATACCAATTTTGGTCAAGCTTTTTTGTTCTTTTTTTTTTTTTTTTTTTTTGTTCTTTCTTATCGTTCTCCTTTCTCCAATGTTATAGTTGCAATGCGAAGTAAGTTCGTTCTTCTTTCTTCCATATTATAACAAGCTGAAGCAAGTTTGACCTATTCACGTAACCGGTCAGCACTTATTCCGTGGTTGACAAGAAGAATCTAGTAGTTTGTTGGAGTATAATGCTCTCACACGCGGGGCTCAGATCGCCTGAAAGGTGCTTTCCCACATCCTCAATGAAAATGCAGACCAACAGCTGGACGATCTAATCCAGATGCTGGTTGTATAAAGTTCTAGAAACAAATAGATATGATACTCACTTACCCCTGATGATTAATTCAAGAAATAATGCCTTTTTGTAAATCAACATCAAAAATCATCATCATCACACATCACAAATCAAATCATCCATCAAAACAACGTATTCTCATCAACTCCCACGGGAACTAACGCGGTGCCCACCCCCCCCCTTCAAAAATCATCATATTCACATCATCACAAATCACAATCGCCATCGCTAAAAACCGATCAAAAGGTGGAGCTTATAAAAAAACATCAACTCAAGAAGCTAACGGATCCACCAAGACGATTGGTGTTGTATAGGTTTAAAAGCAAGCACTTTTCAGTATATATTAACAAGAAACATAAAGCAGCTCACAGCTAACGATTCATCTTGATGAGTTGTTTAAGTTCTAGAAACAAATAGATATTACTCCAACTTACCTAAGGATTATCATGAAATATGGGAAATTTGTTTGATTCACCTATCGCAAAACCATAAAACCGATCAAAAGGTGGAGCGTTAAACAATCAATCAAGCTAAACGATTCCACCACAGCTTTTGGGGTTGTATAGGTTTAAATAAAAAGCAAAACATCATCAGTATATATTTAAAACAAGAACATAAGCAAAGTATTTCAAGTCAGGGTTGACAAATAAAATCATCGTCACCAAACTGACCAAACCATTCAACAAGAAAAAAAATGGACAAAAAATCGTGACAAAAAGACCCCTTTTAATTCTAGTGTTAATATAGTGAAGTATTGCAATTTAACAATTTTGAACATCAGTTGAACAAGTCGAAGTCACCTTTACGAAGTTCAAATTTTGGAACTAACATTTTGTCACTCAGCCAACATTTTTCTGGTATGATGTTTTGCTTATCCACTTCGCATTTACATGTGATATCGTGAATACTACACTAACACGCGATGTCAACATAATGATACGGAGGAAAGCAATGGTCAGGAAAATCAAATGAATGAAGTCAAATTACGGCCTACAAAAATACAAACTTCAAATGAATTTCTAAAGCGATTGGTTTGTAAAACTTTCTTTCTCCTCTTTCCCTCCTTTCCGTTTCCTCCCTTTCTTCTTCCCCCCTTTCCCCCCTTGCTTCCCCTCTTTCTCTTCTTTCTCCGGACGATTCAACCGTGTCTTCGTATTACCTCATATCTTCTCGCATTTTCTTTCCATTGCAACCAAACTTCACGAGTAATACTGATTCATGATTAACTGCAAGCAGCATTTTCTTTATTGCGATGGAAGTGATAATCAAAATAAATCGAAACCATCAATTTGCGTTTCAGAGAAGCTATTTATATAAAATCATTAATTAGGACCTACTCTAAATAAACAGATGAAAGCCGTGAGCTCCAAACACTGATATTTTGATCTATCATTGACTTTTGAAAATTTTGCATGATCTCCTTCCTGTCATACCGGCGAAAATTTAGATCAATTCAAACTTCTCGAGAGTCACGGTCATTCTAGCATAGATCGGCGGTTGGCGCGGAGAAAATCACCTCATTCTGACGAGGACCTTTGAAATTTTTAAATAACATAATTTCAAGATGAAATGTCAGATCAAGTCCTCACATTTCTGTTGCACAATGAAATGCAACCAAACTTGGATGAGACCTATCCAAATCCACACATGGTATGGTACAAAAAGATAGTTTCAATCCGACCACGTTGACTGCTCAAACATTCAATACCTGATTTTACAAATAAAAAGAGGTTGACTCATGCACTTGCATGTCATTCAGTCGCATAGAAAAGCGAGGATTCAGTCTTTCGTTCTTTATGCAAAAGAATGTGTTCTTTAAAATCATAGGGACAGTTAACGCTGAGAAAAAATCGTAGAATATCATGCATTTAGCGCCCATCTACTGGAAGATACTAGGTCTCATACCAAGTTTGGCTGCATTTCATTGAGCAACGTAAAAATGTAAGGACTAGGTTCATTGGGCAAGGAAGTGCTTTATTTGATTTTTGAATACGTCCCCATTGTCTAAATTAGCTGATTTGCCGCGCTAATCCACGTAAGGATGAGCTTATCTCAGTGTGAAGTTTTGTTTCAATGGAAGGCGATATAAGGAAATACAAGAACTCGTATGGATCGCTCGGAGAAAGTTATACACATGCTAAAACGGCAGTTCTGGTAACAGGAGGTACTGAGATCATGTAACCTAATTTGTTCCTTTACCAATCCATGACGGAAAGCGGTAAGTACAATATACACTCCGTTCCGAAAGTGATCTTGAAGAAAGTTTTTTGCTCAACACCAGACATTTATTAAATAAACTGGGTGTATGCCTATGATATACAAATTGATGAGTAATCGAAAATATTTTTTAATTAAGTCGGCTTGAGTCTTGTCTGATTTATGGGACGACCACAATTTCGTCTATTGTACAAGGGTTTAATAGGCCTATACAAAAAGCTGGCAACAATTTTTTTGGTGACTTGAGAATAAATAGTGACCAGCATATCAGCGACACACATTCGACTTACCGAGCGCACAGGATGGTGAGACGGGTTCTAGTTCGACAAGCGTAGAATCTTCCACAACATGTCATTTCTTGTAATGTTCGCTTTTCTTCATTCATGTCAAGGTTCACTCCAATATATTTGTCAGTAAAAATGCACCTGAAAAGTGAAGACACATTATATAAAAGCTATCTGTGTCATTAAGGTATGATAATTAAATTGCGCATTTATATCTTTATTCTCCGTTTGTGACTTATTTGCCACTTCCCTTCGCCCAACAACGACCTTAGCTTCATAGAGAGCTTAAGTACATATTTATTACCCCTATGCAATTTCTACCTGCCTGTTGTTTAGTAAACCCAGCAAACATCCAAATTATGCGATCAGTTCCATTTAGAAAATTATATTAATAACTAATACTCAAAATCAAACAATATACTGGGTATCACAGCAAAAAGTTCAATATTCCGTATACGATTATGTAAGTCCTAATCATGCCAAATGAGCTATATGAAGATTTTTGCGCGGAATATGTTCACCAGAATATCGCATTTGTGAATCATAACTGATAATGTTGTCAGAACCCCACAACTATAACTATGCTCAATAGGCATTTTTGTAACCAATTAATTGATAACTTCCTTTCAGTTTCCTTAAGATTCACATTCTACAATTTTAAAAACAAGAGTAGCTTTAAAATGATGGATAAGTTGCAACATTTCAAAGCTTAAATTTCTTCTTCGATGACGATATGAAGAGGAAGAAAATTGTTGCTGAAAGGGATTCTTAACATTTGGGATGTCACCAAGTGAAAATACCCACGATTCACCGCTTCAAATCCAAGATGTCCTAAGTAGCCTTCTCATGAACTTCGGATTGATTGAGGTAGATCAAAACGACCATAGCATCGTCTGAAATACAGGTCCGATCTAACCTTGTGGAAATCGCTGATCAAATTAAGTGTGCACACGAATGCCTCGCTGGGGTGGAACACCGTTATGCATAGTGCTCTTCTCTTAATTTAATCAGTCTTAAAACCAATGATCGGCAATGATAAAATGATATCATCAAAAATGTTTGTTCAATTATATTTTCTAATCATAGATTCTTCGCATTCTGTATTGAAGCAAATTTAGTCTCTTTCGCTTGAGCACTGGTTGATTCATGTAGCGGAAAGTAACAGGCTACTGTCTGTCAGTCTGTCTATCAAACAAATTGTCACACAACTCATTACTAACACTGTCTTGATGTTTTTGAAGTCTTGAATGTGATCTGAATATTTTTAGCCCTTCTTCGCACTTTAGATGCTGTTGGTCCAACCAATTGCGTATTTGTAATCGAGTGTACAAAGCTTAAATCAAAACTTGCGATTTATAATATACAGGCCATAGGCCTTACCTAACTTTTGATACACAAGAAGCTTTGTATGACTAAACTGCTTTCTTCGGTCTTCCATTATTTGGAATATATCGATGCTGCAGGCAATCTAATTTTAATTTCATTGGTAAGAGCAGTAAAAGTAGCATGATAGCAGTGTAAATGGAAAAAATCGTGTGACTAGATCTATTTACGGCGCTGGCTTACGCATGTTTCACTAAAAAAGGGTATATTTTCATTATAAAAAGTATAATGATATAAAATGATATAATTTCATATCATTTTAAAAATAAAATATCCAAATATCATATTTCAGGCAAAAACAGCTTCATACTAAAGCAGCATTAAAGACGTTTGGAGCTGGTGGACCTACCTATGTCGATGCTGATGGATTGCGCCAAATGTTATGTAGCAGACTAAACGGGAAAATACCGAAAGATCTCTGCAGTGATGCTGATGTAACTAAAAGACTGTATTGAAGACTTTGCACATGAACCGTTAGCCCAGCTATTTGACAAGGACCCAGGTTCATCAACACCCTCGATACGTCCTATCGGGATTGGTGAGGTCATTCGTCGCATTATAGGCAAAGCAGTAACGACTATCTTACGTCCTGATATCCAAACATGTAGTGGCATTCAATCAGGAATTGAAGCAACTGTGCATGCGATGAAATCAATTTTTACGAAGACAATGATGCTGGTTGATGCTGATAATGTATTTAATCGTACGAATAGAGATGCTGCCTTGAGGAATATTAAGTACTCTATTTGAGAAATATATTTGCAATTCTTATAGAGAGCCTGCTAGACTTTACCTTGATGCTGTTTCAATTTCGCTGTTCCCATGTGGGATAACGATGACGGTCTTCACCAGTCTGCAGAGCATTGGCAACTTTTGATTTTTTTCCATTGTTGGCCAGAACCCAATGGTCGATTCGCTCGAAGTGTGACATCCAGACATCGCATGATAATACCGAAGCTTCACCTCCAAATCAGATTGTTCGATCCGAGGAGATATGAATGGGGAGAGATGCTTCAACAACTCCATTCCCCATTTCTCGACCTTCGAGTTGGTCCGATTTTCGGGTGCGAGAAGTCGACAAGACCGTAGGAAAGGGGAGTTGAACGGTAATGTCAGTTGCAATCGCTTCGTCCAAATAATAGATGCCCGTTTAACGATGGCTAGACATTTTTCTTGTTGATCGCTACTCATTACCACCATGGCAGATTTACAAAGTAGTATTGGAACCAATCGACATCTGGTATGGAGGCAGCCAGATGGAAAAGTCGTCGACATCCAATGCACAAAGTTTTGATGCCTTCTTTGGTACAGCACCTGGCTTGCAGAAGCGCAACAGCGGAATCTGTCTGTAGGTTGACAACTGACACCTACTCAGTTCGTTCAATAATTATTCGCACAATTAATATGCAAGCACAGATCATTCACCAAATCCATAAACACGCAACCACATACAGGTCACGTCATGGTCACGTAAAACTCTTTCTTTATATCACGAGGATATCGCAAGAAATGGCTGTTTGAAGGATCTCGTCGTAGATAGATAGTCCGACATGAAACAGAAAACAAAATTTTATACATGTGCGTAGTACATTTTATGCAGTATGATATGGCGAGATAAAACTATTAAATTATTAAACTATTAACAAGTTCGGGGAAAGCCAAGTATAATTAATAATGTTGGAATCATACTATATGTATTTAGGACGATAAAAGGAGTATAAAATGGCGAATTCTGCATCAGCACTGATAGCATAAATTTCATAAACTTTAAAGCGTATACTTGCTACCAGTTCGATATTTACAAAATGATGCTACGGTAGCCTTCTTCGATTCACGAGACTATGGGTTTGGGAAAGTACATGTACATGTACGATCGTTAGGTTTAATAGAATTAACTATATTTTACCGAAAAATGTCATGGAATAAAGGAATGAGGATTGATAAAGGAGTCGAGAGGTTTGAAATTGATATTTTAGATAAATTTCTATCATACGCTCGTATGATTACTCGGGAACGTTGATATTTATTGAAGATGTTTAACTTCAACAGGACCCAATGCCAAAAATCATATTTGTTAGGAATAATGGAAATTTTCAGGAATTTCGGGTCCATATTTTCGGGAATTCGGGAGTAACTTAAAATTTTCGGGAAATTCCCGAATTCGGGAATGAATCGGAGCACTTTTATAGATACTAAAAATAACGCCAATTAAATGCATGGCAATGAATAACCAATACAGACTAAATGTCGATGCACTACGTTTGCATAGTTAGTCATTAAGCTTATCCAGTAGTATCTAGTAATTTATTGAAGTAGAATACATGATGATCATCAGCTCATTGTATCAACTCCCTCACTGTCAGGATCTTTTCCTAGCCAACGATGCTGTAATCAATCCTGATTTCCTAGAACGCATGCTTGTTTGCCTCAAAATTTTGTCACTTTATATGTAATGTGTTATCACTTTTTTTCACGATATAGCTGGAAAAATTTAATTAACTTTAAAATCCGTCCCAAACTACGGCATCGACCATCGTTTTTCCATCAAATAGCATTTAATTCAATATAATCCATATTTATTCCGACTTTCGAAGTTGAGTCACAAAAGAGCAAGCTGTTCGAAAAAAATAATGATTTGTACATGAAATAAAGCAAACATGATGGTATACTCTATTATCGATATTTTAATGAGATGAACAACAAAAACTGCCCTTTGACACAAAACGTTCGTACTGGAATATCAAAAACAAAACTCTGGGATTTTCAGACAGCATAATGTTACTTCACAGGGCTGGGATCGGTTAACCGGTTGATCTTTCGGTTTACCGGCTACATTTTCTCTTAACCGGTTAAAATCGGCTAGGACTTCGGTGAAGTAATGTAGTCATGCAATGAAATCAAAGCACTGTAATTGGAGGAATTCGCTCGAAACCCAAATCGACAAGGTCTGTAGTTGTCGATAAACCTTGACAACTGAATAAATACCTGTAATACTAACATAACCAATTAAAAATATAATCTGTCAACCGGTTACAAAAACTTAACCGGTTCCAGCCCTGTCACATGCTAATATCATTCGAACTGAACACTGCAACATGATAGATGCACTTTAACAAATGTCATATTAACTAATTCCTTTATATGCGTTACACTGAAGAATTCGACCGATCTTTTATATGGAGATTATACAGAAGAACGTATGGACGGTCATGTGCCTAATCTGGTATTTCATTGCTGCAACTAAAAGTGAGCAAGGGTAAAAATACCAACTCCGTCACTCAGAAAATTTCCAGCAAATTTCTATAAAAAGCAAAGTCAAGTTTTTCTTCAGAGTAACGTGATGTATCATTTCAATCAATCTATCTGGTAATGATGTAAAACTAAAGAAGCAACAAGTATATCGTCTTTTTTCACTAAAATTATATAATTCAAAAAATCATCGCCTGATACAATGATACGATGACCGAATTGCACGACGAATGACTTGCAATGAGCTCGACAAAGTTCTTTAAGACGAAAGTCACTTTCGACCAAATCAACCAGATTGCGAATTTTAATTAGCTGCGTGCATAAAACGAGTATTTGCGACTCACGACAAATAATGTGATCTATTCTGACAAATCGACCATCGACTAAAGCCGCATAGAAGGATGCTGAAGATTTACAAAATGGATACTTAATAGAATGATATAAAATTTGATTACAAAAGAAGCGAAAACAATATCTATCCGATTCCATTACTTGAAATCCATATTCAGACAACTGATTTCCGATGTCAGGCTTGATATTCACAACAGAACCACAAGTTTCACTTCGTGTTTCATTTGATATTCGAGCTCTTTCGACAACAAAGCACCGTCGCCTAAGAAACCGCTCTACAATCTGACGAGATTCATTCCTAGTTCCTGAGACAAATTTCTTCAAGATGTAAAAGCTGCTTTCGAATACATCAGCTGAGACATTCCACAATGCACCATAAGTTTTCACTTGTTCCGGCAAATGGCTCAGAACATGCATAGAATAGGAGTTCACAGATTCCCCTAAAACAGCCACACACAATTGATGAAACTGACTCAAGAGACTGCGGGAATCGGAAATATCTTGCGCAGATATACGCACCTGCATCAACGTATGAATAACCGTTGAAAGAATGACGATAATCGCCTTGACATCATCAGAATCACAACAAAAAAAAATAACTGCACAATAGTACAAAATCAAATTACGCCATTCTGTTGCTTTAAATTTCATTTTAAATTGCAATGATCTTGGTTTCCGCTTAAAACTCGAAGGTACACTTATACATCTCATCATGCTTGAAAATTCGTTCTCACAAATGGTACGATCAGAAAGTAAACGAAGTATGATGGAGCGAGTGATACCTAAGAAAAGCAAATGCATCGGGTCAAAAGGCAATCGAGGCAATGAAATTACAGAGCACAAAGGAGATAACCCTCTGACACCGTTGTAGATTCGATTATTGACTTCTGCTTGGTGTGCATCCCGTAGAAAACAATCGCTTGTTCGAGGTTGTTCGTCAGATGAAATCGGAAACAACATTTTGCGAAAGTTGGTATTATAGGTACCTTTAATTAAGCACCAGGAACAACTGTAATACCCATTGTGATGAACCATTCTCAGACAATCGGCTTTCGCCGGTAAATCTGCAACTAATGACACTACTTTAAATTTGACAATAAATCCATCAAAAGTAATGAAAAAATCTCTCAATTGTGTAATCAGATGCTGGAGGAAGAAAGGAAAATCCGGTTTCTGCTCACCATGAAACAACGAAAAGAAAATAACGTTGCGGAAGAAGTATCGCTTTGATGGTGGTAAATTTACCAGAGTCCCTAAAATTGGCCAAATGTGATATTGCTTCGACTGAAAAATCGATGCAATCCCGTCTGTATTTATAATGACATAAATATGTTTTTCGTGATCGGTATCAATGTTTATAAAAGAAGGAGAATTTCGAATATCGGCGCTATCACCAGCTTGATGATTAAATATGTCTCCATTGTTGTGAATTATATTCCGTATTTGATGTTCCAAATCCAACAAATAATATTTTCCTGAATTATGTGATATTTCCTCTATCTTATCTTTGACATTCTGCCTTTTCTGGATAGAGTACAGTGAAGGGCATTGATTAGGCAGGGGCAGAATTGAGGCAATAAATTTAAGCACAGAATTTGACGCCTCATCTGAGAAGTTGTGATGACAAGAGAGGTTTGTGAATTTTTCAGTGAAATCCATTACAGAAATTGGCGCACCAAAATATAGTGCATCCGCAGCATCAAATGGTTCGTGTTCACAACTGAAATCGTCACTCTCATTCATCATGCTTGAATTGCTTTGAACTTCATTTAGAAACTTAACCGGCGATGAGGTGTTACGGCCTTGGGAATCTTGAACTAAACCAAACTCAAACTCTTCATACGGGCCAAGTGATAAATCTACTTCAGAATTAGAATTGGAATCATCCGACTCACTTCTATGGTCATAGTTAACTCTCCGACTTCTTTGATAGGCATTCGAAGAATTCTTCCACCGAATACGTTTATACTGGCGCTTCATTCCTGAAAATTTAGAGCAGGTAAATAGCTTTATCAAGCATATAACTGTTTAAGGGTGATTTGGCACATGATAATCAAATTACTGATTGGTCACCGGTTGCGATTAACAATTTAAAAAAAATCAGATCGAACTGTTTATGTTTCATCAAAAAATGATTTTTCATCGTGTAGACTACATACACTCTTAGACATGTCAACAGGAATTCGCAAAAGTACATGGCAAAAAAATGAAAAGACGGTCAATGGATAAAGTGTGTACTGAATTACAGGTTCATCAAAATTACAGACCATACTAATTGTTAAGGCCTTATGGAAAGTATGACGAGTTTTTAATACACTAGTCCCGATCGGTGGACGACATTGCATTTGGTATGGTACCGATGTTCTCCGCATCGCTGTTCGTTCCAAATGACTCCAAAACTGGGCGCTTTCGCTTTCCAGCAGCAAGATCAGTACCTAACTGATTAACCGATGATACAGCTGCTTCCACTCGATCATCATAAGGATCGCAATGGAATCGGCTACATATAGCTTCCTTGAAAAGTTTGCTTCTTTTAGGCGAGAGTGGTGGTCGACCTTTTGACCGTTTAGGAAATAAACGACCTTTAGACAATTCTGCATCTTCCCACAGAATTCGACTGATGAACAGTCCATATGCAGGTGCATCGAAATTCCGTGGCCCAACACTAACTAAGTCAGTGCCTCCGTACATAACGGGAGTTCCTGTGGTTGTTCCAAGAGCTTCTTCCGCTTCTTGACTGGATTCGTGCTTAAAACGCTTAAATGACGACAGCATGCGCCTGTGAAATTTGGTGTTCTCTTTTCTTGTCTCTTCTAGGATGTAATTAGTTTTCTTTTGTAGCTCGATAAGTTCGAGCAATAACTTTTTCGCGTCAGGTTCCAAAGTCGTATCAGCAATTTGTGTAGCTGTTGTCTGCTGCAACGGTACATCTTCGTCAACATCAGCTGGAGGATCTTCACAACTTCTATTCAAATTGAAACTTTCGTTAAGAAAGTTCAGGCTGCTGTCAGTGTCAATATGTTTTCCTTGATCTATTTGATCTTGCAGCTTCTCCTGGCGAATATCAATCTCTGCTTTCGAAGTTGAATGATAAATGTATAATGCCGTGAATTTTAAAAGTCGATCCGACATTTCCAATTTAGTTAACGGCTGAATATCTTCTAAGTTAATATTCTTCGGAAACAGTGTTGATGCCGTTGAAATAACTGTATACTTGTTTTCTTCTGGGAGGAAGAGCAACACATGGGAAACAGAAGAATGGGGCTTGGGCGGTTCAATTTTTCGCTTTTGAGTTTGCATCTACAAGATGAAGAAAAATTTGTTCCATCAAACACTTCGAAGAAATCTCATTTCACGATCATTGGGGAATTCATGACACACATGGTAGCTGAATGAATAGAACAGCTTTCATAAACCGGCAACATCAGGCGGACTATACAAATCAGGGGTGGCCGACCCGCAGCCTACTGAGCATTTTCTAAATTAGCTGTGATGCGGCACAAGCACCCTTATAAGTATTGAAATCGATAGTTTTGGATTTCTACAGGAATCATCTTTTCGAGAGAATTTTCTAAGCATTGCTAAACAGACCATTTTCGGATACTCGTTTTTAGGAACTACGTACGAGCAGATTGAGAAATGTGAAAAACTGTCATCGTACAAGAATTCCAGACAAAAAATTGGAAGATACTCTGCGTATCTCAACATCGAATTGAACTAATAACTTTGTCTATGTTGTTCTGCAGCTAAACCAATCCTGCAAGTTATCAGTATAAGTGAATAAAAATGACTGTGCATGCATTTGCCGGGTGCAATGGACCATGTGTTAGTACATGTTTGTCGGAAAAAAATGAAGATAATATGAATACTTCGATGCATCGCAATGGTTCTGTGATTTTTCTAAATAAAGTCTGGAATGCTATTCTAATGTGAAATCATTGAATTGAGATCTATATGAATCTAATGAAGATAATATCATTGAAATCACTTTGAGACATGGGAATGGGATCGCATTAGGTCGCAAGCGTATTGGTGGCTGATTTATTCAGTATCGGTAAGACAACATAGCAAATCGCAGATTCTTTGTCTTATCCACTTCAGTGAAGTGATCAGAACATACAATGCAATGTTTATTAGAAGCAAATTACCCGTCCTATGATTTGACACCATTTCATGAACAAGCAGGCACTTGTTGGGAATCTGTATAGAAGTTAATGTTTCTACGTTCGGTATTGGTATTTGTCTGATTGCTTCGAGAAGACTTCAACACTGTGTCATTATTTTGACTAGAGCCCAAACTTAAATGAAATCTGCAGACGCGAAATTACTGCTATTTGTAATGATGCACTTGCATTTTGATGTTTGTTGGTCACTGCACGCAATAAAAATGTAATTCATTCATCGGTGCGCATAAAATCTGACGCTTGCTTGCACGTTTCCATCCTGCTCCCATGCTATTGTCCTCACGCACAGATCACCAATGATGTCATCACGTATTTTCACTCAGCTCTAGCGATTTGACAAAATAAGCTATACGGCCGAGAGCAACGTCGAATGACTTCCCTTCCAACGTTCGTACTTCCAACAATTGAAGTCATTTTAAAAGAAGCATCTAGAATACACTTTTAAGACCTGTGGGAAATACAGAATGTCTATCTGATCTATAACCAAGAAGTCTCAACTCCTTCTTTCCCTGTGTGTGCATGTCAATGTACAATAACTATAATTAGTTAATGTTGAATATTCTTCCAACTGGGTGGTAAGTCAAAGATTAGAATTTTCAACAGGGATGTAAACACCAGTTCGTATGTTATTGTGTTATAAAAATTACTCAGGGCTTTCGGTGCCGTGCTGCACACCTTATTCATGTGAGAATGACGTGACTGCCTTTCACAGATGCAATCTAAAATTGTCATTGAACAAACATTTCACTTACTTAAATTACTGGAGCGACCTATGCCAAACAATTATTACCCAGAGATGATAAAGCACGGCCACCGAAAGCTTGTGTATTTTGAATAACACAATATCATACAACTGGTGTTTTTCCGGAAAATAAAATTATAACTATAATTAGTACTTAGTGCTTTGCCAAGAGGAGTCTTAATTAAGCCCCCCGACAACATGAAAACTTCCAGTAACTCACTTACTAAGAACCTATTCAGTGAGATCGCTAACTCCTCTTGCTGTAGTCTCTTGTAATGCTCATTTCGAGATATAAAACGCCTTATTATCATAATACGGGCGTTTGGTACACACGATAATTGACAAGTCGGGCTCTTGGTACAAAATAGCAGTAATTCGGGCGTTTTTGACACCAAGGGCGCTCTGTACATTATTTTTCAAATTCATTTTCTTGACTTTAACAAAGTTTTACCCATTATCATAAACCTTATGAAAAGTGACTCAAAACAAAGATATAAAAGATGTTCAAATTTTGGAAATTGAAAATAGGGCGCTTGGTACACTTTCGTACCAATGGCTCGCATTATGGAAACCAATAGAATTTAGGAAATCTATTTCAACTTCTAGATTCGAAATTAACACGATCGAATAAATGTTAGAAAAACAGAATATATTTTAGATATACGTGTATCTTACTTCAGATATCCCTGTAGGCCTAATTGCATAACTTTTTCGTTGTTTATTAGATCTTTTAAGTAACCAACTTCCTCATATTCAGAATATAATTTTATTATATCAATGAGCTTCATACCTACATGTATATCCACTTATTCCCCATGAAGATTCAAATAAAAAGTCAGCATATCATATACTTGACATTGACTTTACAAAGAATGCACTGCGTGAAATCCCTCTGGCGATTATTGCAGTCACGAGCATCACGACGTTTGGTGCTACCGTCCTTTTCGCTATGTCCATTTACAGCGGTCGTTGTGTTAGTATCGATAAATGCTGTAGTCCGTCGGACGGTGTGCCTCGTACAAGAGTGTTCCGAAGTATCTGATCTATAATTTTTTCAATTGGTAATTAGATCTGAGGACCTATCGAATATATTCTAACATTTTTGGTATCACTGCTCGGTAAAATGAATGTATGCACAAATTGACGAGAAAATTATCATGTAAAGTGGTTGGGTTGCCTCTTCCAACTTTTTCAGTGTAAAATATAGAGTTTGAATCTACCATAGATATCGAAATAATATATGAGGGCCCTCTGTACAACGTAGTTTTACAAAGGAGGGCGCTTCCTACGTTTTTGGTGCTATCTCGTCTATAGCACCAAGAGTACGGTATTACTATTAGTGATACTGTGTCAATTATCACGATGCACCGTTGCGAACGAATGACCATTAGTAATAGAACCGTTGGTTATACGAAACTTAGCTTATGAATTAGCAACTCACATGCATTTCAGCGCCGCAATAGGTAGGCCTACTCCATACAAAGTTGAATCACACGAGCAACCATTTCTAGGAACCATTTCACACTGCGTTGCAGACAAATGAGTCGGTTAACAGGTGCGGAGAAAATGCAATTAGCTGGTGGACGATGCAATGTGTACAGGAAGGGTGTTAGTAGGGAATGAGCGGCGATTGATACATAAGCAAAGTTTATAGATAAGCGCACGCATCAGGAAGCAGACAGCAAGCGATGACTAAGCAAGGCCGATGAAATTAAATGAAGTTAAACAATTCTAGGAAGAGCATTAATTTGTCTAAAGTTTATTTGCCTCAAATTCTAAAATGCAAGGTCCGAAGCACCATCACAAGCAAATAAGAGCGATCGCAGCTGTAGCACGAGCAAGCTTAAGCACAGAGATAAAATAAGTTAGCACTACAAACAAAGCGGAAAGGCAAGCTGCGGAAAGGAGCACATTTCAGCAAACCAACCTCATCTCAGCGGCCTGGTGGCATCAGCGCAGTCAATCTTTGAATAAAGTAGAAAGAAAACTGCTGTGGCACATATTTTTTCACACCATGAATCAGCAAAATTGATTGTGAAAAGACTGCATGCACAATTAAGCATTTACATCAACTTTAACGAATAGCTTATGTAGGACCTGTGGGCATATACGCTTATTGTAAACAGATTCAATATATAAGACTAATTATACCATAAGAACAAGATAAATCGTGTTATTTTTGTGTTAATATTTACTTAATTAGTATTAGATAATTACAAATAGTTACAGTTTAATCAATTGCAACATCTCATTGACTCATTTAAGTTCAATTTTCTCTGTGCATCTGTTCAATCGATTAGTACCTCTGTACAGATACGATGGCCATTTATAAATTTGATCAATGCGTGAAAGACATTGATAATTCGCATCAAGAAGTGACTGAAGAAGTCGAGAGATACATAATAGGGTATTCAAATTTTTCCGCTCTTGCATTATAAGTTTCAGGAAATCGTAAGATGCTGAACAAAACAATCGTCAATAATTTGAAATATATTTTTGAATCATATTGTGCTTCTGAGCGATCTTGCATCTTCTTCATCGAACAGAGAAATCTCCAATCAAAATAGTTCAAGCCACGCTCGATACACGTATTCTTTATTCATTCATGTGAAAACTTCGTTTATTGCCTAAACACAATGCCCTACAATCCTTCTTTAAATGTCTAATGCGATTACAACCCAAACAGCGTCTACGTCGTGCCATGTGAGTCCTATTGACACCTACACCATCCGTAACAGACATAGGTAATTCTGTCTTACCGGGCCAAATCTTCTTCGGTGTATTTAATGTAAGTAAGGCTTCATGAGGTTACTAATTTAGTGTGTTGCTCATTTCAGGAACATAATTTCCATAATTTTTATGAATTTGATGGAGGGTAAATATTGACTTAAGATAGTCGGGTTTTAAAAAAGGAGTTTTATTATTGAATGGAATATTGTATGGGTGAAGCAGATGCTGTGAATATGTTTTTTGACGTGGTCATAGCTTAGTGTGTGGCCCTGCAATGTGATTAATATATATCCCATATGGTTGGATTGTTATGGAACCATTGATGTTCAGTATCACGTGTGGCTTGTAGATTGATGATGTGCCGTTAATGCTGGTACTGCATTGTTGGTGAGCGTTTGTCGGTGACTCTGAGTCTTTCCAAATTTGAATTCCCTAACTCTCCTTCGTTGGTGATCGTCTATGGTTTGATTTGTGACATTCTTATTATCAAGTTTCGTACTATATTTCATCGCGCTCCAAACCGTCAAATAATTTAACCTCGTTTCCAACCTGCATCTTCACTTGCTCTCTCACATTTTGAGGTAGGGAATCAAGCAGCAACAACCCCTCAAATATAGTCCGTTGGATTCGAGAAAGTCCATGGATTTCCGCTTGCAACTAGGGTTTCACCTTCTTTATCTTCTCTCCCACCATATCAGCCCCCCCCCAATACTCCTCGACTGCCTTGGTGCCACAAGCGATATTCCACGCATCAACACGACGCAGACCGAAAGAATTTCGCAAGGCTGTCTTAAGTTCTGAGACATTGTATTTTAGTGTGGGTGACATGTTTTTCCACACATCTTAGACTGGTCCAGACAAGTACATCCGGATAATATCTTCCCTTCCTTTTCATTCAAATCGTCAATCTCTATCGCCTGTCCAACCACCGCTCCAATTCTTTATCCCCATTAAAATGAGCAATTTTCTTGATATATGTGTAAGTCAATGTAATATGACTGCCCGACCACGTTGTGAAAACCGTTCGTTTATTGCCTGTGGTATGTGTATTTATACTTGTGTTCAGAAAACTTACACCCTTTTATACCACCAAAGCAATTTCACCAGACCAGAGATCTACCCTTGAACAGAATGGTTGATTACCGTAAAACTGAAATTCAAGGCTTAAAAACTGACCAAGTAAGAATTTCAAACAAGTCAAGACATGAAAGCATGTCTCTTACAATGATAACTGAATCACGTGATAAAATATCTTAGGTATACATATACCATGAAATCGAATTTTACGACTTACCATGAATCGCAAGCGAAAACGCTAGGTTATATCGAAGAGGGGTTGTATCTAGGTTATGTCGAAGATATAGCTACAGGGGTCTCACTCTAAAATTTTGGATTTCTGTAACTTTTTGCTAGAGCGGCAAAAAATTTTACCACTGGCTTTACCTTTAGAATGATGACATTGGAATAGCAGATAGACATATACAGCGAACAGTGTTTGCCGCTATGTATGTATGTTAGATCATTTTTATTCAAATGGTCTTTGCATTATCCTAATGTGAACCCAAGCCAAGTTTTAAAGTTCTTCATTTTTCGAAGAGAAGTCGAGGATACTATAAAAAAAGGCTATCCGACTGATGGAGAAAGCTTGTTGAATATTGGACAGTTCTGTGAAAGTGGTCGACATTGAAAATTTGTCATTCAACTGATCTCTAATTTTTCAATCCTATTTCAGTTAACTGAAATTAAGCCGACAGAGAAACTACAGATTGAATAGTCAACTGAGTTTTTGAAAGATGATATGAGATTAAATCTGACAGAGTACAGAAACATGGATATTAATTGACTCTATCTAGTCAATATAATTTTTCATTTCACATTTTTTAACGTTGAATGCAGCACGCCTAGCGGCTCGGATGAAAATATGGGAGCCCTTTGATTGCTATGATCTGTTAGACAAGCATTTTACCCAGTTCTGACAGTATTGGAAAATTGATCAAAATAAACACAATTCATGTTCAATGAGAGCGCAATGAACAACATAGACATGATTGATTTAGACTACTAGATTTCTCCCCACAAAATGCTTTAAGAAGTCGTACCTCCATATTCCTGCTCTATGAACCCCGGACCCGGAGCCAACAGGACGAGAGAAAGTGTGCTTTCACCTGATGTGTAACCAATTTAACGCACATTTTAAGTTCTGGACATCAAAAGTGCTGCACTGACTTGAAATGTCTTTAACTAAATAATCTAGAAAAGTTCAGAATTGAATGAGTACAATTATTATGGAGGGGTACAATATGTATGCTGAATCAGTCACTTTAAAAGCATTTTAGTAGTCTCTATGGCATAGTAGGTAAGTGACAGTCCAGGTGATATTTTGCTCAGGAGATTGAGAC
This sequence comes from Prostheceraeus crozeri, assembly GCA_907163375.1. Classification (NCBI taxonomy): domain Eukaryota; kingdom Metazoa; phylum Platyhelminthes; order Polycladida; family Euryleptidae; genus Prostheceraeus; species Prostheceraeus crozeri. Next base: position 20,126 of record CAJQUW010005367.1, read on the forward strand.
ATGAAAGTATAATTGAAAGTGGGCATCCGGACTAAAAGTACATAAACGCGCTCCAGATTTCAGCACCTGTATAATTCCAGTTGGGGGAACTACTTCCAGTTGTCGTTGAAACTTAATTTTCGATATTTTCTTCAGATTAGAAGTTAATGAAAATTTAAATGATTACTTGCTGTTAAAAATCACGCAAATTTCCCGGGTTATTGCAATTAAACAATTAGAATGATATGAGACAAGCGATAGATCAGATACTCGTGCAGAAAGTATGCTGATGCTAGGGCTTGAGCTCACGAGTCCAGGCTATCTACATGTAGAATTGTCGCCATACCAACTGAGCTACGATCGCTTGAGTCACGTCTATAGGGGCAGGATCAAAACGACTCACAATCACAATCAACATAGTCATTCGCAAAACATTATTCATTAAATATTTCGTCATCATAGTGTACAGTTAATTCAAGGCCAATCATAGGGGGATTCACGATGTTCACCGTAAAGCATACACGAAGTATATCGTACATGCAACTAGCAATGAGATTAGACGATTGACAATGAGCAAACGATTGCTGAAATTGCTCTACAAAAGATGTGCGGCTGATAGGACTCGAACATGAGACTTCAGTTTCTGTCTCTCTCTACCATCTGAAATACTGACCAACTCAACAGTTCACTGAAATAAATAGGCGATTTCCATGGCGTCCAGCGATTTACGATGCACTGATACAGGTACGTCGTGCAGGTATTGAAGCATGAGGGGTCAATGAAGCATGAGTATCATGGCTTCGAAAATATGACAATTTCCGAAGTGCAAGTGATGGGTGAGATGAAAGTATGTGTGTAACTCATCCATAAAGAAAACATGCACCAGAATACAAACACCATTCCTAATTCTTGCTTTCCTATTTTTTTCCGATTGAGACCCATACAGCTGTGGCAAATCGCAACATAGTGATCGACAATTTAAATCCAAAGCATTGTCCAATCCATTTATAAAGTATGAATTTAAACATAATAACACACCACTTCTACGATACTTTCGAATAGAATTGTGCTTGTGAGAGGTTTTTTAAGGAATTCTAGTTCAGGTTGCTCAAACTGGCAATAAATCATGTAGAGATACCCACTATCAAAGATAAAGTTATCTTAAGACAAATAGTAAATCGTGATTAATGTAATTCACCAAATTGAGAATCTGATTTGACGCTATAAATAGAGTCAAGCCATGTTGATTAAAGCTATTTTTTATGGCTATGTGCATTTATACTGATTGCTGATGCGAATGTTCATTATCATTTCATTATTCACTCAACAGACACTCTAAGAAAGATACTAAAAATGAAACAAATTTATCAAAGGTAATGTTAAACAAACATTTAAACATAAATATTTCTCGTTCACAAAATGAATGATTCATCACATGAATAGTGAAATTTTCTTCTTGTTCTAAGCACATTATTTCACCAGATGTCTGAGATTCAGCCTTCAAATTTTTAGCCTACTTATTCGATGAATTGTCATTACTTTTCACGATTATGCCAACTCACGCATTGCCACGCTTTTCTTACCATCTATCCTAAAACCAACGATGGCATATATATCAATCATTGATTAAGGTCATATGCATTTAAATTACATTAGAATGGCTGATTATAGGTTATTGCCATTTCCGAAAAAAATATAATTTGACATCCACTATAAAATTCATACCAAAAGTCAATGAAAGTGATATATGATTTGCCATTCAGCAATGGATTTCGCTCTCTTGCTTAGCCGCCTCCAGCAGTATGTTTCCAACAATTTTTCGAACACTGAAGTTTTTCAAGCTAGTGAAAAGGGATAGCATCGTCATCTTGATTGTTTCAACAAACATTGAATATCAAGTTTAGAAGGGTTTTTCTACAAAATTATGCAACGTGTAGGCCATAAGGCATCAGCAGTGTAATAGAAGGCGAAAAAAGTGTATGTTCACTGAAAAAAATTTTGAGTGTGTGATGTGTGACAGTGTGATGTAATGGACTCCGTAACAATTGTTATTGGAGTGTTATTAAGTGAAATAATAGATTTACTTTTCATCACGTTTTGTAATGTCAGATACGAAGTTTCGACCGCATGTAACACACGAAGCAATTGCTTTTGCAAGTTATAAAACGGAAGCAATGTTTTATGCAAGATCCTTTCAAATTCTGATAAGTTGATGGCAAGTTTTACGCAAACATGGACTGTATAACCACGTCACGGAAACAAGTTTCACATGTAAAAGTTTTAGGCTTAAACAAAGCAAGTAAACATTATTCTCTAAATATAGCAGAGTACACATTCAAACTTTACATAAGCTTGCAAGCGCTTGCAAGCTTTACATACGCTTGCATAGCGCTTGCAAGCGTTTATCGATATTTGTGAAAATTCTTTGCAAGCTTTTCCATAGTATTCACAAGTTGCGCGGTCCCGG
>CAJQUW010005368.1:0-70783 GCA_907163375.1 Prostheceraeus crozeri
TTTCTTAGTTAGGCTTAAGAACATCGATAAAAATTTTTACTGGAATCTTTAAGGTTGGTAATGAATTTATCCTCTTACAATCCACTCGTCCAAACACAAGCAAAAGGCTTGGTAGTGTCACACTTTTCTTCTTGATTTCATTTTCGATCAATCTTTTCAAGATTGGAGTCATTTCAAGGCACATTATCTTGGATTTTCAAAAGAAAGCATTCTACAGGCAGAAGAAATTTAATAAAAATTTCGCTAATTTAAAAATTGCGCTGCTATTTGTTTACACAAATAGCATAGTAAAACAATTTTTCAGAATTAAAGCCACTCGGTAGCGACATCCGCTTGTGGCCATCAGCTGATAGTGTATTAAATAGGCGCTGTCCGGTCTAGTCCTAATAATGTTATCCGATGTCTATGGATATATTCTTGCAGTTTCTTCCACTTTTGTTTCTTCCATTTTTGTTTCTTCCATTTTTAAAGAAATATTTTTAGTCACATGATTTATTTTAAAAACCTGAGAAATGGATTTAAAAGACGTTTTTAAAAATACTAACTTTTATGATTTTCGGTGTCCTTGAACGGTCATGATTTTAAGGGTGAAAAATGATCTTAATCTCAAATTTGAAATTCTTAACTTTTCTGATTTTACGGTGTCCTGGAACGGTCATGATTTGAGCAAGAAAAATGCCATAATCTCAGTTTTGAGATTTTGAAAAATTTGAAAAATTGGGTATTTTTAAAAACGCCTAAATTTATGAATTTAGGTCTTCATAACCTGAAAAAATGACCAAAATTCATGAATCTAGTCGTTTTTAAAGATACCAATTTTTCAAAAAATGATACTTTTTAAATGGACTAAATTTATGAATTTAGGTCTTAAAAACCTGAAAAAGGGTTCAAATTCATGAATTTATGTCGTTTTTAAAGATACTATTTTTTTGAATTTTATGGTGTCCTGGAACGGTCTTTTTCCCATTACTTATGATGCATATAGAAATCTTTGTATAGAATTTGGAGTTGAACCACAATTAACTCCTGGAGATTGGAAAAATTTATATCCTGTTTTCTGTTTCGATTTAAGTGCACAATCTGAAGATATTATCAAGACTGGTTATGATGTAACAATTAATATTGAAAAAAAAGATTCCACAACTTCATTGATGGCTTATGGTTTATTGCTAGAAGATGTAAAATATTCTATTGAAATTCTTAATGGAAAGATGGCTAGGATTGGTTAATAACCTGAGGACCTTTGGTCCGATCGGCTAATTCAAATTTTTCCTAACTTAAAATTTTTTTATTAAAAATGTCGGAAGCGAAAAGTAATAATAATAATAATAATAAAACTGTTGAATTAAAATTAGAAAATTCTTTATTCCTAATTGATTTGCGATTTTCTTTAGATCAAAATTTGTAGTTGTTTGCGTTCCATATAATTTCAAAAACTCATTTATGTTGCTCATTTTATGATAAAAAAATTTCTTATAGGGACCCCTAGAAGTCAGAAGGGGGGTATTGATTTAAAACTGTTCTCTAATGATGACTTTCCTTACTACTTATTCGATTTTGAAATGATTTAATTTAATCTAAATTAAAAAGGTACATTTGTAAGGAATCAGTTTATTAGAAGAGTTAGTGCTTCGCACATCTTTAATCAACTGCAATGCTGTTGATATTGGCTTGCTTTTCAAATTTCAAACACATGTTTTAGTATGATACTCTGAACTCTATATATCTCAATTTGAGTGACGTATATTGAAAACCTTGTTGGTGACAGTTGAATTAGTGCCAAAATACATGTTTTATCTTTGCACTGCTGCAGTGAAAAAACCATATTGAAATTTATAGGAATGGATCGACAATTTTTTTCATTTTGTCCTTAAATTCACTGTCAGGAAATGTTAGACCCCCATCTTTCTTCCTAAGCGTGGATAAGTGTACACAATTTGGCTCGATTTTGATCCTCAAAAATCTTTCTTCGCCTCTGCTCGAATTGGTATTGAGATGAAGTGTAAGCCCTTCTCATGAGGTCGAAACATTCACTAAAGCTTTGTATTCCAAGTTTAAGAATTAAAAATTTCTCAAAACTGTTGTCTGTAGGCCCATCGAAAGGAAAAATCACTGTTTTTTTCAATAGATTATTTCTCTAAGTTGCAGTTAAATTTGAGGAAACTGTATCATGAAAAGATGTTGAATTTCCTGACTTTTCAATTGACATGTCTGCCATGATGATCGAGTTAATAGTGTCGCCTACAGACGCCCCGAAACATAGATTTTCAAGGCGAGATTATGGCTAATCCGCTATGATTTAAATGACCAAAATAGGAGATACAGAAAAGCTACATTGGATCCAGCGATACTCAAAATTTCAGTTTCCATTTTTGAAAATTGCGACCTGTACCCTGTTACAACCGTTTGATTTTTTTGTGGACGAATAGCGTAATCATTGGGGGACAGAGCTAAAAAAATAAAGATTTCTAGTGTTAAGCATTGGTTCAATGAGAGTCCAATTTACATATCTGCGGTTAAGCATTGGTTCAATTCATTTCTCATCAATATGTGAAAATTCTTTATTCCCAATTGATTTGCGATCTTATTTAAATCGAAATTTGTAGTTGTTTGTTTACCGTATTGTTTTAGGAACTCAGTCAGACCAAAAGCTCTGGGAGATAACTCAGTCAGATTTTCACCATTCATTTTAAATGAAGAAATCTATTTCATAAATTTTATCAAAAGAATTGTTTGCCAGCATGAATTGAAGTGGTAGCAGCTGCGGCTTGTGGCAGAAAATAGCGCCATATGCGGGTATGCTTTAGTCGCTTCGCTGGGGCAAAGGTCATAAAGATTCTCTCTCAGAAACAGCTGACGCCACAACTAGCTTGCCTAAACAACTGCCGCGTATTGACAATTTCATTCTTTCTGTGAGTGTTCTACAAGACTGATATACTGTGTCTGCAATTTTGTGCGTCTTCGTGCTCTGCTGTAGCAATGTTTATCAATTTCGTTTCACCTTCGATTTTGTTCATCTCGGAATATGTCATCATCATCATCAGGAAGCTGTGACAAATAATGAGTGCTTCTAATCATCGAGAATTCATCGACTGTTTATTTTTCAAAATAATTTGAATGGAGAGTAATGGGAAAAATACCGGTCCAGGACACCATAAAATCAAAAAAAATAGTACTTTTAAAAACGACATAAATTCATGAATTTAGTCCCTTTTTCAGGTTTTTAAGACCTAAATTCATGAATTTGGTTCATTCAAAAAGTACCATTTTTTTCAAAAATGGTACTTTTAAAAACGACATAAATTCATGAATTTAGGTCTTAAAAACCTGAAAAAGGGACTAAATTCACAAATTTGGGCGTTTTTAAAAATACCCAATTTTCAAATTTTTCAAAATCTCAAATTTGAGAATTACAATTTTCACCCCCAAAATCATGAACGTTCCAGGACACTAAAAATTATAAAAGTATAGTATCTCAAATTTGAGAATTACAATTTTCATTGCTTAAATCATGACCGTTCTAGGACACCAAAAATCATAAAAGTTGAGTATCTCAAATTTGAGAATTACAATTTTCACCCCCGCCAAAATCATGACCGTTCCAGGACACCGAAAAATCATAAAAGTTAAGAATCTCAAATTTGAGAATTTCAAATTCATGAATTTTATCCATCTTTCAGGTTTTTAAAATATATCATGTGACTAAAAATATTTTTTTAAAAATGGATGAAACAAAAGTGGAAGGAACTTCAGAAATGGATGAAACAAAAATGGAAGGAACTTCAGAAATGGAAGGAACAAAAGTGGAAGGAACCTCAAGAATATATCCTTCGTTATCTCAATTAAACTTTTACGGAGCAGCGTGACTTCTTTCTTTCTTTCTCTCTCTCTCTCGTTCCTGTCTGTTACAGGAATATTGTATTCACAATGACATGCATTCTTTAAAACAATTGCTTGTCTTCAATGAGAATAATTCCCATATGCTTTTAATAGAATGACCTTGAACGCTAATGGAAAAATACACCAACTATCGAACCATGTCGACAGCTTTATCGACAAACTTTCTGACATCGGCGCGACAGTTGGTGTATTTTTCCATTCAAAGCAATGTCGCATGAATGATTGTTATGGAAACCCAAAATGAAGAGAAATGCTCATTCATTTCTCTTCTCTCTCATATGTCTATTGTGTTTAGATTGTATTTGTTCTTTTGTTCTCATAGTGTGAATGAGATTTCACAACTCGCATTATGCGCTATTGTCTGTGATTTCCTTCACCCCTATCAGCTGAAACAATTTTAGCAGCTGCTACACGCTAATTCTTTTGAGAAAGTTCTGAAATAGATTTTATTCCATTTAAAATGAGAAACATTAGAGACATTCTAAAAATATACGGCAAACAAAACCACATTAAATTTCGATTTAAATGAGATTGCTAAGCAATTGGGAATAAAGAATTTTCACATATTGATGAGTGATGAATTACTATTGATAAAAGATGTGCGAAACACTAACACAATGCAACAATGTAACGTTTAAATTTAGATTAAATTAAATCATTTCAAAATTGAATAAGTAGTAAAGAAAGACATCATTAGAGACCAGTTTTAAATCAATACCCCCCTCCCCCAAGTAGTAAGGAAAGACATCATTATAAAAATGTTTTAAATCAATACCCCCTTCTGACTAAGTAGTAAGGAAAGACATCATTAGAGACCAGTTTTAAATCAATACCCCCCCTCTGACTTCTAGGGGTCCCTTAAGAAATTTTTTTATTATAAAATGAGCAACATAAATGAGTTTTTGAAATTATATGGAACACAGACAACAACGAATTTCGATTTAAATAAGATTGCTAATCGATTAGGAATAAAGAATTTTCACATATTGATGAGGGATGAATTACAATTCCTAAAAAATAGGCCAACAGAAACCTTCAGTTCCCGGAATAAAGTTCCATCAATAACTGTAAATTTCATAACGAATCTTCACACTTCAGACCAAAACGGCGTACATTGGTCAGCAGGCGTTAAAAATCATCAGCAAAACTATTATTTTGATCGCCCGGAGGCTGAGAACTATTATTTTGATTCATACGGTTTGCCCCCTACAAATGAAGTAAAAGAATTACTTGGAACGGGAACATACAATACGTTTCAAATTCAAACACCAGGCACTACTTATTGTGGACAATTATGTTTATACGTTTTGTACAAATTACAAAAAGGAGTACCATTTCTAGATATTATGTTAGAGTTAAACAATCTATAACTCAAGCGAAGCTAGCTAAAGCGCCACCTAAAGGTTAAAGCTCTGTTTTCTGTAATTCATTTTGATAAAAACGACCTATGATATCCTCATTATCTAAATCTTTAATTTCATAAGTAATCGGATAAGTTTTATTTATTTTGCAAACTTCAAATATTTCTTTAGTCCAATAGCCAACAAAGCCTTTTTCAAATTTATTCTTATACTTAAATATTCTAACTCTATCTCCAATCTTAAATTTCGGCTTAAGTATCTGCAAATTCGGATTACTCTCATTCGAATAATTGTTTTCGAATATTTTTTTTCGTATCAAATCAGGATCGTCAGAAGCATTCTTTGGAGTTTCTTCAATACCTGAATGAACTTTATTATTGTACTGATCTACAATTCCTGGTAATATCCTCAACCATTTCTGATTTCTTTGCTCAGTAAATTTCTTGAATAATTTATTTTTTAACGTCCGATTGAATCTTTCTATCACTACAGCTTTTCCAGCGTTTTCAGTTGAATAAACAATTTCAAATAGTGGCTGAACGTTTCTGTTATAAAATTCCGATCCTTTATCAACAAACAATTTTTTTGGCTTTCTATTACTTTCTTTAAAGATTTCTTCAAACGCATATTTAACTGAAAGACCACTTTTATTTTTTAAAGGCTTTACCCAAGCATATCGTGTATATAAATCTATAACGGTCAATGAGTATCTGTAGTCCCTTTCATTCGGCATATGAATAAGATCAGCACTCCAAATATCATCTTTATTAAATACTTTTACTTTCAATAAATATTTAGGCCTTCTGTAGTCTTTATGAATTTCAGACGCGTAGGTTCGAGCGTTGCTCTCAGAGTTATTAGTTCGAGCGTTGCTCTCAGACAGCTTTGCTGACGTTTCATTTAAACCCTGACCGAATAATATTTTAGCTTGTAAAGCTTTCTTAACAAACATTCTTTCAATTTTTTCTCTAAATGTAGGATTCTGAATACTATCTAATTCTTGAATCATCTTCTTATCAGATGCATGTCGAGAACTTAGATCATGATTTCGATAAGCTAAATCATGCCTGTAAGCTGCGGCATCTACTCTATTTATCGGTTCTTCACCTGGTTTCGGATTATTATTCTCATCTAGTCTTATATCTAATCGAGTTCCTGGACCGGTATATGAATGACCAGGAAGATGTTTTTCTTTCGAATATTTACTCCAAATAAATCCAGGAAAGTTTTCTAATGTTTTTTGTATCTCGCCACCGTAGGTAGTAGCCAAACTTTGTTTGTCGTCGTTACCTTCATAAATTTTACAGTTTGAGTTTTTATTTTTGTTTAATAGATAATTTAATAAATCTAAATTAGAAATTTTTAATTTAATTAAATTTTCGGAATTTTTAGAATTCATTTTAAAAGATAAAAAAAATTTAAAAGATAAAACAAAAAAAATTGTTTTACCGAAAAGAACCAAAGGTTCTGAGGTTATTACCTTATCATAATAGGACTTAGATATATTCCAGAACCATCTTTAGTTTCTTTAATTTCAATTAAATCATCAACATTGTGGAGAATATTTTTAAGAACTCGTTTTCCTTCATCAACTAATTTTTATTTACTAATAAAATTATCTACTATTCCGTCACCCCTAGCAACTTTCTCTAACTCTCTGTTATGACGTTTTTGTTCTTCTAATGCTGCCTTCTCTGATTTATTTTTATTTACTGCTTGGACAATACCAGCTGTCCCACCTGCAACACTTCCTGCAGCTGCTATGCCACCTATTATTAGTGGAATTAATGGGAGAATCCCGCCATTCTTTTCTTCTTGTAATTGAATATTCTCTATCATTGGTTTACTTATGTAATACTTTTTTTTATTAATCGTAATAGTTTTAGGGGTATTTTTGTCAACAATATTACGTAATTTTAATTCAACAGTTTTATTATTAATATTACTTTTCGCCTGCGACATTTTTAATAAAAAAATTTTAAGTTATCAAAAATTTAAATCTATTCTAGTTATGAAAAAATTTTAAGTTAAGAATTTTTTTTAATCTATTCTAGTTATGAAAAAATTTTTAAGTTAAGAATTTTTAAGTTAACGAAAATTTTAATCTATTCTAGTTATGAAAAAAAATTAATTAATCGACTAAGTCTTGGGCTTTAACCTATCGGAGCGATGCTCCTCTGGCTTTAGCCGATCCTAACCATCTTTCCATTAAGAATTTCAATAGAATATTTTGCATCTTCTAGCAATAAACCATAAGCCATCAATGAAGTTGTGGAATCTTTTTTTTCAATATTAATTGTTACATCACAACCATTTTTAATAATATCTTCTGATTGTGCACTTAAATCGAAGCAGAAAATTGGATATAAATGTCTCCAATCTCCAGGAGTTAATTGTGGTTCAACTCCAAATTCTATACAAAGATTTCTATAAGAATCATATCCTTCCATAAATTGATTATTGGTATCATCGAATCTTAATGGATCAATTGGATATCGAGTTTGATTTAATGAAACTTGTAAACTTCGAATTGTATTAATATGAAAAATATTATTGTTCTTATCAAAACTTGGAGAATTATTTCTTTGAAATGTTAGTAATAAATATCTTGGAGTATTCGCAGTTCTAGTAAAATGCCAGTTAAATCTTTGTTCGGAAAAAGTTACTGAACTAGCAGTACGCTTTAGAAAATTTACTGGAATTGGTTTGTTAGTATTTAATCTTTTTGCAATAGCTGTTTCAATCTCTAAACTAGGAGTAATATGCTTAATCCACCATTCAAGTCTATCAATTTTTAAATATGCTTTTTTTCCAGTTTTACCAAAAAAGATTAATTCATTATTTGCTGTACGATGAATTATTAATTTAAATTTTAACTGATATGATATTTTATCATAATCTAAATATCCAAATAATGGAGACAATGACCAATTTACTGTTTGCTTACTTTTCTTGTTAAATTCACGTCTTTCTTTATATGCATAATTATTTGTTTTATTTAAATGTTTTGCAATATTTTGTACATCTTTCGCAATTCCTGCGGCATCTGTTCCAGCGTGAGTTAAATCATCAATAATTATACCATCATTAGTATCAGGAAACCAACCTTCGATTTCATGCTTTTTATTATTTTCACCAATTGTTACAAATCTAAGCATTGTATCAATTACACCTGGAGAATCACTTATTGTTTCTATATTTTGAGTTGCAACATCTAAACGCATTTGTGTAAATAATCTTGGAAAAAAATTATTCTCTAATGCAATATTATCGGTATCTGGTAATGGTGTTGTAAAATTAGCATCACTATATAAAGAATATTCACAGTGTAAAAATGAATCAGGTAGATATAAATAACTCTGCTGATTATCAACTTCAAAAATTAAATCACCTCCAGTATTTACTCTACTAGAAGATCCGGGATTCATAGCAATTCTTATATAGTCATTCTTTTTTTGATTGTAACTGACGAACGGAGGATCGTCTAATCTAAATTTATTTTCGATAAGCGAAGACATTTTTATAAAAAATAATTTGACTTTTTGTTTTTCTCACAGATAGAAAAAAAAATTTTTACTAAAATATAATTTTTAGAATTTTGCTAGACCAGCTCCGCTACAGCTTTGCTGGTTAGACCGAAGGTTGCTGCTCACGCCATTACCTCTTATTTCTTCAATTGTTTTTTCATTTTCTTTACTATCACCCTCTACAGCTATGTTAGCAATTTTGTTTTTTGTTTCATCTGAAAGTTTTTTTAATTTTTTTAGTTCTTCAGAATCATTCTTGAGTTTACGAATAGCTTCTAGTTGTTTTAATTCGTTTTGTGATTTAACAGCATTTGATATTGCACTAGCTGTACTACCTATAGCAGCTGCTCCTTTTGCAGCAGATGTAATCAAATCTTTATTATTTTTAATTAAGTTAACGATACTACCAATACCAGAAAAGATGCCATCCCCTTCTTTTTGAACGGTTTCTCTATTATCATAATGGTAAACCGGATTCATACGTGGTTCATGAGCAATTTTTTGATTTGAAGCAAATTGTTTAAGATTGTGTTTATAAATTATAGGCATTTTTTAGTAATAAATTTGACTTTTGGGAAAAATATAAATTATAAAAAATGTTTATTTTTTGTTCTTAACTTTTACAGATTGGGTTTTTGGTTTAACTTTATCAGGAACCAAACCTGCATCAATCATTCTTTTTATTCTATGATTTTCTTTCATAATATTTCTTTGTTTTATTAACTCTTCTAATTGTTTTATTCTTTTAAAATTATCAGCTCTAATTTTATCCATTTTTAAAATTATATACTTTTATATTTTTAAATTTTTTTTAAAAATTATATTTATACTTTTATATTTTTAAAATTATATTTATATTTTTTATGATTTTTATTTTTTGTAGGTAAAAAATATTTAAGTTAATATTTACAATACTCGTTTAAGATTTACGTTTATGAATATCTAACAACTTCGAGATAACTTTATTAATTGCTTGTTGCACTTTATCTATTGCATCAAGAAGCGTGTGATGTACTTTAATTTCTTTTTCAGTCATTTCTAATTTTTTCTCACTTTTTTTTAATTCTGTTTTTAAAGCATTTAATTGAACTTTAAGACCATCTACTTTTCTTTTAACGGAATCTAACTGTTCTTTATTTTCTTTAGAGTTTTTTTGTAAATTTTTCTTTAATTCATTTTCTAAATTGATTTTCAGAGTTTTCATTTTATCAACTTTTTCATTAAGTGATTTTACTTCAATTTTTAATTGATTTATTTTTTTAATTTGTTGAGCAATTTTAGAACTCAATTCATCAACACTTTTTTGGAATGTAGTTTGTAACTGCTTTAAATTTTTTTTAATTCTTTCAGGTAGTTTTTCTATTTCATCTTCTAATTGTTCTTTTAACATTTTTATCTGATGTTTATTTTTAATTACAGCAGATTTTAAATTTATAGAAAGTAATATTAAAATTTTTGATTGTTCAGAAATCTTTTTAAAAAGTTTTGCTATATCTGCTTCTAGCTCTCTATCCTTTTTATCAAGTTTTAATAATTTTTCGTTTAATGATTTGTCATTAAGTTTAAGCAACTTTAATTCGTTCATCAGCGGAACCATAACATCGTTTATATATTTTTCTTTTAAGTCATTGATTTGTGTATCAACATATTGTTTATTTGTTAACTCTGTATTTTGTTGTGGAAGAATAGAAAGATGCAATGGACCAGATAAAACGTCTCCAGTTTTCATTATATAATTTTCTAGTTCTATTTCTGATTCACGATTATTCGGGATATATGCACCTCCACCAACATTTGGTAACATCATTTTTAAACAATAAAAATAAAATTTTTTCTGATTATAAAAATACATAAATTATAAAAATAAAATTTTTCCTAATAAAAATAAAAAAATGGAAATGACTCAAATTTGTCAAGTTTGCAATATGCGTTTTTTAAATCAAACACTATTATATTCTCATATGAAAAACACACCATGTGGTATGCATATGAATCAATTACAACATAATAATAGTATTCAACCTAATAATAGTATTCAGAATAATATTCAACCTAATAATAGTATTCAGTATAATAATATTCAATCAGAGCAACCATTACAAAGATTAAAGCATTTATTTATTTCAGATAAAGAACAAAATCTTTATACTGCTAGAATAAATACACCTAGGCAAAATACACCTAGGCAAAATAATAATAATTATTTAGCACAAAATAATAATGTAGCACAAAATAATCCTTTTGTTCAAAATAATAATGTAGCTCAAAATAATTATGTTGATAAAAATAATAATGTAGCTCAAAATAATAATGTAGCTCAAAATAATTATATTGATAAAAATCAATTTGTTGAAAGTAATAACAAAAAAATATGTTCCGGATGTAATAAAAATATAACATCAAAAAATTTTGCACGTCATTTAAAATTATGCGAACAACCAGAAGAGGTTAAAAAAATAAAAAAGATAAATTAAAAGATCAGTTATGTCGTAATTGTAATAAATATTTTACAATTCAAGGAATTACTAATCATTATAATTCTTGTATAAGTTCTACAAGACAATGTACAAGTTGTCAAATTACTAAACCTAAGACAGAGTTTTATGATAGTAAATATCAGTGTAAGGATTGTTTAAAAGAAAAAGTTAAATGTAGAGGTTGTCAAAAAATTATATTAAAGAAAAATTTTCAGCGACATGTAACACTATGTCCAAAACTTAATCAACATAATAATCAACATAATAATAATTTATATCAAAATAATAATTTATATTAGTATTTCTATTAAAATAGACTTATATATTTAAGTAGTTGTATTTCAACTAAAATAGTTGTATTTCAACTAAAATAGTTGTATTTCAACTAAAATAATCTTATATATATTAAAATATTATTTTTTTATAAAGAATAAAATATTATTTTATTAAAATATTCTTAAGCATTCCGGAAGAGAGGAGAGGTTCAGAACATACTTCTTTTGAGTATAGGAACAAAAAGTCCGACACATTCCGGAGGTTCTACAGAGGTTAAAAACACTCATAAGAGTGTAAGAATGCGAGTCCGGAATTAAAAAATAATAATTCCTAAATTTTTATTTTAAAAATATTAAATGAATAAAAACGAAAATTTGGAAGATTTATATTCACCGGTTATAATTAAAAGTAATAAAAGTTATAAAAGTAATCTAAGTCGTCATAAATCTCTTAATGCAATAAACGAAATAATAAATAATTATATGAATAACACTGAGTTTCAAGATACACTAACCCCTCAAGATCCGAATCTCAAAGATATTAATAATATTGTAGAAAATCCTATATATAATACTAAATATAATAATAATATAGATAAAAATATATATAATAATATAGATAAAAATATATATAATAATATAGATAAAAAATATTTAGAGACACTACCCCCTAATTCATCTCTTAATAAAAAAATACCACAATCAGATCTTACACGTCTTTGGAATTTTTTAAAATTTCATTGTATAAAAATATTGTTAGCATGTATTTTAATATTTTTTATTTATCATCTTGTTATATGTATTGGAAATCAATGGGGTTACTTTCTAACAGAGGAACAAAAGAGAATAAATTTTTATAAACAAGAAATAAAAACTTTTAAAGGATGGAAGACTGAGGAGGATAAGATTAAGGATAAAACTAATAATAAAAATATTAAACCAGGTAAAATGTATCAAGAAAATTTACATTTCATTGTTTACGGTAAAACTGGAAGTGGTAAGACTACGTTTATTAAAAAATATATAAACCAATATTATAAGGACGAAACAAAAGTACATATTTTTTGTATGCATACTTCTGAATGGCCAACTTTTACAAACGTCTATAATGATAAACAATTAGATGAGTTACAAGATATGGAAAATTTTGCTGGTACACCTGAAAATAAATCTTTATTAATTTTAGATGATGTTGCAAGTTTATCAAAACAAAAAAATATGTCAGAAATATTTACAAAAGGAAGACATCAAAATATTCAAATAGTTGTATTAGCTCATAAAGCTTGTGATGTAGATAATAAGATTAGAGAAAACATTCAAACATTTTTTACAACTACACAAAATAATGCAGCATTCTTTAATGATATTAATAAAAATTATAAAATGAATATGCCTTTATCATATTATACACATCATAAATATGGAATAATACGTGTTGACACCATAAGTGAACATATGCAAGTATATGATACAGATTTAAATATATTAGTAGATACCGAACATGAAATCTATAATAACTCTCAAGATTTTGATATTAGAATATATGCAAATACAAAACATTTATCAAATCAAGTTATAGAACAAATAATTATCTTTTTAGAGTCTGAAGCAAAAGTACCACTAAAAATTATTCCTGATACATTTTATTTTTATTTTGATCATTATTTAAATGCAAAATTTGGTATACCAATACCTAACAGATTACAAGATAATGAAACATTAAACTATTTAAAAATTGCAATAAATGATGTTAGAAACGGTTTAAGAAAAGCAACACCAATAATAACTGATGTTAAATCTACATTTTCTGATGCTAAATCTACATTTGATGAAGCCAAAAAAACATATAATGATATAAAACCATTAATAAATGGTGTAAGTGAAATACTTAATAATTAAACAAATTATACAATTTTTTTAAATTATACATTTTTTTTTAATTATTAATAATTTTTTAAATTATCCAAATATTTTAAATATATGGAGGAATGTTCAATTTCTGTAATGTTTTTAAATCATATACTGTTAAGTTATCTTTATTGATTAACCACCATAAATTATTAAAAGCCAAGAATACTCTAAAACTTCTTAAACAGAGTGGAAAATCATTTGTTTTAGCATATTTAGGTATACCATGTTTTATTTTATAGTCTTTCACAAATTGCATATATTTATGATGATAATAGAATTTAACTTCTTGTTTAGGTGTAAGTGGATTTGTAGGATGTCTATAATTTTTTAAAACTGGTACATGTTCTATTTTATACTCTTCAAACATTTTTTATTTTTTATGTAAAAAAAGATATTAAATATAACTTTTTTTATAAATAAATATAATTTTATTTATAATCTTCAAACATTTTGTTTTGTAATTAAATATAATTTTTTTTAAAATTTTCTCTAAAAAAATAAAAAAATGGAAAAATTTTATTGCAACTTATGTAAAAAAAAGTTGCAAACAAAAAGAAGTTATCAATCTCATCTACAAAGTAAAATGCATTTACAAAATGTAGAACGAGTTGATGAAGGAAATATATTAAAATTAAATAGTTATAAAAACTATATAGAAACATTACCTACTGATATAAAAGTTAAAAAAATATTTTATGATTATTCACATTCGGAATATAAAAAAGTTTTTAATAGTGAAGATGAACATGTGCCAGATGAAAGATATTTATTTAGCGATACTGATGAATTTAACGAAATAGATGAATTTGATGAAGCTGAACGAACCGATGAAGCCTTACAAACAGAAGGTTCTAGGGCTTCGCCCGTAACAGATAGAAAATATTTATTTAATCAGTCTTTTGAATATAATGAAACCGATAAAACTTTTTCTGATATTCTAACCAACTTTTATAATATATTTAAGAAATCTTTCAAATGTTATATGAATGTAGAAGTACTTTATACAAAAAATGGACCTGATGGAATTCCTGAAGAAATAATACATGGACATTTTACAAATTCACAAGAAATTCATAATGTAAATGATATACAACCCATATTTGAATCGATGATACTTAAATTAGAAAATTGTATAATTGAAGCCCAGTTACGTGAATCTGGTTGGAGATTTGTTAAAATACTATCTAAGAAAATAGTAATTGATAAATATAAAAATAATACTGGTGGTAGTTATGTTCCTTTACCTTTTCGTTCACCACAAATAATTAACATAAAAAATGAAGATGATTATTGTTTTCTGTGGAGTATTATAGCACATTTACATCCTGCAGAATATCATAAAGAAAGACTAAGTCATTATAATAAAGAAGAATACATAAATGAATTTGATCTTTCTGATGGCTTAGATGAATTTCCATATGATTATAATAGGTTAAAAAAGTTTCATAAAAAGAATAAAAATTTAATAGAAGTAAATGTTTTTGAATTAAATGTGAATTATGTTTCTATTGGTAAAATTACTCCACTTTACTCAGATTCAAAAAAATTTTATTTGAATAATAAAAATTTATGCCAATCAGAAATAGTATATAATGATAGAGGAAATTACATGCATCATAATATTTTTTACCAAGGAAATATAACATGTACTGAAAAATTTGAACTTGTTAAAACACTATCACCAATAATGATTAATCATAATAATTATAAAGGACGTACTGATGATTATAATTACAAATATTCATCTTTATCTTCAGAATATCAACAAAAATTAGAAAATTTAAATGAAAGTTTACAAAAATGTAAAATAGATTATCAACAACAAACAAAAATGTTACTACAAGAATATCACCATAAATATCAAAATAAGATAGAAACAATTCAAAAATTAAATGAAGAAAATAATAAGAAATTAAATAATAAAGAATTAAATAATGAAGAAAATAAAGAATCGGCTAAAGCCAGAGGAGCTTTGCTCCGATTAAATGAATGTTTAAAAAAATGTCTACAACAATATAAAGAACAATATGATAAAGAATATATTTATCAGCTACAAATATTAAATCAAAATTATTATCAAAATACATTTAATATTACAAAAGAAATTAATGAAACACATGAAATATATAAAGATGAATTTGAAAAACTAGAACAGTCAAAACAACCAGCACAAGCGAATATATTATATTATCAGGGTCATTTTATATTGTGTAAAGATGTTTCTATATTTACAAAAACTTCAGATAATAAAAATTTTCCTTGTCTTCAATGTATGACAAGTTTTAGAACTTTAGAAGAAATGAATAGACATTTGGAGAATTGTCAACAAAACGAAGCAGTTCAAAATACTTTTCCTAAAGATGATTATTTAGAATATAATAAATGGTATTTTAAAAATAAAGTACCCTTTACTATTTATTGTGATTTTGAAGCATATAATGTTAATATGACACAAAATCAAACGGAAAGTTCCAGGGCTTCACCCGATTCTGAAAATTATAATTCTGAAAATTATTATTCTGAAAAAAGTGCACCTGGAAAAAGTGCATCTGAACAAAGTAAAGAAAAATATTTATTTGAACAAAAACCATTATGTTGGGAAATGTACATTCATTCAAATTATCCTGAATTATTCAAATCAGAATATTTACAATACTATGGTGAAGACAGTTCAGAAATGTTTACAAAGAAAGTAGAAGAATTACAAGGACGTTTTTCACAATTGCTTGAAACAAATAAACCAATGATACCATTAACGGATGAAGAAAGAAAAGAATTTTATGATGAAATAAATTGTTATTACTGTGGAAAATGTTTTATAAATAAATATAAAACTGGCAGAGGTAGATATATTGATAAAGTAAAAGATCATGATCATCTAAATGGATTATATAGAGGTGCAGCACATAATTCTTGTAATCTTAATGCTAACAAATTTAAATATAACTTTGTTCCTTTATATTTCTATAATGGTTCTAAATATGATTTCCATCTAGTAATGAAAGATTTATTTTCATCTGAAAAATTACATCAACAAAAAATAAATGTACTATGTAAACAAGAAGAAGAATATTTTTCAATGCAATTAGGTTGTATTAGAATTTTAGATGCATTTAGATTTTTTACTCCTTATTCATTAGATGTTATGGGAAAAACTTTGAAACCTGAACAATGTAAAATATTAAATAAATATAATTTAAAACCTTTAAAAGGAATATTTCCGTATGAGTATATAGCCTGTGGCTCACAGTCGGAGACTGATATAACTGGAGATAAAACCTGTGGTTCACAGTCGAAGACTGATTTTAATTCTGTGAATAAAATTATGGAAGATAAACAACTTCCTCCAATAAATAAATTTAAATCAACATTAAAACAATCACAATTATCTGAAGAAGATTATGCAGAAGCTGAAAAAAATTGGAGAGAGTTAAATTATAAAACAATGTATGATTATACAATGAAATATCTACAGATAGATGTATTAATACTAGCTGATCTTTTTGAAAACTTTCGTGATATGTGTTTAGAATATTACGGAATAGATCCATGTTATTGTTATTCTACACCAGGTTTAACATGGTTAGCAGGATTAAAACATACTGGTGTTAAACTTAAACATTATAAAGAAAATACATATGATAAATTATTATTTTTTGAATCTGGAATTAGAGGTGGAGTTTCATCCGTTTTAGGTAATAGATATGTTAAATGTTATAATAAGAAAGTAAATCCACAAGAATATGGAATAATGAAACCTTTATCTCCAGAAGAAAAAGAAAAAATATTAGAAATTTTTCGAACGAAACGAGAAGGAGTAGAACGTAAAAAGCAATTGATGAATTCATGCGAGAAAACTATTTGTTATATTATGATTTTAATAGCTTATATTCTTCTTGCATGATACAAGAATTACCAACAGGTGAGATGACATGGTGTAATAATCTTGATTATCAAAAAATATATGATGGAAATCGTAATTCTGGTTATATATATGAAGTTGATTTAGTATATCCTGATTATATAAAAGATGCAACAAAATATTATCCTTTCTGCCCAGAAAACAAAATTCCCATTATAAAAGATTTTTCAGATTATCAAAAATCTTTAATTCCTAAGAAATATAGGCCAACAAAAAAACTTATGTTAACACAAAGCAATAAAGGAAAGTATGTTGTTGAAGGAAGAATGCTAGATTGGTATTTAGATCATGGAATGATTCTCACAAAAATTCACCGGAAACTAGTGTATAAAAAATCTAAATGGTTAAAAGATTATATTGAGTTCAATATTGAAAAACGCAAAATATCTAAAAGAAATAAAGATGATTTTGGAAACGTGTTCTTCAAATTAATGAATAATGCATTTTATGGTAAGACTTTAGAAAATGTGCGTAATAGACAAAATATTGAAATAGTTTATGATAAAGATAGGTTTCAAAATTTAACAAGGAAACCTACATATAAAAGAACTACTAGATTTAGTGATGAACTATATGCTGTACATTTACGTCGAAACAGCGTAAAACATGATAAGTTTAATTTTATAGGTTTCACTATATTAGAATTAGCTAAACTATTTATGTATAGATTTATATATGATTATTTAGCGCCTGCTTATGGCAAAAACTATAAATTACACTTTACAGATACCGATTCTGTTTTCTTAGAATTAACAATACCGTATAATTCTACACTTGATGAAGAAATTAATAAAATAAAAGATATCATTCATCCTTCTGATTTATGTAAAGTAAAAGATGAATTAGAAGGAAATGAAGATTTCATAACAGAAGCTATATTTTTAAAATCTAAATGTTACTGTTATAATACAACTAATAATATTAAAACACATAAAACATTAAAAGGAATTTCAAAGGCATCAGTGGCTAATCAAATAACATTTCAAGATTATAAAAATGCATTATTTAATAATGAAATAAAAACAGCATGTAATTATAGACTTAATTCAAAAAAACATAAAATGTATTTAAAAGAAGAACATAAATTAGCATTAGATCCATTTGATGATAAAAGAAAAATTTTACCTGATGGAATAACTACTTTACCTTTTTAATTTTCTAATTTCTATTTTCTAAATATAACAATATAACAATATAAAAATATAAAATATTATAAAATAAAATAAAATAATAATATAAAATTATCATATAAAAATGGATAAAGTTAGAGCTGATAATTTTAAAAGAATAAAACAATTAGACGAATTAATAAAACAAAGAAATATTATGAAAGAAAATCATCTTCAACATAGAATGAGAAAAGCTGGTATTCAATCTGATCTGTTTGATAAATTAAAATTAACTGAAGAAGTAAAAACTGATTATGAAAAAACTGTCGAACCATTTAAAACTCTTGAAAAGGAACTTAATTAAAAAACGTGTTGATATAGCGGATCCTGTACTTAAAACACTATTAGATGACTATGGTTTATTAGAGGCAAACATAGATAAAAAATTACCAAAATCTATGTTATTCGAACATTCTACTTTCTTTTTAGATAAAAAATTATTTGCAAGATTTTATCTTGGTGGTAAAGAAATATTTCCACAACCTTTACGAGGATTAATTTTTACGCCAGATAAAAAACCTATTAGTTTAGATAGAAATTTTGTTGATCTTTTAAGAGGAGCAGATTTAAAAAATTATGCTGTAGAAGATCTCATAAAATATAAAGCTATGTTAGACAGAGTTGGTGTAGTAAAATCTCTAAGACGTTATAAACAATTAGAAAATTTATTATCAACGGGAGTTAAAGTAGGGAAAGGTTTATCTGAAAAACAGAAAACAGAAACAACTGTATTTTTACCAGATGATCCACAAGAATTACTAAATAGATTAAATATTTTAATATCGGCAATAAAAGAAGGACATAATTCTAGTTTCAATGAAATTCATGCTATATTGAAAAGACTGTTAGAAAAGAAGATTCTAAATGAAGAGGATTATAAAAGTATAACGAACCGAAGGTTGACAGAAGCGTAGTGAACATCGTTATAGGTTAACACGTGACAAGAAGTAAAAATGAATTCTAAGGTAACAAATAAACAATATGTTGATACACAAATCAATGACCTAAAAGAAAAATATATAAACGATGTTATGGTTCCACTGATGAATGAATTAAAGTTGCTTAAACTTAATGACAAATCATTAAACGAAAAATTATTAAAACTTGATAAAAAGGATAGAGAGCTAGAAGCAGATATAGCAAAACTTTTTAAAAAGATTTCTGAACAATCAAAAATTTTAATATTACTTTCTTTAAATTTAAAATCTGCTGTAATTAAAAATAAACATCAGATAAAAATGTTAAAAGAACAATTAGAAGATGAAATAGAAAAACTTCATGTAAGAATTTAAGAAAATTTAAATAAGTTACAAGCTACATTCCAAAAAACTGTTGATGAATTAAGTTCTAAAATTACTCAACAAATGAAAAAGATGAATAGAATAATAAATGAAGTAAACTCACTTAATCAAAAAGTTGATAAAATGAAAACTCTTAAAATCAATTTAGAAAATGAATTAAAGAAAAATTTACAAGAAAACTCTAAAGGAAATAAAGAACAGTTAGATTCTGTTAAAATACAACTAGATGTTCTTAAAATTAAGTTAAATGCTCTTAAAACGGCGTTGAAGATTAATCAGCAGAAAATGCAAGTTAATAGAAAAGAAATTAAAGTACATCACACGCTACTTGCCGCAATAGATAAAGTGCAACAGACAATTAATAAAGTTATCTCGAAGTTGTTGTCCATTCACAAACGTAAATCTTGATGACGCACGTATATCTTAATAGAACTTTGTTCAGAGGCTTTAGCCGATCGGACCAAAGGTCCTCAGGTTACTAACCAATCGTAAATATTTTTTCCCAAAAGTCAAATTTAATCCTAAAAGATGCCTATAATTTATCAACACAATCTTAAACATTTTGCTTCAAATCAAAAAATTGCTCATGAACCATCTATGAAATCTGTTTACCATTATGACAGTGTAGAAACAATTCAAAAAGAAGGGGCTGGTATCTTTTCTGGTATTGGTAGTATCGTTAACTTAATTAAAAATAATAAAGATTTGATTACATCTGCTGCAAAAGGATCAGCTGCTATAGGTAGTACAGCTAGTGCAATATCAAATGCTGTTAAGTCTCAAAACGAATTAAAACAGCTAGAAACTATTCGTAAACTTAAGAATGATTCTGAAGAACTAAAAAATTTAAAAAAACTTTCAGAGGAAACAAAAAACAAAATTGCTAACATAGCTGTAGGGGGTGAAACCTTGAGGAGCGGAGCTCCGTCTGATAGAAAAAAGGGGAAGAAAACAGGCATAGCCATAGAACGTTCAATTGAAGAAATAAGAGGTAATGGTGTGAACAGCAACCTTCGGTCTAACCAGCAAAGCTGTAGCGGAGCTGGTCTAGCAAAATTCTAAAATTATATTTTAGTAAAATTTTTTAGTAAATTTTTTCTGTGTATGAGAAAAACAAAAAGTCAAATTATTTTTTTAAAAATGTCTTGTTATCGAAAATAAATTTAGATTAGAGGATCCTCCGTTCGTCAGTTACAATCAAAAAAAGAATGACTATATAAGAATTGCTATGAATCCCAGATCTTCCAGTAGAGTAAATACTGGAGGTGATTTAATCTTTGAAGTTGATAATCAGCAGAGTTATTTATATTTACCTGATTCATTTTTACACTGTGAATATTCTTTATATAGTGATGCTAATTTTACAACACCATTACCAGAAACCGATAATATTGCATTAGAGAATAATTTCTTTCCAAGATTATTTACACAAATGCGTTTAGATGTTGCAACTCAAAATATAGAAACAAGAAGTGATTCTCCAGGTGTAATTGATACAATGCTTAGATTTGTAACAATTGCTGAAAATAATAAAAAGCATGAAATCGAAGGTTGTTTCCTGATACTAATGATGGTATAATTGTTGATGATTTAACTCACGCTGGAACAGATGCAGCAGGAATTGCGAAAGATGTAGAAAATAGTGCAAATCATTTAAATAAAACAAACAATAGTGCATATAAAGAAAGACGTGAATTTAACAAGAAAAGTAAACAGACAGTTAATTGGTCATTGTCTCCATTATTCGGATATTTAGATTATGACAAAATATCATATCAATTAAAATTTAAGTTAATAATTCATCGGACAGCAAATAATGAATTAATCTTTTTTGGTAAGACTGGAAAAAAAGCATATTTAAAAATTGATAGACTTGAATGGTGGATTAAGCATATTACTCCTAGTTTAGAGGTTGAAACAGCTATTGCAAAAAGATTAAATTCTAACAAACCAATTCCAGTAAATTTTCTAAAGCGTACTGCTAGTTCAGTAACTTTTACTGAACAAAGATTTAACTGGCATTTCACTAGAACTGCGAATACTCCAAGATATGTATTACTAACATTTCAAAGAAATAATTCTACAAGTTTTGATAAGAACAATAATCTTTTTCATTTTAATACAATTCGAAGTTTACAAGTTGCTTTAAATCAAACCTGATATCCAATTGATCCATTAAGATTCGATGATACCAATAATCAATTTATGGAAGGATATGATGCTTATAGAAATCTTTGTATAGAATTTGGAGTTGAACCACAATTAACTCCTGGAGATTGGAGCCATTTATATCCAATTTTCTGTTTCGATTTAAGTGCACAATCAGAAGATATTATTAAAAATGGTTGTGATGTAACAATTAATATTGAAAAGAAAGATTCCACAACTTCATTGATGGCTTATGGTTTATTCCTAGAAGATGTAAAATATTCTATTGAAGTTCTTAATGGGAAGATGGCTAGGATAGGCTAAAGCCTCGAGGAGCTTCGCTCCGATAAGTTAATTAAAATTTTTGATAGCTAGAATAGATTAAAACTTTTCTTAACTTAAATTTTTTTTATTAAAAATGTCGGGAGCGAAAAGTAATAATAATAAAACTGTTGAATTAAAATTACGTAATATTGTTGACAAAAATACCCCTAAAACTATTACTATTAATAAAAAAAAGTATTACATAAGTAAACCAATGATAGAGAATATTCAATTACAAGAAGAAAAGAATGGCGGGATTCTCCCATTAATTCCTCTAATAATAGGTGGCATAGCAGCTGCGGGAAGTGTCGCAGGTGGGACAGCTGGTATTGTCCAAGCAGTAAATAAAAATAAATCAGAGAAGGCAGCATTGAAGAACAAAAACGTCATAACAGAGAGCTAGAGAAAGTTGCTAAGGGAGAAGGAGTAGTAGATAATTTAATTAGTAAATTAAAATTAGTTGATGAAGGAAAACGAGTTCTTAAAAATATTCTCCACAATGTTGATGATTTAATTGAAATTAAAGAAACTAAAGATGGTTCTGGAATATATCTAAGTCCTAGTATGATTCGGTAATAACCTGAGGACCTTTTGTCCGATTAGGTAAAACATTTATTTTATCTTTTAAAATGAATTCTACAAATTCCGAAAATTTAATAAAATAAAAAATTGCTAATTTAGATTTATTGAATTATCTCTTAAAAGTACATAAAACCTCAAATTGTCAGCTTATTGGAGGTGACATACAAAAAACATTAGAAAACTTTCCTGGATTTATTTGGAGTAAATATTCTAAAGAAAAACATCTTCGTGGTCATTCATATACCGGTCCAGGAACTCGATTAGATATAAGACTATATGAGAATAATAATCCAAAACCAGGTGAAGAACCAATAAACAGAGTAGATGCAGCAGCTTACAGACATGATTTAGCTTACCGAAATCATGACCTAAGTTCTCGACATGAAGCAGATAAGAAAATGATACAAGAATTACATAGTATTCAAAATCCTACATTTAGAGAAAAAATTGAAAGAATGTTTGTTAAGAAAGCTTTACAAGGCTAAAATATTATTCGGTCAGGGTTTAAATGAAACGACAGCAAAGCTGTCTGAGAGCACCGCTCGAACCTACGCGTCTCAAATGTCGAATGACCTAGGACGCTATGCGTCCGAAATTCATAAAGAATATAGAAGGCCTAAATATTTATTGAAAGTAAAAGTATTTAATCAAGATTATATTTGGAGTGCTGATCTTATTCATATGCCGAATGAAGGAGGTTTTAAGTACGCATTGACCGTTATAGATTTATATACACGATACGTTTGGGTAAAGCCTTTAAAAAATAAAAGTGGTCTATCAGTTAAATATGTGTTTGAAGAAATCTTTAAAGAAAGTAATAGAGCACCAAAGAAGCTATTCGTTTACAAAGGGTCTGAGTTTTATAACAGAAATGTTAAGCCACTATTCGATTTAGTTTATTCCACAGAAAATGATGGAAAGGCTGTAGTAATAGATCATTAAAAAGTAAGATCTTCAAGAAATTTACAGAACAAGGAAATCAGAAATGGTTAAAAATATTACGAGGAATTGTAGATCAGTACAATAATAAAGTTCATTCAGGTATTGAAGAAACTCCAAAGAATGCTTCTGACGATCCTGATTTGATACGAAAAAAATATTCGAAAACAATTATTCGAATGAGAGTAATCCGAATTTGCAGAAACTTAAGCCGAAATTTAAGATTGGAGATAGAGTTAGAATATTTAAGTATAAGAATAAATTTGAAAAAGGCTTTGTTGGCTATTGGACGAAGGAGGTATTTGAAGTTTGTAAAATAAATCAAACTTATCCGATTACTTACGAAATCAAAGATTTAGATGATGAAGATATCAGAGGCCGATTTTATCAAAATGAATTACAACGAAGCGAGCTTTAATCTTCAGGTGCCGCTTTAGCTAGCTTCGCTTGATTTTTAATTATCATTATTATTATTGGAACTAACGTTTCGGGAATGAAATTCCCTTGTTTAATTCTAACATAATATCTAGAAATGGTACTCCTTCCTGTAATTTCGATAAAACATAAAGACATAATTGACCACAATAAGTAGTTCCTGGTTTTTGAATTTGAAACGTATTATAAGTTCCATTGACAAGTAATTTTTTAACTTCATTTGTAGGTGGAAGTCCGTATGAGTCGAACCAATAGTTCTCAGCCTCTGGGCGGTCAAAATAGTAATTATCTCGATTTTTATTAAAGATACCTGCTGACCAATGTACTCGTTTTTCATCTGATGTGTGAAGATTTGTTATGAAATTTATAGTTGGAACTTTCTTTCAGGAAATGAAGGTTCCTGTTGGCTTATTTTTTAGGAATTGTAACTCGGCTCTCATTAGAACATAAAAATTCTTTATTCCTAATTGATTTGCGATTTTCTTTAGATCAAAATTTGTAGTTGTTTGCGTTCCATATAATTTCAAAAACTCATTTATGTTGCTCATTTTATGATAAAAAAATTTCTTATAGGGACCCCTAGAAGTCAGAAGGGGGGTATTGATTTAAAACTGTTCTCTAATGATGACTTTCCTTACTACTTATTCGATTTTGAAATGATTTAATTTAATCTAAATTAAAAAGGTACATTTGTAAGGAATCAGTTTATTAGCAGAGTTAGTGCTTCGCACATCTTTAATCAACTGCAATGCTGTTGATATTGGCTTGCTTTTCAAATTTCAAACACATGTTTTAGTATGATACTCTGAACTCTAATATATCTCAATTTGAGTGACGTATATTGAAAACCTTGTTGGTGACAGTTGAATTAGTGCCAAAATACATGTTTTATCTTTGCACTGCTGCAGTGAAAAAACCATATTGAAATTTATAGGAATGGATCGACAATTTTTTTCATTTTGTCCTTAAATTGACTGTCAGGAAATGTTAGACCCCCATCTTTCTTCCTAAGGGTGGATAAGTGTACACAAATTGGCTCGAATTTGATCCTCAAAAATCTTTCTTCGCCTCTGCTCGAATTGGTATTGAGATGAAGTGTAAGCCCTTCTCATGAGGTCGAAACATTCACTAAAGCTTTGTATTCCAAGTTTAAGAATTAAAAATTTCTCAAAACTGTTGTCTGTAGGCCCATCGAAATGAAAAATCACTGTTTTTTTCAATAGATTATTTCTTTAAGTTGCAGTTAAATGTGAGGAAACTGTATCATGAAAAGATGTTGAATTTGCTGACTTTTCAATTGACATGTCTGCCATGATGATCGAGTTAATAGTGTCGCCTACAGACGCCCCGAAACATAGATTTTCAAGGCGAGATTATGGCTAATCCGCTATGATTTAAATGACCAAAATAGGAGATACAGAAAAGCTACATTGTATCCAGCGATACTCAAAATTTCAGTTTCCATTTTTGAAAATTGCGACCTGTACCCTGTTACAACCGTTTGATTTTTTTGTGGACGAATAGCGTAATCATTGGGGGACAGAGCTAAAAATATAAAGATTTCTAGTGTTAAGCATTGGTTCAATGAGAGTCCAATTTACATATCTGCGGTTAAGCATTGGTTCAATTCATTTCTCATCAATATGTGAAAATTCTTTATTCCCAATTGATTTGCGATCTTATTTAAATCGAAATTTGTAGTTGTTTGTTTACCGTATTGTTTTAGGAACTCAGTCAGACCAAAAGCTCTGGGAGATAACTCAGTCAGATTTTCACCATTCATTTTAAATGAAGAAATCTATTTCATAAATTTTATCAAAAGAATTGTTTGCCAGCATGAATTGAAGTGGTAGCAGCTGCGGCTTGTGGCAGAAAATAGCGCCATATGCGGGTATGCTTTAGTCGCTTCGCTGGGGCAAAGGTCATAAAGATTCTCTCTCTCAGAAACAGCTGACGCCACAACTAGCTTGCCTAAACAACTGACGCGTATTGACAATTTCATTCTTTCTGTGAGTGTTCTACAAGACTGATATACTGTGTCTGCAATTTTGTGCGTCTTCCTGCTCTGCTGTAGCAATGTTTATCAATTTCGTTTCACCTTCGATTTTGTTCATCTCGGAATATGTCATCATCATCATCACGAAGCTGTGACAAATAATGAGTGCTTCTAATCATCGAGAATTCATCGACTGTTTATTTTTCAAAATAATTTGAATGGAGAAATCTTCAATACCGCTGATCTGGTGCTTGTGAATACAGTTTTGTCTTTTCACAAGAAAATGTATCATTAATGTCAATCTCGCAGTAAAATTATAAGTAGCATAATCTTCCTGTTATTTATGCGAGAGACGTGAAGACCTGTGAACAGCGTTCCCATTTCCAGATTTACGTACGAGTAGAACGTCTTTTCTCTCTTCCAAGAGCAGCAGTTCTGAGAGAATGAGGAACGGAGACAGAAAATGAAATGGGGGAATGTACTTCGTAGAGACAATGCATGATGGAAGTTCTATTAATTTATCATAATGATCTAGTCTAAGTAATAATTGAGATTCCTTATCTTTCATATAACGTACTCTATCTTTATGTTTTTCTTTGTTCATTTTTTCAATGTCCATTAAAGTAGAACTACGTTCATATGATAACGAAGGATATATTTTTGCGGTTTCTTCCACTTTTGTTTCTTACATTTTTAAAGAAATATTTTTAGTCACATAATTTTAGTTATCACATATTTTAAAAACCTGAAAAATGGATTTAAGACGTTTTTAAAATTACCATTTTTTTGATTTTCGGTGTCCTTGAACGGTCATGATTTTCAAAGTAAAAAATGATCTTAATCTCAAATTTGACATCCTTAACTTTTATGATTTTCGGTGTCCTTCAACGGTCATGATTTGAGCAAGAAAAATGTCATAATCACAAATTTGAGATTTTGAAAAATTTGAAAAATTCGGTATTTTTAAAAACGGTTTTTTTCTTCATAACCTGAAAAATGACCAAAATTCTTAAATTTAGTCGTTCTTTTAAAATACCAATTTTTCAAAAATGATACTTTTTAAATGGACTAAATTTATGAATTTAGCTCTTAAAACCTGAAAAAATGACCAAAATTCTTAAATTTAGTCCTGGAACGGTCTTTTACCCATTACTTTCACATGCATATCCAAATCCAATGACTGGTTCAAATTCTGTCGAAGCAAAACACAGTGTTCAACATCCAACCGCTTCCACTTTTTTGATAATGTGTTCATGTTCTCAACATGGAAAACCTATCTCCTACAACCAATTCATGGGGATGAGAGGACGTAAGGCAATGAAACCTTGAAAATATTTGGTGCATAACGTAACGTAAATCATGCTGGCATTTAAAACAGATTTCCAATTTCTATTGCCGACTAAATGCTGATCAAATAATCGTTTCACCTCCCGTAAATGAAGAACACCTCAAAAGGCTTAATGCTTACTTTCGAAAAGCTGATACCCACCTTGATAAAATTTGAACAAATTCCGTAGACCTAGGACGAGTTTGGACTTGGAATTACTCAAAGAATTATCTTGTGATCATCAGATACAGGCTTCTTGATATTTTTTAAAACTTGCTTCCTGCTATGTTCGTGGACACTTTATGATGGCATGATGATATTAATCAGCTTATTAGAAGAATATGGATTTCCGTCAGGCACTCTTAACAACTGTAGTTCTGACTTTGCCCGCTGGCGAAATTCGCTTCACACCATCGTGCCCTTCAGAGCCGCAACACACTCGTTATTCATGTCTTTCTATAAGCGTACATCTTGTGTGTATCATCGTGTATTTTAAGTTGGGAACTGATCGGGAGTTACCTACTTTGCTGTCATTGCTAAGCATTTGTCGGCGTCAGGGAATGATCGGAGACCACAGTAGTCAGGTAATAAGATTATGCATTTCAACTTCGGTGATCACATGTGACTGTGTAACAAATATAATTTTTCGACATAAAAATCATCACCAATAGATAAAAGGCAAATGTGAGAATTTGATCCTCTCGAATGAAGGTTTCTCTCGTTGAATGTTGATAAGTTATGCCATTCCCGAATATTAACACAAGCGCTTACAAAATCATTATCTTGCATAATTTTGAGCACACGGTGGGTTTTGAGGGGTCAAAATCGATGTATCGACTCCATTCAAAATACCTTCATGAATGGGTAGCCTGGGGTCCCAGAAGTTGTAAAAACTGCATTTCAAAAAAATCGGTCGGAAGCTTTTTTTGTGGGACCATTTTTTCAAAATGGCGGCCAATTTTTCAGATTTTTGCCCTTTGTTCGAATTATGACTATTTTTGACCCATCTTCATGCACCAGCTCTAATACAAATCCAGTATAAATTGATCAAGGAATATCAGTGTGACATATTATAGGTATGCTGTTGTGTTATTGGCCCATCACGATGCCAAATTTTCAAAATGGCGGTCATTTTTTGCTTTTTTGCATTTTTGAAGTTCAGATTATTTATACAGACCTACGAGTTCACTCATATCATGTTCTCTCGTCACGCATGTCATAATCAGAAGCAATTTTGTCGTTGTCGCTATTCCGGGAGAGACAAAAGCAACTATTTTGAGGTCGGACGAATATCTATGTCCCATCTAGACATCAACAATCGATGCCCGTTTCAATTCAATGCAACACATATCATGGCTATTCAGTGATGATTTTGGTATTGTGACGTCAGCCAAGCAATAGCATGATGCGAGTCAGCATATTGAACACATCAGAAGTTGTTTTCATCACTATCAGACAAGTATGCCATATGAGCGAATGAACCACAATGCGTGTAGAGAAAAAGTTTGTTTACTATGTCTCCGAAAATCGAAGGAAATGCGAGTTCTTACAGAAAATCAGATCAGGACTATTAATTCAAATTTAATGCATTTTGATCCCGATGATATTCGATATCCAACAGCAGTTTGTGGAAACTGTCGTCTTATTCTTTCGGAATATTCTCGAAACATGTATGATCACACTATTGAATTACCAGAATATTCATTGATTGGGCGTCCATCACGAACTCGAGATTCTGATTGTGACTGCTACATTTGTAAAATTGCAAAGTCAACCTCAAATCCAAATTTGAAACAAGGCAACGCGTTTCCATGGAAAAAAGCTGAACAGCCATCAGAATCTGGAACTTCTAAGAAACTGTGTGCAAAATGTCTATCTGAATTCGAAAGAGGAAAGAGTCATCAGTGTACCAAAGATACATTTAAACAGAACTTAAGTGATATTCAGTCCCAAACATCATCGGATGATGAATGTGTGGGTGCTACAAGCCAGTCACCAACCGCAAGCTTTGAGATTCTTCAAAAAGTTTTGCTCATATTCAAAGTGAGTTGAATCTTTCTCGTAACAAAACACTGAAGCTAGGTCAAGAAATTCGTAAAGTAACGCAGAATCGAGTATCAATTGAACCATTTTTGAAAGACAAGTTGTACAATATTAGTCATTTTCTCGATGAACAATTTGAAGTGAAAACGTGCGACTTTTTTGATAATTCTGGGGAACAGTACCAGAGACCTGCAGTGTATTGCAAAGATATTCAAAAGCTTATCCATGTGCTATGCTCAACGAGAGGTATTGAACACGGCAATGTTTTTATCAAATTGTCTCTTGATGGAGGCGGAGGCTTTGTTAAAATCATGATCAGCGTTTTTACCATCGATGACGAGAATGTACAACCAAAGACAAGACATCGAAAAGATAATAATACCAGCGTAAAGAAAATTTTCTTGATTTTGATTACTCCCAAAGTGGATGAGAATTATCGAAACGTACTCCAAATGTTCGTGACATTGAAATTAAAAGATCTTGGAGACCGGTGGAAAATTGTTTCAAATTTAAAGCTTGCCAACATTATTCTTGGTTTGATGGCCCACGAATCAACCCATCCTTGCAGTACGCTATTGTGATATCGATAAGTAAAAATTGGATAAAGAAGGAAAACTCAGGTGAGCTAAAATGTTGTCGCGAGTCTGACATGGAATCATCTTTCAGGAAATACGTTTGCAAATTTTTCATATCTTATGTGGATAGGCCCTGTATACAGTACATTCATAATATTCTTTGTTTGAAGTGCTACTTGCATTTTTATAATACGAGTATCGAAGCTAAAAGCTGCGAGCACTATTGCACATGTATCGGTCCTAATTCTAAAGTCTTAGACCTATGATATTGAAGTTTATGAACTGGTAAAAGTGTAGTCGTAGTGCTTAACTTATTAACACGTAGGATCTATGACAAGGGAATAAAAAACTCTATGTAAACATTTTTGCTAGATTGAGCCTAAACAATACTCTTTATGTTTTAGGACCATTGGCAACTTGAAGGAAAAGTTCTGCGCGTGGTTTTCGAGCAGTAAGGGTAAATCAAATAAAAAACAATTTGGAAATGTTATTCATTCTCCCCTTGTCAAACATGCGGATGAAAATGTTGAAATTATCGACATTCTGGTACCACCGGAGCTACATCTCCTCATTGGTATTGTAAATACGTTGTACAATCATCTGATCAAAGTCTGGCCACAGCCCATCATTTGGCCTAGGAAATGCTATGTAGAAAAAGAAGCCATACATGGAGGAGCATTCAATGGTAACTCTTGTATGACTTTTGAATAATATTGACTTGTTGAGATCTTTGTGCCCACTATAATGTCTACGATTCGTTGAGTTATTCTCACTCTTCAAATTGATTGTGAAATCTTGCTTTGGAGCAGCATTGCAACCTGATTTCAGCCGTTTTATTGATGATTTTAGGAGAGCATAGAAAGATTCAGGACTTCCTGTCACACCGAAGTTGCACATGGTGTTCTACCATGTGCCAGAATTGTGTGACCGTACCTATGGTGCTCTTGGTATATGGTCGGAGAAGGCATCAGAAGCTGCGCACTCAGACTTTAAAGTCACTTGGTTAAAATACAAGGTCAATTTGATCAATTCAAGATATCCTGAACTGCTCCTTCACGCAGTTTACGAGTACAACTCTTTGCATTTGTAAATTTAAGCTGTTAGGCCTATATACCGCTATTTATGCATACGTATTTCTTGTACACCAGTACATCTGTTTTTGATTAGGTATGCCTGCAATTTCCCTACTTATGTACAGAATGCCGAGTCACAGTCGATATATTCGTAGAACTACATGCACGCATATACAAATCACGAAGAGTATAGAAAATGCATTCATTACATTGTTCAAGCAAGATTCGATCATAGTGCGAACTTAGGCCAATAACACTAATGAAATACATAAACATATTACAACCCTGTATCACTAAATCACAAAAACGTCTGACTATGACATGTGCGCATTACTTGAATGAAAGAACATGACTAGAGCAAGCTCGTAGGTCTGTATAAATAATCTGAACTTCAAAAATGCAAAAAAGCAAAAAATGACCGCCATTTTGAAAATTTGGCATCGTGATGGGCCAATAACACAACAGCATACCTATAATATGTCACACTGATATTCCTTGATCAATTTATACTGGATTTGTATTAGAGCTGGTGCATGAAGATGGGTCAAAAATAGTCATAATTCGAACAAAGGGCAAAAATCTGAAAAATTGGCCGCCATTTTGAAAAAATGGTCCCACAAAAAAAGCTACCGACCGATTTTTTTGAAATGCAGTTTTTACAACTTCTGGGACCCCAGGCTACCCATTCATGAAGGTATTTTGAATGGAGTCGATACATCGATTTTGACCCCTCAAAACCCACCATGAGCAATGGATTGTAGTGATGTTCGCTGTTAAATTCATGAGGGAATTCAAAGAAGTATCTTTGGCAATAAATGTAGGGTGTGTTTGTAACAGATTTGCCATGGATATGGGCGCTCATGGAGATCTCCATAGGTGGATATCGAATTTTTTGAAATATCCACGGATATCATGGATATTTTTTATTGGATGGATATTCACAGAATTGCTGCTGCAATTATTACAGATGTGGTGAGACAAAACATTTACTCACAATATACCTAATTAAGTAACAAAGTGAGTAGTAATCCCATCCCAGGCGCAAGGACAAAATGCGCAACGATGAGTCATCATGCTGACTCAGCCCCCCCTCTGGAAGGAAGGAAGGAGGGAGGTAGCCAAGGATGTGCTGGGAGGAATGGGTCCGAGAGGAGGAAACTGTTCCCTACCCCCCCCCCTCTGGAAGGAAGGAGTTTTCCAGCAAGGGGTGGAATCTCGGAAGGGAGAAGGGTAGGAATGTGGGAAGGATAGAGTGAGGAAAGGGTGGGTGTTGGTGGTTTTTGAGATGAGAAAAGTCGGAAATCGTCATGAAGGAGGGTTCGGATGGGAAATTGGAGTTCAGATTCGGAATCTACGCGAAATGTTGGGTTGGGAAGGATGGAAGGAGGAGCAGCAAGGGGTGGAATATCTGAAAACGGCAGAGTTGGAAAAAGGCCGGTGTTGGTGGTTTTGGGATGAGAAAAGTCGTTTTTCGGCATGAAGGAGGCCTCGGATGGGAAAACGGAGTGCAAATTCGGAATTTTTGACAATTTTGGGTCTAGAAACTTCTTTCCAGCTCAATCGGAGAAAGAGTGCTGACCTCCCCCCTCTGGAACGAGACTTCCAACTTTGGTTGTAGAGATTGTAGAAAGTCGTGTGATAGTTCATTTGAAAGCTAAGAGAGAGACAAATTCAGTGGAAGAAATGGCTTTTTCATATCTGCCTTCGTATAGATTTGAGACACCATAGAAAATTTTGGACATTGTCGAAAAAAACGACATAGTTAGAATTTTTATGAAAATGGCTCTAGCGGGTGGACGAAGCCTCGGACGGGAAAACAGAGACCAGATTTGAAATCAGCGTGCCATTCTGCATCTAGAGGGTGAGTTTCAAGTCAATCGGAGAGAAAAAGTTGAAAATTTTCTTCACACTGGGTCTCCACACGGGATTTCTTCCTGAAAATGTTAAATTGTAGCCACCTTCGGCGATGAATAGCGGAGGATTGGAAGTGAATGAAGAGCTCGGGTTTCTTTTAGGGGCCAGACCACACTGTGTTCTCTAGGATCCTATCTTTTCAGATCTGTGGAAGGTTTCGTTTCCAAATGAGAGCATGTTGAAAATCGAGTTTTTTGCGCATTTTCCAAGATTTTGGAACTTTTGAAAAAACGAGTTTTTTCATCTCGGCTTCTGGCCATCGTAGAGAGTCCACTGACAAGGTATTCCTTCGGGACGGCGGATGATGCCGTAGTGATAAGTGTGGCAAGGGAGTGTGTCATATTTTAGACCGAAACCGCTGGGGCAACTCATGTTGGGCATTTGACACAGTTCTCAACGTAGCACTTTGAACACCAATCGGTTGAGTCTTAGCTATCTTGTCATGAGTGGCATCTAAACATCTCCATTGCAAAACGCTTGTAAATCACGGCTTGCTATCAAGCTGATCAAAGTCTGCCAACCTCTTGCCAACTCCACCGGTTTTCATGTCTGGCTATCAAGTCATTGACGGTGCAAGTCACGGAGATTTTCGGTGTCATACTTCCTGTTGGTGGGCGTTCTTTCGAGACAGCGGTGAAGTCCGTAGCGATGAGTACTGCACGGGACGTTGGCAATGGTAATCCTTGTGGAACCTCTCTGCGTCATGTTTCCAAGTGGTTGCCTTTCGTCTCAACGTTGTACTCTGACCGTCAGGGCGACATTTAGCTATCTGCCACAGGTTACCTCATAAAATCTCCATTGCACTTGTCTCCCGATAGTTGGCCATACATGCGAGAATGAACCATGAGTTCTGCCTGTCACTATCACGGAGACGAAATGATGAAGGGATGAAACGGGAGGCCACCCTTGCACCACATGCAACACATCACAGACTTCTCTCTTCGCTAGTGAACAAGCTCTTGTGAACGTTGTCAGAAACTTTATCATGTTGTACAAAAGTTTTACTGCAACACATGTTGATGTATAGTTAGTTAAGTTTGATCATGGGGTTTTATGAAAGACAAATGTCAAAATGTAAGCGTTAGTGTAGTCAAATAGTTTTTACCGCAACACACGTTTGTGAAAGTAAAGTTTTGATCATCGACGTTTTATTCGTGTGTCGTCACAAAGTGTATCATGTTCTACAAAAGTTTTACTGCAACACAGGTTGGTGTATAGTTAGAAAGTTTGATCATGACGTTTTATGAAACACAAGTGTCATAAAATGTTAGCGTTGGTGTAGTCAAATAGTTTTACCGTGACACACGTTTGTGAAAGTAAAGTTTGATCATTGAAGTTTTATGACTGACCGAACTCATCACAGCACTAGAAAGTTTTATCGAAAAGGTTTTACTGCACAGTGTAGATTGTCTTGTAACTTACTTTCACAGTGTTAGAAAGTTTTATCGGAGACAGTTGCCTAATGTTCCCTTATTAGAAAATTAAAACTTCATGACTGTTAGATTGCTGAATAGTTCATCAGGTTTACTAAAAGCAGTTTTCTACTGCAGTGAGACAGAGTTTAGAATGTTATATGAAAACAGTGTTCACCACAGCAGTAGAAAGTTTTACTGCACTGTGTAGATTGTTTCACATTGTTAAAAGGTCTTATAGTAAGCGTTGAATGTTTTATAAAACCAGGTAAAGTCTCGTCACAAACGTTGAGTGTGAGAGCTAGTTCCATGACATTGAATCGCGTGGGTCCTAAAGTCCATAATCCAAGGGTAGGCTCCTCTACGGTTGGATTTAGGGATTTAGGGTTTTATATCACATGCGTTAACCGTTCGTGTAGAATGCGTGAAGCACATGTTCGCTTAAAAGTCTAAACGCAAATGTTGAAATAAGTTTTGTAAGAAGTCTTTGACAGGCTGTTGTGAAACTTAGCGAACGTTGAAAAAGTTTTATAAAATGTTTCTGCAGTCACACTCGTTAGCGTACCAGCTTTACTAAATGTGTTGTTTGCATTTATCAAATTGAATGCGTGTGTAGACTGTTTTGTAAATAAAGACAGTGTTAAACGTGTTTGCACTCTGCGTCGACAGCATACAAGTATAGACATAACAACCTGTAACGTTGTAAGTCAAATGCATATGAGTTAGGAAACACTCACGGCATGTGTGAGATAGAAATCAACCTGCTAGATTAAGTGAAACACAAAAGTGTCACAATTATTTTACGGGAAATAAAGGAGAACTGTGTAGCGAGAACGTTTACACTCATCATAGAGAGATGAGCATATATTCTAACTTCAACTTTCTGACATTCAAATGAAATTCGTAAACATGAGCCGTGGTGTAAAAAACTTTATGACAACAACTTTATGTTGGTAAAACTTTCATAGATTGCAGTCGCGTTTAAAGTGGATATAAAAACCTGTAGAAACACATAAGTCTTAGATACAGTTCAACGACTCGACCATTGAACTAACAAAATGAACAAGTCTGTGTAATTAACACGCTCATCAGCAGGAAACAGCAAAGCATGCAAGTTCCTCAATTCAATGATTTCAATGCATTCAATGATCAAGACTGATTGACAAGTCTGTGTCAGTGGAATTATTTCATGAGTATGAAACAGCGAACATTACATTAGGACTGTCCATGAGCATTAAAGGCTAGAATCAAAGTTTGCTTTTCATGTGCTTGACAAATGAATACGTGTCTCATTTCTAAACGAATCGTGCGTTGCTTGTAGAATCAACATTGAAACCTGCATCAAGTGATTTTCTGTGCGAATGCAGACGATGTGAAAATGACGCATGGATTGACATTTGACACTGCTTGCAATATTCAACACGCTGCCATTCAAAAGCAGCTAAAAATGTTCATCATAAAACCTATCAGTGAAACAGAACCTCCAAAACTAGTGAATTTTTTTCAACTTTTTAGCACTACTTATGAAATTTTGTAAGTAGTCTATCACTTAGGGCAGGTCAATAGCGACCGAACCTTTTTTGAATCAAGTCAAACGGATTTGTAGAAGCAAAGTTACAAGCCTTTAAAGTTTTGGAGTCTTTTATGGCCTAGAGACGAAGGCCATCTCCTGACGAACCTCTAAGTCTGACGCCTTAGCTGACTTCAGCAATGAAATTTTCTAAGTCGGTTTCTTTCAGAAACCCGGAATTTGGAATGTCCGAAGCTATCATCGGAGCTCAGAGAGAGACCTACATTTGACAATCGCTCTCGTCTTAATGACAAGTCTCTGTCGGTTCCCAGCTTATATAGTGTGTGGCGATCAGCTGATGACGTAATACCCATCATCCAAATCTTTAAATCCGTCTATCTCCGGTTCTAGTGCTCCGATGGAGCTGGAAATACACCGTTTCCACGTAGAATTGGACGCTGAATCCGAATCTGGCCTCCATTTTCCCATCCGATGCTTCGTTTTGGCTCTACAGCCCACAGCCATTGCAAAAATTCTAACTCGTTTTTTCGAAAAAATTTCGTGAAGAAAAATTTTTTCTCTCCGATTGACTTGAAACTCACCATGTTGATAGAGAATTTGACGCTGATTCCAAATCTGAAATCCGTTTTCCCATCCGATGCTTCATTTTGGCGCTACAGCCCAAACGTCCAAAATTCTAACTCTGTCGTTTTTCGCCAATCTCCCAAAATCTTAAATGGCGTCTCGCCTCTAAAAGAAGACAGATATGAACAAGCCGTTTCTTTCACTGAATTTGTCTCACTCTTAGCTTTCAAACGAGCTATTGCACGACTTTCTACGATCACTAGAACCAAAATTGGAAGATCGGTGCCGAGGGGGGGGGACATCAGCGAAACTTTTTCTCTCCGATTGCTTTCAAATTCACCATACAGATGCAGAATTTGACGCTGATTCTGAATCTGACATCCGTTTTCCCATCCGATGCTTCGTTTTGGCGCTACAGCCCAAAACGTCCAAAATTTTAACTCTGTCGTTTTTTCGCCAATTCACGAAGTCTGGTAAATCTTGTTTCTGCTCTAACTTCTAAACGACTAAACCGATTGACAAGAAATTTCAACACTGAATTCGTCTCACTCTTAGCTTTCAAACGAGCTATCATACGTCTCCATCCGTCCACTGGAAGCCAAGATCGAAGCTAGCTCTCCCGAGAGGGGGGACATCAGCGAAAATTTTTTCTCTCCGATTGCTTTCAAATTCACCATACAGATGCAGAATTTGACGCTGATTCCAAATCTACAACCAGTTTTGCTCTCCGATGCTTCGTTTTGAAGCTACAGCCCAAAACGTCTAACATTTTAACTCTATCAAAATTTTGAAGAAACATTTTTTCTCGCCGATTGCTTTCAAATTCACCATACCGATGCAGAATTTTACGCTGATCACGAATCTACCGGACCACGTCAACCCGAGGCCAACTCACCCGAGTCTCACACTCTGTCGTTTTCGAGGAGGGGGGACGTCAGCGAGAATTTTTCGATGGCGGCACACCACGACAGACCACAACCTCTCACGTTCCAGAGAGGGGGGGACGTCAGCGACGGCAGCCATCTTGCGTTATCCAGAAGTGGAGTTTTACTTACTACTTCTACTGTATCCAAAGTTGACAAACGAAATCAAACAGGTGGTGAAGGCGGCCGATCACTAACGTTGAGTGAAATTGATAACGCTGTACTTGATGTCATAGGCAAAGATAGCCCTGTTATCACAGGCTTAACTGTTACCGAGTCTGGTGACAGGCCTACAATATCGTCTCCTACAACAAAACCACCCGAGAAGCTTTCGCCGCAAAAGAGATCCTTACCATTGAAAGAAGTGAACGGAAGCGCGAAGAAAACCAAAATCGATTTTAAATCAATTTACGAGAAGAAGAAGTTGGAGAAAATGGATCTGGAAATTGAGAAATTAAAACTTGAAATTTGTTTCCTGCGAAAGAAAATGACTGTCGGCGAGTTTACAGCTCTCATTTTGTCCGACGAAGACAATGAGTGAGTTGTGCCTATTCTGTAATTTCGGCAATAAATTTTATGTCTTTGTTTTATGAATCATATTTTTGGAATTTCCCTGAGTTGAAAGCAATGTGGGTTTAAAAAAAGCAAAGCGTTTTAAACAACTTCTCTAAAGCACTTAATCATTGGGGATCGATACTTAATATTGCTATCATGAATTGAACTTAGGATTTTAAATCGAAGAATTCGGAATCGTGAATTAAAATGAAGATATCAGTCAGTAAAAAGACATGATTATATATCACTTATAGGCTACATTCTTTTAATTTAACCTATCAATCTCTGGGAAAAGGCCATATAATTGCCGGGCATTCTCACCGTTTATTGCCCTAGGGCATTAAATGATTAACATAGACTTCTATATGAAGACAAATCATTGAACTTTTTACATGACGGTTTCATAGATTTATAGGTTAAATTATTATTAAATTATTATATTAAATTATTATAGGTTAAAGCATCGATTTCACGAGTAGGCTGATAGATAGTTGAGAATTCTCTCGGCGGAGGGCATTAAATCAATCCATCGGGAATTCTTTCGATAGGTTACCTCTGTTTTGGAATTTTGAGCTAGCATGATGAATTATCAAACACATTGCGTAATAAAATTTAGAGCTGCTTTAGAAGGGTTATCTTAATATAGTTAAATTCATGTCACAAAATATGATGATAATAATAATAATCGTCATCAATCGCATATTGCATAAATATATCAGATACCCTACTCGAGTAATAGGCCTACTTTACATACAAGGCTCTATACGTTATCAAAATCAGCATGGAATCATCTATGGAATAGAGGTGGATAATGAACAACAAGCGTGAAACTAATAATGAGTTACTATTGATGCCTATGACGAGGATCTGCACGAACCCTGTAATTACCTACATAATATACAGGCCTATTGCAGTGCTATACGAATCAACGAAATCTTTTCGTTTTTATATGTTTTTAAATAATTTGTATCAAATTTTATATGGAAATCTGATAATATTGATAGGTCAATAAAATGAATCATTTTAAAAGGAAAAATTTGCTTACTCATGCTAAGATTTTATGAACTTTGAAGAATGAACAATGAACCCAAATTCAAACTAATTGAAGGCAGGCACATGGGATAAAAGCCAAAATGCAAGTGTATACCGAATTCAGAGGAAAAATTCTAAAAGTTGATCTCGCCTAGATTGACGTATTGGTGCATCACTATTACTGACATGATCTTCATCACTTTCAGAATCGGAATCGATTTCAGTTTCAGTCGACTGTTCATCTTCAGCTTCGTCTTCGTCGGTGTCCATTTCTTGAGAATCATCTTCAACGGACGGGATTTCTTCAGGATCTTCAGTCATACATAGATTGTGCAAAACACAACACGCTTTTATTATTTCACATGCGAACGTCGGATTTACACGTAAAAATTTTAAGCACCTGAAACGTTCTTTCAATATACCAAAGGCGCACTCAATCAATCGGCGCGTGGATTTATGTGCCCGATTAAATCTTCGCTGATGACTATTTTCGGGTCTTAAAAAAGGAACAATCAAATAATCGGTTAAAGGATATCCAGAATCACCCAATAAAACCGCGTTCCGGAAAGGTCTCCAGTTGCGTTGATTAAAATCACGAAATATGTTGGACTTTTTGAAAACGCGTGCATCATGAACACTACCTGGATATTTCTCACTGACATATTGAAACCGCATCGATGCATCACACACCATCATTGCATTGATTGAATGGTCACTTTTCCTGTTAACGAATGCAGATTCATTCCTTGAAGGAGCTTTGATTAAAAAATGGCTGCCATCTATACAACAAAATTCCTCAGTAACATTATCATTGGTGTTCCAAAAAATAATTTCATTGAATAAAGTAGCATTGATTGCGGTTGTGACTTCTCTAATACAGCGACAAATTGTTGCTTTGGATACACCATGACTATCAGCTATATTATGATAATATCCTCCAGATGCGAACAAATTGAGTGCAGTTAACAATTTGCAATTTTGGATGCATGTCATATTCACGGGTTGTACTATGTATTAGAAAATGTCCAATTCGAGATAAAAGAGATTCGACGGAAGATGATGACAGACGAAATCGTTCAATAAACGTAGGATCCCCTTCTATGTACTCGTAATTAAACCGTTGTTTGTAGATACGTTGACGACGGTTTAGGTAGTTATCAATCAAACTCTCTTCGTCGCTGTCCGATTCGTACATTATGTCACCCTGAGAACAAGATTATAGCAGCTTTACAGGTCAACTTTCCAATGTAAAATATTCTCTCAAATCTTACAATGAATTGTAAATCAATAACTTATTTCGTCATCACTAAAAATAGATACGAAGCTGAGAAACTGAACATCAACAATAATTGTAAAATTGAGAACACATTTACTTGTAAATGCATTGTAGATAAGAAACTTAAAAATTGTAAGATTGCTACAGTAGTAAGTAAAACTCCACTTCTGGATAGCGCAAGATGGCCGCCGTCGCTGACCTCCCCCCCTCCTGTCCATCGAGTCGGTCGTGGTGTGCCGCCGTGTTGCTTCGAGTCTGACGCCCCCCCCTCTGGCCGGCCGTCGTAGCGCGCGGTGATGTGCTGTCCACGTTGGCGTGGTGTGCCGGCCACGTTGGCGTGGTGTGCCGGTCAGGTTGGGAGGGGCTGACTGTCGTAGCTCACCTGAAAAATCCTAAGTGTCAGAGTGGCTTTGTATGGGTAAAATTTTGAAAATTTTCCAAAGTGTGTCATTTCGACCTGGGACCTTCACCAAAACATTTTTCATCAAATTTCACTGACCCCCCCCCCCGACAGCAATCTTCTAACTTTGGTTCTAGTGGACGGATTTTGTCTTACAGCTACTCGTTTGAAAGAGGAGAAAAAACTGCTGGACGACATTTTTGCCGCGAGTCAATCGGACCAGCCGTTCAAAAGTTAGAGCTGTTACAAGATTTTAGGTCGGAGCTCACCTGAAAAAATCCTAAGTGTCAGAGTGGCTTTGTATGGGTAAAATTTTGAAAATTTTCCAAAGTGTGGCATTTCGACCTGGGACCTTCACCAAAACATTTTCATCAAATTTCACTGACCTCCCCCCTCTCGGGAGAGCCAGCTTCGATCTTGGCTTCCAGTGGACAGATTTTGTCGTGCAATAGCTCGTTTGAAAGCTAAGAGTGAGACAAATTCACTGAAAGAATCGGCTTGTTCATATCTGTCTTCGTTTAGATGTGAGACACCATTTAAGATTTGGGAGATTGGCGAAAAAACGACAGAGTTCGAATTTTGGTCGTTTTGGGCTGTAGCGCCAAAACGAACCATCGGATTGGAAAACGGACGCCAGATTCGGATTCAGCGTGAAATTCTGCATCGGTATGGTGAGTTTCAAGTCAATCGGAGAGAAAAATTTTCGCTGACGTCCCCCCCCCCGCACCGGTCTTCCTACTTTGGTTCTAGAGATCGTAGAAAGTCGTGCAATGGCTCGTTTGAAAGCTAAGAGTGAGACAAATTCAGTGAAAGAAACGCCTTGTTCCTATCTGTCTTCATTTAGATGTGAGACGCCATTTAAGATTTTGGGAGATTGACGGAAAACGACAGAGTTAGAATTTCCCAAGAAACAGCTCCAGCGGGCGAATGAAGGCTCGGATTGGTAAACGGAGGCCAGATTTGGAATGAGCTTGATGTTATTGTCTAATGAGGATCATCATCCAATGAGAATCAAGCATTTCTATATAAATAGCGAGCCTTCCACAGTGAGAATCATTCCATCGTTGATTCACACGAGTGACGGACGCACATTTTCTCTCTCTCTAGTTCCCTATTCTATTATCCAACTAAAATGGTAAGTCGCTACTTTCCTCCCTCTCCT
The DNA here is from genome assembly GCA_907163375.1 of Prostheceraeus crozeri. NCBI lineage: Eukaryota > Metazoa > Platyhelminthes > Polycladida > Euryleptidae > Prostheceraeus > Prostheceraeus crozeri. The sequence goes on from CAJQUW010005368.1 coordinate 42,055, forward strand.
CCCTTGAACGTAAACTTAATACAATCTTTTTCATTTTCAGGCATCTACTCCATCTGCTGCACTAGTAGGACAAAATGGCGGTCAAACGTTACAAGGTTCGCTACGATCAGATCATCTACAACTGAGGCCAGTGGAAGAAACAACCAAGGTACATAATCCTACACCGCTACAGCGTAAATTTAAACAAGTCTTGCGTTATGACGATCATAGCGTAGTACTCCAAACGGGAATGCTCCCTTCCACGGATGTCAAGATAATGCACAATCAGTATGGGGACTACATACTGATCCCCGTGAGTCCGTACATTCGCCACCAACTTGATATTATTGAGGAGTACGTGACATTAAATATGGACATTCCTACTCCTCTTGCTCAAGAGTGGAAGGCGAGAGATGACAAGGATACTCCCTATAGAAAGATTTGGGATGGTAATCACATTTGCCTACCGGTATCACATTGGTGTACTTACTATAAGAAGGATGGAGATCATTCAATACCCATCAGATGTGATGAGCTCGGAGAAGGTACTTGGGATATCCTTTTCAAAGTGAATGGGCTATATTATGGTCGACACAAGGATAATAAAATAGCCTCTCTCTCCATGCATATGGAATCCATCCTATATATTCCAAAACCACCCAACGTGGACGACATAATTGATCAAATCCTTAACAGCAGTGGTACGAAGCGCAAGTCGGAGAAGAATGCTACATCAAAACGCAAATCAAAGAAGGAGAATTACTAGTCCTTTCCTAACTCTACCCTATGACAATTCGCTTATGTGCTTTGAGTGTCGTAGACGTGGTCTTATTAGATACATTTTACTTCTTCGTTGCCATCATATCATTTGTGTATTTTGTCGTGAAAAGCATCGATGTAATTCTTCATTTTGTAATATGTTATAGAACGTTTCCTTAGATGTGTAAATTTCCGTTTTAGGCTTCTATCATCATTTTTATGGATTGTGAGGGTGAACCTGTACAGGAGCTCAGTGCTATTGCTATGAACAATTGGACATATCAGATTGTTAGTGTCTATCATCAACATGCCAACTGCGATCCCAATGTTGATCAATGGGCGAGAAAACACATTCATGGACTTAATCTGAAATATTTGCAAGACTATGGCTTTTCTTGTGAAAGTGCTCTTCTTATTGACTTTAAACGATGGTTAGCTGCTTTCAATGTTATACGCATCTTTTGTAATAATCCTGGTAAGGAGAGGAAAGTATTTCCCAATCTAATCATTGATGATATTTTGCTCCCACCTTGGGATACTAGAGTGAATCAACATTATCATGAAGTCACGAAACGTTTTAAGGATTTGTCTGTTCCTATTTTGTCTGTTCGTTGTAGTAGCTACGTTCATAACCAATGCTTCTTTCCTCCTTACCTCAGCACTGCCAAAGTCCTGTATGGTTATCATTGCTCGCTGTATGATAGTTACCAGCTGTATCTATTTTATCTGTTTCAAACCATTGATTTATAATGCATGCTTGTTACCGTTATTCAATAAATATTACTATGAGAAGAGTTGTTGTTTTCATGCAATGGATGGGTTAGATAAAGGGCAATCATGTCTTTCTCAAACGACTGCGGAACATTACATTTTCATAGGCAAAGTTTAAAAGGAGCTGTTCAAGATTATGTGATAAATTTTCATAAAGATGAGACCGACATCGAAGCAGTGGTCGATGATGCTAGCACTCTATTTCTAGAGTTAATGAATACATTCTCTGATAGCATTGTCATGGCGCGATTAGTTGCGAAAATTAAGTTTAGTCATTTTGGAAAGCAAGAGGTGGAAAGTCGCTCTTTCCATTTTGCTTCTTATTCAATGGAAGTGGTAGATCACCCCGAAGAATTTTTTAAAAGACATATGATAAAAATTGCTGAACGTCTTAACGCATTTAACCATCATGGTAGCAGTCTAGTGATTGAAGCGATTTCAGATATTCACATTCAACTATCCATAAAGAAAAATTGAAAATGCAGTGGTACTTGATTGTAGCACAACTGGTTTTCGAGGTATGTCTGCTCACTCTCGAAGTATATTCCTTCTGTACATGCGTCTATTATTTAGAAAAGGCTAGCAAATTCATATCTTCAAAAAGACTTGCTATAGACATCAGTAACGGTGAAACTATGTGTTGTGATGTATGTAAGCGAAAGGATGGAAATGAAAAGCGCATCTTCAAGAGATGTAAGCACGCTTTTTGTCAACGCTGTTTCATACGTAATTGCATTCAACTTTGCAAATGTAACCACTGTGATATTGCTCATTTCGAGTGCCACTTATGCCGCAATAGTTAGTACGTATGCAAATGTCGTAAAGATAGGTTTTAGCAAAGACTAACACGAAAAATGGCGAAACGTAAAATGACGAAACGTAAAAGTCAAAAGTCTTTAAAGTTTTCTTCAGCCATTCAAGCTCTCCGACGAATGAAAGCAAATCAGCGATACAATGCTATACGACATGCCAACGATAAATTCATTCGTGAAATTATTTCTCATGTCAGAAAGTTGAGGACGAAGAAATTAGCGCCAAAACAACGAAAGTTACTTAAGCGATATGCCACAAAATTGCGTTTCATCTCCAATCCTAAAGTCACCCTTCAAAGAAAGAGGAAAACTCTAACACAAAAGGGCGGTTTCCTTCCAGCGTTACTACCGATGCTAGCTCCTATCGTGGGCAACGTATTGGGTAATATCTTTGGCTCTAGACGTTAATTATGCAAATGTTGAATCTCAAAGTATTATAATGGATTTCAGACTTCAATGTGATAAAGTTCTGACTGTATCAGGTCCATCTCATGCAGGTAAAACTGTTTTCACGCTGAATTTATTGGATAAAAGAAGGGAGTTGTTTAAGGAACCTATCAATCGAGTGATTTGGTGTTATGGTATTTATCAACCGTCGCTGTTTCAGGAATTGCAAAGTCGCAACTTTATTCGACATGAAGGAATTATTGCAGTGGATAAACTTCAGTCTAATGATGTTGTTGTATTGGATGATTTATTAAAAGAAAGTAAGAATTCAAAAGATGTTACAGATATGTTCACTCGCGCAGCACATCATAAAAGGTGCTTTATCATCTGTATCACACAAAATTTGTTTCCTGATGGAAAAGAAGCTCGTACACGAAACCTGAATACACACTATTATGCTATTTTCAACAATCCGCGAGATAAAAGTCAATTTGAAATTTTAGCGCGACAAGTTGCACCCAGAGGATCAAAAGCCTTAATTGAAATTTTTCAAGCAGCTACTGAAAAACCACACGGTTACTTATTCATTGACTTTACGCAAGAGTGTCCGGAAGAATTTAGATATCGAAGTGATATTTTGAAAACTCCCATGATTATCTACAAACTATGAGTTCTTATTCTCGCATGATTGTTATTCCTCAGGATGAATATGTACAATTGACTGCCATGCAGCAAGTAAAGCAATCTCTTGCAAATCAAATGTATAGGAAAGAAATAGATTATCAGCAAAATGTTCACATCAAAGATCCACATCGTGCTGTATTATTACAATCGGAAACTGTTGAGCAATTGAAAAGCTTGAAGAATAAGATGCGTGACTCTATATCGACTGCAACACCTTTAGCATCTCGCGCACATGCCATATCTCTTTTCAATAGTATTGAACCCCATCTCAATGTAAATGATAGAGGACAAATCATTACAGATGAAAATAAAGTGATTGATGCTTCACGTTATGAAGACTTGATTCAGTATGCGACACGTAGAAAGCGCCGTCAGGGCTATGTTCCACCTGGTTGGTCATACTTTCTTAAACTATTGAAAAAGCATAATGTACCAAAATTTGCTTTGAATAATGAGACATTGAAAGAACTTGATTCAACAGTGGCTACTGCTCCAATGCTTCAGACGATGAAAATGCCAACAAATTGGTTTAAGACGTCACCTGATACATCCCCTCCCACACTCACTAAGCAAACAAGAGGAAGAACTCGACGTAGATCTACACCACCACTAAAACTAGTAAAAGGAAAACGTAAAACAGCTCCTCCCAAGAAATACATGTTCTCAGACTATTAATATGAAGCAGATGTGTTGCTTGCCATGTAATGAGCCGCCAGAGGTGAGTGTCGTTGTCACTTGCACTTGCTGCGCCAGCTCTCACAATGAAACTCCTGAGCAATGTGAACACGATCGCAAAACTGCTAAAGCTAAATGCTGCAGTTGTTGTAAATGTAGAAAGGCAAGAAAGCAAAAAGATGAGAAGGAGGAAAAAGAGTCAGTCGTCATCGACTGAACGTTTGAAGTCAATCTATTATGATGTAAAACATCCGGCAGGATTTGCATCGATCAAGAAATTATCAAAAGCGAGTGGTCTTCCACAATCACAAGTGAAACGATGGTTAAAGGGTCAGGCTACCTATACACTCCACAAACAAGCGAAAAAGAAGTACCGCACCCGCCATTATATTGTTCATGACATCGATGAACAGTGGCAAGCAGATTTGTGTGATGTTGCCTCCATTTCAAAACATAACTCGGGCAATAATTTTATTTTAACCGTCATTGATATTTTCTCGCGTTATGCGTGGGCTCAACCTTTAAAAACTAAAGAAGGGAAAGGAGTAGCAAAAGCATTCCAAACAATTTTTCGAGAAGGTCGCATTCCAAAAAGAATTCAGAGTGATCAAGGAAAAGAGTTTGAAAATTAACATGTGAGAAGATTATTTGAGAGGCATGACATTGAGTTGTTTAGTGTAAAGAGTGCCTATAAAGCTGCACTCGTTGAACGTTTTAATCGCACATTAAAAAATCGCTTGTGGCGACATTTTACTGCCAACTTGACACAAAATTGGGCAAAGGTTCTACAAGATACACTCCATGCCTACAATCACTCTATCCATCGTTCTATTGGACTCAGACCAGTAGATGTAAATGCTAACAATGTAGATAAAGTGCGCGAATCATTCCAACGTAAACGCACTCATGTGAAAAGTGATGTGAAAATTGGTGATAAAGTTCGTATCTCAAAAGTGAAAAGTGTTTTTGCTAAAGGGTACCTTCCGAATTGGACAGAGGAGGTATTTACAGTATCAAGGATTGATCAAAAAGACTCTCCCACCACCTACAAGTTGAAAGATTACGATAATGAAGAAATTGAGGGTAGCTTTTACCGCGATGAGATTGAGGTAGTCACTGAAAGTGAAACATATTTGGTAGAGAAAATCATTCGATGTAAAAAACGACAAGGTGAAGAATGGTGTCTTGTTAAATGGACTGGTTATCCTTCAAGTATGAACTCTTGGATGCGTCGTGCCGACATCTTTCATCTAAGTGATCGACAGTGATTCATGCAAAGTTGTAACTAACAATGTTTAGGGTTTTAGCTATGAATCCAACTGCCTCATTTTATTCACGACCCTCCTATGTAAGTAGTGGAGGACAAATTTACAGCGGCGCTCGCCGCCAACGTGGAGGTAGCATACTTGGTGCACTGAAATCTGTTGTAGCACCTCTCATATCCAATGTCGGAAGATCTTTAAAACGAAATGTTTTAAGTAATACCGTTGGCTTTGCTGGTGATGTTGCTAGTGATCTTTCCAGAGGTAGAAGTTTTAAGAGCAGTTTGTTGAATCGTGGGAAGGAACGCGGTTTAAAAACATTGAAGCAGACCTTTGCTGGTGTTACTCAAGGAAAGAAATCGCCTAAACGAATGAATAAAGGAAGGAGGAAACATCGCGGAGCTGATAAGGTGCAATCTTCAGTCAAAAGGCATTCACGCAAACGTCGCAGAGGCTCTAATCATTCATCAGGCGCTAAACGACGACGCTGCTATAACTTCTAATCATGAAGTGTAAAACTTCCGGGTTTTGTTTGTTTGATCAACAAGCCATACAGACAGATATTCTTAGTTCAAGTATTGTAGATTATCATCCTCGAACAGCTGAGAATGCTGGCCCCATTCAATTTGTTATTCCTGGTGGTAGTGATGACTACATAGATTTGAGTTATGCGATGGTTGATTTGAGGTTTAGAATTCAGCAAGCAGATGGAACTGCTATTGACGATACACATAAAGTTGGACTGAACAATTTACCATTGACTACATTACTTCGCGATGTTTCTCTAACGATTGGAGAGCAGCAGGTGGAAGGTGGTCAAAGCGATTATCCCTATAAATCATATTTCAATCATGTATCACAGTTTCATCCAGCAGCACAAAAAAGTCATATGGAAGCCATGGGATGGTACAGAGATGAAGCAGGAAAATTTGATGCTGAAACAAACAGTGGCTTTGTAAAGCGATCTGCTATGATTAAAGATAGTAAAGTATGTCAGCTATATGGTCCGCTGAATTTAGACTTCTTTAGACAGTCAAAGTTTTTACTCTGTAATACCAGCATGCGACTCAAGCTGACATTGAATAAGCCTGAATTTGCGCTGAATGCATTTGCTAAAGTTGACAATTTTAGAATTCATGTGGAAGATATTGCACTTTACATTCGTCGAGTAGTACCGAATCCAAGTGTCATTAGAGGGCATGCTGAAGGTCTTAACCGCCAAAATGCCATTTACCCCGTTCAGCATACAAAGCTTCTCACCTTTACAATTCCGAAAGATCAAAAGAGTTTCATGAAAGATGGCCTCTTTCCATCGGAAGCACCGAAGCTCCTCATGGTGGCAATGGTTGAAAATGATGCATTTAACGGTAATATAAAGAAGAATCCTTTCAATTTTAAACACAATCAGTTAAGTGAAATTGCTTTACGTGTAAATGGTGTGAGTCATCCTGGTCCACCCTACAAACCAGATTTTGCTTCGGATCAATTTATGCGCAGTTATGTTGATTTTATGGATGTCTTTGGCTTTTACAATACGGATGACACCAACGGACTCACTATGAAAGAGTTTAAGAGTGGATATACTATTTATGCATTTGATTTGACTGCTGACAGCGATATTAGTGCACCCTATCGTCAAGCGAACGTGCCTCATAATATTCGTTTGGATTTGACGTTCAAAAGAACACTACCTGAGACGATCAATGTATTAATTTATGCAGTCTTCGATTCAAATATTGAAATTACAAAGTATCGTGACGTGATTCTTCAGTATAATCGTTAATGAGTTGGTTGACTGCTGACGATATTAAAACTAAAGTACAGCGTAATGCAGACGAAGCGACGTTGAAAGCTTTCGATAATGTCTATTCGCTCGATACCTTACCACCTGCAGTAAATCACTATCCCATCTTTATTGTGCCAAACACTCATTCGCAGAATTTAGGCGGTGAGCATTGGAAAGCGATCTTTATTGGAGAAGACCGACGTGGTGAACTATTTGACTGTCTTGCTCAACCTCCAAATATACCAACACAGCAGTGGTTGAGAAAACATACGCCTCAATATCAGCGAAATGAACGCATACTACAACATCCACTTTCATCAACGTGTGGTGCTTTTGTACTGTACTTCATCTTAAGACGTTTACATGTATCTCGATTTGTATCTGTTATTCAAAACTTTTCATGTAATCCATCCTCTAATGAAAAAATGATTTGTAAGTTCTATCATGATTTGAAATAAAAACATCATGTTGGAAAAATTGTTTTTTATTTTACAATCCGCTGGGTACGTACATACTCGATGAGATAGTCTAGGATCACATTTGCTTGTACATGAGATTTTAGTCCAGTAATGATCACTTTACTATTATGAAAGATTGCAACATGCACAGGTAACCAACAACTAATGAGAGCTGCAGGAAAAAGTTCGGGTTCATAACACAAACTGTAACTGCTGGTACGAATCTTCAAAAATGATACACTTTCACTCAATTGAGTAGAGATCACCATATTGTCCACAGTCAGATTCGACATCACACACCTCTCCCTCTTCCATATCCGACGTAGTAGTCTCTGTAGCTCTAAGCGCATTGACTGCGCCGATGAATGAGAAAGGGCGCCGAAAATCTGTACAGTCCCATTTGGGAAGAGTTGAAGATTCCGTGAATTGTTCATCTTCACCACTAACATTTGAGGACGGCCCGGGTAATACTTGCTGTTTGGAAGGTGTTGGTGTAATGTTGTGAGATCGATTTTGGTGTAGAGTCTGAAGCGACGGAGAATGTTGACGATGGTGTAGCGATGGCGCTTCATGATGCAAAAATGAGTAAATTGAGCGATGTACCTTCCTTTTATACTTTTCCCAACTACCTTGATGAAATGTGAAGTTAGTATGGAGTTGGGAATGATAGAGTTGAATTCGCCGTTTGTTGACGCGCAACCAGATGCGATTTCCAATACGTGAATGTCTTTTCATATAGAAGTATTTCAAATCCTTCATGATTTGATGTAGAGATTGAAAATGACGATAAGATAAAGCAAACTCTCTTCTCACATTTCCAGTTGAATCTTTGAAATAGACGTTTCGATCATGATCCGTTTCAATACGTTATAGGGAATCTAATTTCCAACTCATGGTGCGTGGTAGTCATGTCTGATTAAGATTTGCATAGTAGGGCGATGAACTCACGACGAATAAATGTCATGATGGAGCGATGTATGTATCTTCTATACTTCTCCCAATTGTATTTGCGAAATGAGAAACAGTTTGCGGAATGAGAATGGCAGATTTGAATTTCATTTCTGTAATGTTGAAGCCAAACTTGATCACCCAAGGAGATGAATCTTAATGTTTCAAAATATTCCAAATCCCTCATGATATCATTGAGGTTGACAAATTGTCGCCATGTTAATGTAATACCTCTTGATGTATGACCATGAGAATTTTTGAAATGTACGTTTCCATTACGATCAACTCTGATATATTGTAGAGAGTCCAAAATCCAAGTCTTCATGATGTTATGCAAAGCCGCAGATCAGCAATATCAAAATGTCGTTTTATCATATTTTGCTTAGCAATGCGGCTGCAAATAGATTTGCTAGTAATCGAGCCGCACTCTTTTCTACTCCCATTGATCATGCACAACAGCTAAATGGAAAGTGGGAAGTGGGTGTCACTCAACTTGTTCATAGCAACTGTGTCTATACTTTTGATCATGAGGTGATGACTATTAATATGAGACGCACAGCTGCTTACCAATGTGAAAAGGGCTGCCGAGTATACATTCCACAGTGGCCAAAGAAAGATCTCTTATCATGTAAAAAGTTTATATATGATTTCTTGAATAAAGCGTGTAAACATATTGCCCAATTTACTCCGCACAATGGTGATCATAATTATGTACATCATGTAGTTGAGAAAGATTGGATTGTTGGTTTAAGTCCAAGTTTAAGAAATGATTTAGGTTACCTCGCTAGCGCCTTAACAAGCTATGATAATTATAACGTTAATTACCACCCAAGTGGTCATAAACAGTTAATATATCGAGAGGAAGCTTATTATGTAGATCTTATTCCAAAAAATGAGAAGACGTTGGTGAAGAAGATTGTGATTAAGCCAAGAAAGACAAACATGACTCCTGAAACATAATTGAAGAAATTTAATTATCTCCTTCGAGTTGATGGTAAACAAGTGGCAACATTGACTTATATCAAATCATCTAATCATATTGAAATAAGTAAATTAAATGATGATGATCTAGTATTAGTTTGTTCAAAAGATTTTCATCAGTTCTTACGACATCGTTCTGCAGCTGTTCATGGAAAATTTGATATGCAACATTTACCATGTGAAAGGTCAAATCAATTTGATACAGAATGGGCCGTATCTTTATACAGAAAGTGTGTAGAGCCTTTCGGTGGTGTCTTACATGAAACAAGAGTGTTGATGCCTCGCATTATTACTTCAGTTAAATTGGTTGTAGATTATTTAAATGAAGTGATTAATGACCAACAAATTTCATTTTCTGAAAAAGAAGGTGTTTTGTCTCTCACTATAAGTGGAAAAGGTATTGAACTAATTATGGATAAAACATTAATGGACATTTGGGTTTTGATCAAAATATCTTTAAAAGTGGTACTGTAACCAAAGCTAGCGCAGACATGTCACTATCGCGTCGTATTAACTATTTTCAGATATATTCCAATATTGGTGAAGATGTACGTGTGGGAGATGTTGAAGCTCCATTGCTAGCAATGATACCATACCAGCCAAAAAGCTGCAGTATTTTATCTGAGCATACTTTCAGGAAACTGCATTATACAAAGCTGAAATCAAACTACATCCCACAAATTGATATTGCAATTTATGACGATGCTGGTGCGTTGATTCCTTTTCATAAAGATGCTGTGACAAGTATCACACTCCATTTCCGAATGAAGAGTTAATGCAAAAGTATGCTAATATATTTTTCCAATGTGAATAATATGGAAAGTGAAAATAAGGACTCGTTTCTAATCTACTTGCCCAGTAATGCTTCTATGAATAGATTTCCCAAAAATAAACCATCAGACTATCGAGTAGAATTAAATCGACCACTACATTTAGAAGGTGAATGGGAGGTTGGCGTTTCTAGTATTTGCTATGATAGCAATATTCAGAATGTGAATGATTTGGAAGAAATTATATTGACTCCTCGCACCCATGATGGAATAACGATGAATAATGCATTCCAGTTCCCATACAATTTAACGTCAGATGGAAAGTGGAACTATGAATGGATTCAGATAAAATCAGATTATTATGGTCCATTTGGGAATGAGAAAATTATTAAGGCATTCAACAGTGGTAATACTTCCATCATGAAGAATAAGGATCAGAAAGTTTATGAGTTTACTATCTATCATTGGAGTGGGAGACAGTTCCTTCGCTTTCATTCTTTTACTAAAGGTCTTACACTGAGGTTGGATAATAAATTCTATCCACATCTCGGTTTTGGTCATGGACTACATCTAACGTCAATTGCTACTGCAAATGTTAAAAAAGTTTATTCAAATCGAATCAACAAATTTCATTATAAATTTAAAATATTTGATGAAGATGTTATAGAATGCGAAGAACGCATCATTTTGAAAAAGCGTGGTGTTCAACCTTTATCACTTATTGAATTAGTAAAACGATGGAATGAGACTGTGGGTAAGAAGTATGGAGAGAAAATTATGGCGGACAAAAATAAGTTGGTTATTCAGAAATATAATGACAAACTTACAGTTTATTTCTCTCCAACCTTGCGTCATTTTGTAAGACATCATACACCTATTATTGGAAGCGGTTTGGTTTATGCTTCTCATGAATATCACACTAAAGCTGATTCAGTTAATGATGAATGGTGGGTTGACATCCATGGTGATCGCATCAAGAAAATTTACCAGTCTTATCAAGAATCTAAAGTTGCTATCAATATAATGCCGCGTCTATATCATACAGTTGAAAGCTTCATTCATGTAGTAAATCCTTATATACAACAGAAGTTGAAGCATGTGATGAAAAGTAAATATGATGTAAAGACACACCACATTTCGTTTTCAATTGAAAATCAACGCGTTGTTCTGAAACTGGGTGATGACATTCAATGTCAATTGAGTAAAAATTTGAAAAAACTCTTTGGTTTTTCAATGCTACAAACTGTGTTTGCTGCTGCGCATACGATTGGTATAGAAACACTAATGACACTTGATAAACATGAACAGCACCTTTACATTCAAGGTGATTTGATTCTTCCTATTTCTGTTGGTGAGAAAAAAGAATACATTTTACGTGATTTCATTCATGATAAAGACGCTTCATATGGAATAGTCGAGAAGATGTTTGAATCTATTTTCTATCATCCCGTCGTCAAACAAACTATACCCTCTATTGCTATCAAAATTACCAATGGTTTACAAGAGTGCATCCATGTGAAAGATACTAAATCCCTCGTAACTTTAGTGTTTCGGAAAACAAAGTGAAGTCATTGTGATATGTTTATTGAAATAAAAATATGTGTATGAAAAAGTCTTTTCACAGATATAGGGGGAATGGGCTGACTGTAGGCATATATTCACAAGGAAGAAACGATCTCATGCGATACATAAAACAACCATGTATATCTACAAAAAGCAACATCAAAATACTGAGTTAAAGTTGATTATGTCAATACATCTCCTGAATGTGGTAGCGTGAGTTTTATTCTTTTGGGTGGAGGTATGTTTGTGTCAGGATGTCCATGTGGAAGAGATGTGTTATGTCCTATCCAACACGTCTTATCCTCCCATGCTGAAAGCGCTCGTTTCTTGAACGTGTGCGTTTTCACAGTATGAACTTGAAATTTTAAGATTGTCATATTGACAAACGTTATAGTTTTATTTTTATAGGCCTTCTTATAGGACCGATGTTTCATTTTGTGAACAATGGATTTTGATATACCTTTAGCACGCTTAATACTATCTGCGCATTCTTTTAATTTCATGGAATACATTTTAGGACGGAGGAGAATCATTTCATCTATTTCCTTTCCTGTTGTTTCATCCTTAAAACAACCAAGTTTGGCTTTATTCTGTATGGAATAGAGTGGATGAGTGGGATTGTAGTTAGATGTGTCGAAATATTTTTCTAATGACTTGCCTACTTCATTAAAATTTAAATCGTTGTGAGTAGTAATTCCTAAAAAGAAACTATCTGTATCACCACCCAGCAAGCAAACCTCTTTTACGAGAGGGCATGGTTTTAATATTTTGTAGAAGAGTTGATACATTTCAAGCTTGGAATAATCTAAAGCGGCTTGCCCAATATAGATGGGTTTGCACAACTCAACTTCTGATTTTATCATTTTAACACCGACAAGATCCTCATCGATGATGTCTCTATCAATGAAAAGAGGTGATGAGGTCAATTTGTGATATTTTTGTTCATCAACGACTAGTTTGTAGTTCATACGTTTTCTAACATCCTCCATGGTCTTTCCGAAAAGACTGTTATTCTTATATTTATAAAAATCCTTTTCAAAATTATTTTGGGCGAGTGCACGTTTTTGACTGTTACTATCTATGTAGGGTTTGAGGAAGGCTTTCTGTCTAAATTTGATAATGCGGTGAACTGACTTTAGAAACATGCCCATTTCTAAATAGAATTTTAGTATGCAGAAGTGTACGAGATAATTTGTCTTATCATATTGGTTGAGTAAAAGTTTTCGTCATGGTTTGTACCTTGGCTGTCCACAATCTGTTAAGTTATTATGAAATTGTGACATGAATGGTGAAAACATATCTTCAGTCACTTCACCAGATTCAGGTGCGAGTGGGAAATCAGCAGTTTTATTTTTAATGCTATTTGGATAAATCAAATCCACTTCAAAATAATATCCCCAATCACCTTCATCTGGAATCTTCAGTATGTTTGAAGGGTTGGAGTAATACTCAAGCTCATCTTGATTTAACCAACTAAACTCGGAATGAGGTAGTGGTTTAGACAGTGAACTGCCATATAAATTATTTTGGTCATAGTACTTTAGGTGGATATGATCATCACCTACTGTTTCAGATTTTATGTGATGTTAATTCACAAATGTGAGACCACCGCGTATTCCGCGCTCAAATATATTATACATCTCCGGGTCTTGTAAGAGATGAATGGTCTCACCAGTCATTTTAAAGGCTGATTTAAAGGACATGGCTGGTAGACTGACAAAGTGGACAGGATCTAATTTGTCTTCTTCTAATGCCACTCGTCGAAATTTCTGAAAGACATCAGCCAGCAAAATGACATCTAATTCTAAGTAAGCGATTATATAATCGCCAAACGTTTTACAATCAAATTTTAACCTTGCCTCTTGAGCATGTTCATAATCTTCTACTGGACAATCTTGACCCGTCAAATCGTTTTGGAATTTGTCAATGGAAGGAAGGGTTGTTTCATTTAGTTTAGACATTGAGCTAAAATACGCATAGGGAAAGACTCCTTTGCGAGTGACTATTTCATCCGTTAAGTGTGGATAGTGTTTCTTCAAAGTTTGACTATGGGGAAGAAACTTGAGATTACGAACGAGAGAAGCTAGTGACGCTGACATGAATTGGAATGAATCTAAAAATTTTATTTCGAAGAAGACTGTCTTATTTTCTTTAGTTTTATCTACTGGTACTTTTGCTGTCATTGCCATGAATTTTTCTCTCGTTTGCGCTATTACATTAAACTGCTACGATTTCATCTGGCTCAACCCTCCTTTTATGAGCATATGACTGTCATAGCCCTTAAAGTTATGGAAAATGACGGGTAGTACACGACGTCTCAACCTAAGTGAAAAGTTACATTTGGAGCAGAGTGCGTTTCTGAATTTACCAGTGATGTGATCATGATCACGAACTTTCTTAATTTTATCGTCATCAAACGTTTTATGACATTTAGGGCACGATGTGCAACTTTCAAATTTTTGTTTGTCTTCATCTGACATATGTCATCTGACTTACGCTGCAATTGGGAATCATATGATTGTTGAAATTTAGCAGCTTTATCGAGAAATTCTGGAAATTTTGAAATGCAATCTTCACCTTGCCAAGTATGCATTTTTTTGTCTATTCCTAAAGTGGTCATGCCATACTTCATAGCAGGATATGGCTGCTGGCTTGTGGATGATATCATCAATGTAGCATTCTATGTCTGCGTAAATGACACGCAGGGGACTTAATTCGTCACCATTATCCCTATGTGAAAATATTTTATCTTTGGGCATGCGTTCCATTTGTAATTTACCTCGCTTGCACCATTCATAGTGAGTTTCAAATTTATCTTTACTCCAAAAGGAGCGGATGCAGCGGTCGCATACAAAATGTTCACCTCTTTTAGAGTGCCCCAAGTGAGTGTACAAGCGAGAGATTTTGGGAATACCACAGTAGTGCCATTCCTCGCTATCATCTTGTTTTACTAATAAGAGGTTGACTACACGTTCATAACAAGTTGAACGTGAATTATAGCGGGCACCCTTCAACCCCTTCTCCCACACGTGAACGACAATTTTAATCTTATTATGTTTTTCGAACGTTTCTACATCTTTGATTTTCATGTTGTTACTATCACAACCTTCAAAGTCTAGTTCATCCTCCCACTGTCTATAGCTATAGGTATGATTTCGATTCGCGTTGATATCATTATAGTGAAGGATGGATAGGACTGCATATTTGAAACACTGTGATTTACAATTGACATTGATGACAGCTTTCTTATTATACAACGTTTTTGGTAGTTTAAATGTGCCTCGAGCTGCATGACTTTCTAATAGGGAAATTTTGAATATGGCTGAGTCCACACCATCAAAAATGAGAGCGCTGTCGCGTTGATTGAATTTATCTACATTTGATTTTAAACATTGAATGTGAAAATTTAGCCAAGACTCGCAGTCTACAACTTCGGTTGCGGAAGAGGAAGGAACATGAAACTGTATTCTCTCCGTCACTTGACCCGTTTGAAAATCTATCTTAATATATTTTAGTTTAAGGTAGATGAGCGCCTTCATTCTAAAATTGTCTAAGTTGTTGAAGAGCGCTTCGATAATGTTAGAATTTTGAAGGAGCCACTCAGGAAAATCTACTATTTGAGTATTGGACTCCATGCAGTAGTCGCGTACTAAATTATTATGTGAAACATTAAGGAGGGAGATGGTAGAGGTACCGTTCGTGTAGTGATCATTTGCATGCGTGTGTTGAAGTCTGTGCGAAGATCGCTGAAAGTGACTATCAAAAGAAAGAGGGCACAAATCGCAAGGAAAGGAGATGTCATCGTCAGAATCAACTTAACCTCCGGAGATTGACGCCGCTTTGCGTTGACACACACGTTGTTTGATGTGTCGAAGGAGACTGTGCTTCCTTGTAAACATATGTCCGCAGTCGGCACATTCCCACTCGTTGCCTTGTCGCGAGAGTCCTGAGCTGGAACTCACATCACCTGAAAGAGAAATCATTCTATCATCTCTGTTCAAGTCTCAGTGTATTGTTACAACCTACCTTGACTCAACAACTCTAAACTTTCCTCGAGAAGGGAGGGCGTTGGTGATGAAGTTGATGCCTGAAATTGAGGAAGATGCTATTAGCCACACGTTTGAGGGAGATGAGTGAAGAAATTTTCAACTTACCATTTCAACGAAATCAAGTTTAAGGTTGATACTTCAACAAGATAGAGACTTCACTCAAATTTGGAATTCACGATAGAGCAGTTCACTTGTACGCCTCAAATATAGAATTCGCCAGAGAACACTTCACTTATGTGTCACAAAGACAGAGTGAAATGACACGAATGTCACTTTACATATATACTTTCATATTCATCATTCATTGGCTTTCATTCTGATTGGTTGCTTGTTGATACTTAAGAATTAGAAAACATTTCAAAGTCATTATTCACAGTCAACATGACAAGCCCTCCGACAACACCAAACACAAAATTCTCTTCTCCATGCTCAACACCAAAGGCGCTCGTTGCACCACACGCTCCAACGAAGGGGAAGGTAGAGAAGGTGTACCGACTGGACAATATCACAAAGTTGTCATTGCCAGTGGACGACGAAGAGAGTGTATGTGAGAAGGAGTGTTCCGACTTAACAGGCGTGAGGTGGAAGTATCTCCAGTACGATACTGACGATGTGATGGAGATCACCAGCACCAAATTCCTCCACCAATTATGGGAATGGTACACCCCTAACTCCCAGCCACGAACTATGGCAGAGTGGGAGTACATCGACAAAGTGAGGCTCGCGGTAGAAGAACTTTTGAAGCAAGTGAACTGTTTTTGTGATCTATGTGAAGCCAGACTCTGGGACGATATTGACGATGAAGACCTTTTGAAATACAAGCCATAATAAATTTTTATTTCGTATTATCTTTGCTTTCATACTGACTTACTTGAATGGGGCTTCAGTGGATGATTTAACCATGTATACTTTTTCATTTGGAAATAGTAGCACGCTTAGTCTGACTTGTAAATCTTATAACATTTCATATGGGCGATGATGACAGATGAAATAGTGTCAAATAAAATTAAGATAGCTTACACTTCTGATACAGGGATAGCAGTCGACTGCGATCCATGTGTAAAGAGCTTCTTAGACTACGGATGGGCTTAAGTGGATGATTTAACCATGTATACTTTTTCATTTGGAAATAGTAGCACGCTTAGTCTAACTTGTAAATCTTAAAACATTTCATATGGGCGATGATGATAGTTGAAATATTGTCAAATAAAATTAAGATAGCTTACACTTCTGATACAGGGATAGCAATCGACTGTGATCCATGTGTAAAGAGCTTGTTAGACTACGGAAGAGAGAAGTGTGTTATGTTGCGTGTGGCGCGTGAGTGTCCTCCCATTTCATTCCATTCATCAATTCGTCTCATTGATAGAGACAGGTAGAACTCATGGTTCTCATAACGCATGCAATGGAAAGTTTTAGGCAACCTTCGACAGTTGGCTAAATGTCGCCCTGGCGCGAATGCATACTACTTTGAGACAGAGGCAATCACTTGCAAACATGACGCAGGGAGGTTAAACAAGATTGACCATTGCCGAATGTCCCTTGCGGTATACATAGCTACGGGTTTCACCGCCGCCCTTTACAGGAACGCCCGTCGAAAGGAAGTATTACACCGAACTTCATTTGCAACGTTCAAGTTGACTGATAGCAGATTCAACTTAATGATAGTATTCGCCAGTCCGAAGACTGCCCAGGGCAAACCGCGTGGAGGTTCTATCATGTCTTGCCCCATGGTGGCCCTTAAGAGAGCCGATGGTTCGTTCTCGGGAGTGAATTGATGGGGTGGTGAAGGCGGGCAAAGATCTGCAATGAAAATGATATGTATTAGAATAGGATATACTATCTTATTTACTTTTCACTTACCAAGTTAGCCATCCTTAGGTAGTCTCGCGCGCTTTCTATCAGAGAATTTGTGCAGATGACCGCGCATTCTCAGGCTGGCATGTAGGAATTTTTTGGTTGGATGGCCATTGTAGCATATGATGGAGTCATATAAATTCTGGTTTACAAGAACTTGACCGTCCAAATGATTATCCCGAATAGGGATGTGAAACTCAAACAACCTATCCTCATTCACACGATTCCACTCATCCCTCATGCGCTCCAACTTCTCAAACGCCTGCCTCTCATCACCCCGCCGAGCCACAGTCCTCTCCAACTCAACATTCCTCGCTCTCAACACACTCATCTCCTTCATCATCTCCTCAAACTTCGCTTCTGCATCTCTCATTCTTCTCTCCGCAGCACTCGCCCTCTTCTCACAGTCATCATTCTTCTCTTCCAACTCTCGCGTCTTATTCTTCAAATCAGTCACACTACGCCTCATTCGAATATTCTCATCCGCTACCTCCTTCGACTTCAGTTCCTTCTTTTTCAACTCATCCAACTCCTTCACGACTTCATCCTTCACCTTCTTCAAACTCTCATACTTATTCACCAACAAATCATGCGCCATCTGCTGCGATACATTCCTCTTCTCTTCATCCTTCAACCACCTCGCCGACTGCTTACGAATCCCACCACTCTTCACTTTTGGGGAAGATGAGCTCTGCGGGGGGTCGGTGATGACAATGTTTGACACCTCCGACGACGAAGAGCTCAACTTCCTCACACGCTTCCTCACACGCTCCCTATCTAAATCCTCATAATCCTCATCATCACTCTCAAGCACTCTCTTTCGCCCAATCTCAGCCTCCAACGACGCAACTGCTCTCGCCAACTCATCATTCTCAACAACATTCTCCACCTTACCGTCTCGCTCTATCGCCAACATTCGCTCCCTCTCTTCAACAATCAACTGCGTGAATCGCAAGTCATTCACCAAACCTCCACTACAGTCAGCATGCACTCTGTAAAAACGCGCCTCATCCTCATCACCCTTCAACACTCTACACTTCACACACGCAACCCTATTCAAGATAATCATGTGGTCGGTGCCCGCCTTCTTGACATGCGCCTTGGCGTCCGCACTGCGATTGATTCGCCCACATGTGCACATTTTGATATGGAAGTTTCTGTTTTTGTCGTTAGCCATGCCTGAGATTTTATCGTTAACTGTAAGATAATGAAATTTGTATAAGTTTGGAATCATGTAGTACAGTCATATTCCTAAAGCATTACACTTAGTGAGGAATCATAGATTTCAGTGTAAAGAGTGGCATTCGATCCCGTCGACAGCCCGAAGGCCTTGTACTGATCACTAGGGAAGTGAGAGATCTTCCCCGATACCCGCTATTTACAGCTGAAGACATCATTGTCACTGCCCCGAAGTGGTAACAGCAACGTCGAGTCAAAGGTAGTGATCAGTAGCTGGGATCTAACCCCTCAAAGCTGCCTTAGACTTAGTTAAATTTCAAATCTGATAGCAGATTTGAACTCAGCATACTTGAAAACCTTAGTCTACATGTTAAAACTTTGAAAAAACTGAAAATTAAGAATTTTTAAAAAATGCCGCATTTTACTACTCATACTACTTTTAAAAAATTTTATCTGTAGTAAAGACACTATCAAACTCTATCACACAAACTTTGAAGTAAGAAGATAGCTTGCCTACTTCAAAAGATAGAGTCCTTTGAAACACCCGATATCGTGAGCTCAGAGCGACGACCGTCGCTTACCTCGTCTTTCGATGAAGTGATCAGACTTACGTTGTCGGGATTTTATATATGCTCGGAAGAAAACTTAAAATGGCTCTATCTCCGAAAGTATTCATTGTAGCGACATGCGGTTTGTTGCAAACGATTCGTCTCATCATTCTCTATCATATGACACCTGAACCATTCTCATATGACCACGAGAAGTTGGTCCATCAGCACATGTCCATGTAACATGCCACAAGTGAAAAAATTCCTAAGTGTGAGAGCTCCAGTGTGGTGAAAATTTTGAAAAATTTAAAACTTCCGAATTTCGACCTGGGACCTTCACCAAAACATTTTTCATCAAATTTCACTGACCTCCCCCCTCGTTCGGAGAAATTTGATGAAAAATGTTTTGGTGAAGGTCCCGGGTCGAAATGCCACACTTTGGAAAATTTTCAAAATTTTACCCATACAAAGTCACTCTGACACTTAGGATTTTTTCAGGTGAGCTCCGACCTAAAATCTTGTAACAGCTCTAACTTTTGAACGGCTGGTCCGATTGACTCGCGGCAAAAATGTCGTCCAGCAGTTTTTTCTCCTCTTTCAAACGAGTAGCTGTAAGACACAATCCGTCCACTAGAACCAAAGTTAGAAGATTGCTGTCGGGGGGGGGGGGTCAGTGAAATTTGATGAAAAATGTTTTGGTGAAGGTCCCAGGTCGAAATGACACACTTTGGAAAATTTTCAAAATTTTACCCATACAAAGCCACTCTGACACTTAGGATTTTTCAGGTGAGCTACGACAGTCAGCCCCTCCCAACCTGGCCGGCACAACACGCCAACGTGGACAGCACATCACCGCGCGCTACGACGGCCGGCCAGAGGGGGGGGACGTCAGACTCGAAGCAACACGGCGGCACACCACGACCGACTCGACGGACAGGAGAGGGGGACGTCAGCGACGGCGGCCATCTTGCGCTATCCAGAAGTGGAGTTTTACTTACTACTTGCTACAATTCTTTGTAATACATTTAATTGTAGAGATGAGAAACAGGCCCCTGGATCGACTCACGGGCGGTGTTTCATGATGACCTTGTTTTGGGACAGCAAAGGTGTAGAACTTATGGACTTCGCGGACAGAGACGTGAATATCAATGCCGATTATTATGTTGACCTTCTACAGAAAGTCCGCCACACTCGTCGAAAGCGTCAGAATCTGCCGTACTGGATTCTCCACGACTATGCACCAATTCATTCCGCTGCGAAAACAAGGCGTGCATTGCAGGACTTCGGATTTGAAACATTGATGCACCCACCATACAGCCCCGTCGGACTTCTTTCTTTTTCGACACTTAGAAAGGCATATGCGTGGTCAGCACTTTCAAACAAAAGATGCTCTGCGACTTTCTGCTCAAGAATATTTTAACGGATTGTCACCCGAACACTTTCGCGCGGCCTTCGATGAACTTGTGGACCGGGTGCAGAAGTGCATTGGCTGTCAAGGTAGTTATATTGAAAAGTAGTAAGAAATTCCATCTGTATGAGTGCTAGTATGACCATTGCTTGTAAACTGACATGAAACATTGACTGGAAAATAAAAATTTCTATTCGAGTCCACGAGGTTTTCGAACGCACCACGTATATTGCTACCACATGAAAATATTGCCAAAATTGCACTATCACAACGATTTTGACTATTGATTTGTTGATTCTCTAAATTCACAGAATACATATCCAATTGAATGACTATAATTACGCGTACGTGGCATATCACCTAGGGAAAGAAGTTAAATCCGATTTCATCGACATCACAAAAAATGATGTTTATTGTAATATTAATCTAGTATCTTGTAGTATTACTGCTACATTAACCTCTTTAAGAAAACCGCGATGCATTGACTAGGCCTAGTGTATAGCATATAACAAAACTATATCACAATTGAAGGTTATAGTGAAGAAAATAACAGAGAATACTTTCTACACAACATGCCTAAGCATCACAAAATGAGCTTGTATATTCATATTTCGTATTCTTATATCCAAAATTAAGCATCAGATTTTGGAAACAGTAGCGCACGCCAATAACATAGAAAGGAAACTCAAAAGATGACCAACGAATCCGAAAAAAGTAGGGAAAGGTTGTGATATCGCCAATTTAAGCTGCCAACATAGTATTTTTTTCGCTCTTCCGCCAGCCTGCCTTGAAAACATGTCAATGGTTCATAGAGTAAGTCATAGAGCATTACTCCATCTGTGTACTCATCCTTCTATATAGGTCTACTTATATGTACATAGGTTCACTGACACGAGCATCCAAAATAATGCATCGAGACGTAGGTATATTTGGCAGAGTGGTGACTCCGCATTTTTCAAATCCCAATGTGTATACACTTTCGATTTGATTAAATGAACTCGAGGTGACTACACTTGGGTATTGTTACCAAATGTGAGATATGCAAATTTTTGCAGTTGTAGAAATTACCACGGATTTGAATGATGATGGTAATGCAGAAGGGATGATGATATTTTACAGATTCGAAGTGTCATGACAGCCTTGGAGAGGTGATGTTTGTTAAATTGGCAATTCGATAGATTCCTATTACTTTCATGCTCAACCTCAAGCAGGGGCGTAGCGTCCATGGGGCATTCGGGGCACTGCCCCGAATGCATTTTTATGTAAATTCCCCAACATAGTTTAATCATGTACGCTACATCTTATCTTAAGTCTTCATTTCATCATTCCAACTGCATGTATAATCTGTCGGTGGATCTCTTCGTCTCTCAAAGGCAGTCGCCGGAGTGTCGCCGATATTGCACCGATTGGCCAAAATCTAACACGAGCCACACATGATCAGCAATGGCTTGTTGATGTCATCGACAACTCAGCCAATCTATCAATGTGCCGTTCGCACGCGCCAGAGCAGCTCGGCGACGTTTCAGAAGCAGTAGGATCATCCATCCAGAGTTGGGAAAGTCGGAATTGGAATTAATTCCGATCCGGAATTAATTCCATTTTTCGTCGGAATTGGAATTGGAATTGACGATATTTACATCTACTGGAATTGGAATTGACCTTGATAAACCTCAATTCCACTTTTTCGATAGACCTGTGATAAATCCATTTGTACAAAAATTGAAATCACAGTGCTCGGCCGTTGTGTTAACTGCACGCAGAGATAAGAGAGAGAGATAGACAATGAATAGATGTTGAATAAACAGTCTTAATTGTGACTTCGATGGGCCTACAGCCCCGGACAATGTCATTTCAGCGATTAAGCAAACAATGAAAAGACAATCATCTTTGTTCAATCTGTTATTTAGTTATTTATCAAGTAAGATAATTAATCAAAATAAAGCAATTGTTGAATTTATTTCTTGGTAAGATAAGCACAAAAATTGGAGATTAACTTAATTGTTGTACACACGAAAAACAATTGGTATTGAAAGAGGAAAATTAACGCTGCATGAAAGGGCAGCAATTCTGTCAGTTCAAATCACAATATAGTCAGTGTCAACAAATTATTATAATAGTTAATGATTCAATTAAAATGGCAATGAACTATTATTCAACTTCCAATCACAACAATTAACAATATTAATTTTTAAGGCTATAGTTATATAGATATGATACGCAGCGATAAAAGAAAAACTAAATTTACACTTACAGTTCACTTCTTAATGTTGAATTCACTTCAATTCGATCGGACTCGCTTATACCAAAATAATATCATAAATATCAGTATCACTCGCGATCAATCCTCAATCGCGCTCGCTGATTTGTTGCCGTATACGCTGCTGTATTGTTATTCGCTGGCAGGCAATTGTAGTTGTTACTTCTGTAGTTACGTTACACCGAGAGAGCCCGGAGTTTTTCCAACAGCTACTGAAGATGTCGTATCTGTTGTTGTGTCAATTTCTCATCGTTTCTAATTTATACAATTTTTTGAGACTTGACGATAAATCCACTTTCTTTTGAAAATTGAAAGAGCTTTTTTTTAATCTCTGCTCGTTAGCTTTCGACCGGACCACATTTCATTCTTATCACGGAATTTTTAATCTCCTTTTTTAACATGGACCATTAATCAGTTTTCATGATATCATTTTTATCGTCGTTTTCTCTTTCATCAACAATCACGTTATTCGCACATTGAATTTCTTCCTTCTGTCAGTTTATTAATAGATTTATTCGCATCTTATCTCTCTCTTTTTCTCTCCCTCTCTCTCTCTCTCTGCGCTTGATTCTTTGTTGACCGCAATTCTTTTCTTTTTTTTCACGAGATATTGAATATCTCGTTTACGAAACGAAAATGGCGTAGGCTGACCGGTTACATATATGCATGTACACAAGAAATATGAACTATGAACATCAGAACGCTCATAGGAACGACGAGGATAGGATAAGGACACATGGGTTAGATTGAAATGAACAAACGTTAGATACATTAACAGAAGACACTATACGCGTCATGCAATTTTCGGAATTGAATCTTATTATGGAATTGGAATTGGAATTGAATTGAACTGTTTCGACTGGAATTGGAATTGTAATTTCTGCTCTGGAATTGGAATTGGAATTAAAAAGTTTTAGTGGAATTTTTCCAGCTCTGCATCCATCTCTGTGATTCAACCCGGGTGAAGACAAGGAATTGTTTACGAGTTAGACTTACAAGTTACACACACACACACACACACACTGACTGGCTAATCACGGCGTGCATGACAAACGCGTAGCTAATTGTCTACACATGCATGCCTTCACTTCTTCATTATTTCATCATTATGTAGCTATTTGAAAGCATCGAAGTGACTTCTAGAATTAGAACCGGATACTTCGCATATAAGCTGCATGCTACAAGGTATACCGATGTCAAGACTGATCCTAGCCCCGGAAACGTTTTGAAGCACGCTACACCACTGACCTCAAGAGTATATTCTTAAGCGTGATCATATCACAGGCAATTCCTGCCACTTGCAGAGCAAAATCACATAATTAAAGGCAATTATTTCACCATAGAGTAAGTATGTTAGGTAGAGTGGTAACTCCGCATTTATTAAATCCCCAATACACTTTCGATTTTATGAAATGAACTCAAAGGAGATACAAGTAGAATTGTTTCAAAATGTGAGATATACACATTTATGCAGTTTTGAAGAAATTACAACGGAATTGACTGATCATGATAGCAAAGCAGAAGGATTATTTTACAGATTGTCCGTGTCATGACAGCCTTGGTGAGGCAATATTTGTTAAATTGGCAACTCGATGACCTGCTATTGCTTTCATGAATTAGAAACATGAAATTTCAGCCAAGACAGCACAATAAGATAATTTCATGATCCGTTACATAATGGAAGTCTTTATGAAAAAGATCGCGACATTATTCATGCTTTCTTGGCTGAAATTTCAAGTTTTTAATTCAATCTCCACCGGCATGATTTTATGATTCACTAAATTCATGTTTCATTTCTTGAATCTGAATAGTGATGATGTGGAGCCATTTACATCTTTCAAAGTTAAATGAAGTCATTGTTTTTGATTATGTGATTTTGCTGTGCCAGTGGCAGGTTGCCTGTGATATGATTACGCTGATACGAAAATACGGGTTGAACATGAAAGCAATAGGAACCCATCGAATTGTTAATTTAGCAAACGTGAAATCTCCAAGGTTGTCATGATGAATCTGTGAAATACCATCATTCCTTCTGCATTACAATCACGATCACTCAATTCCGTGGCAAATGTCTTCAAAACTGCATGCATAAATGTGCATATCTCATATCTGGAAGCAATTCCGACTGTATCTCCCCCGAGTTCATTTAATAAAATTGAAAGTGTATACACCAAAGATATTTAATTGTTTAAAAGGGCTAGATGAGAATGTGTGATGCGATAAAAAGCCTTAGAAATGGCATATGATGCAAAGCATAATTCGCTGATATTACACGGCAAGTTTCAAGAATATTCCTTAGTAGTTTCTCTAAAAAAATTGAGACGAGAGCATAGAGTAGGGATATATACAGAGTAATGGGAAAAAGACCGTTCCAGGACCAGGACAAATTTTAAAAAAATGGTATTTTTAAAAACGACATAAATTCATGAATTTGAACCCTTTTTCAGGTTTTTAAGACCTAAATACATGAATTTAGTCCATTCAAAAAGTACCATTTTTTGAAAAATCGGTATTTTTAAAACGACATAAATTCATGAATTTGAACCCTTTTTCAGGTTATGAAGACCTAAATTCATAAATTTAGACGTTTTTAAAAATACCCAATTTTTCAAATTTTTCAAAATCTCAAATTTGTGATTATGACATTTTACTCCCAAAATCATGACCGTTCAAGGACACCGAAAATCATAAAAAATAGTATTTTTAAAAACGTCTTTTAAATCCATTTTCAGGTTTTTAAAATATGAGATAACTAAACTTATGTGTCTAATAATATTTCTTTAAAAATGGAAGAAACAAAAATGGAAGAAACAAAAGTGGAAGAAACTGCAAGAATATATCCTTCGTTATCATATGAACGTAGTTCTACTACCCCCTCCCTTCTGACTTCTAGGGGTACCTTCTGACTTCTAGGGGTCCCTGAAGAAATTTTTTTATTATAAAATGAGCAACATAAATGGGTTTTTAAAATTATATGGAACGCAAACAACTACAAATTTTGATCTAAAGAAAATCGCTAATCAATTGGGAATAAAGAATTTTCCCCCCCCACCCCCCCCCCCCCCCCCCCCCCCCCCCCCCCCCCCCCCCCCCCCCCCCCCCCCCCCCCCCCCCCCCCACCCCCCCCCCCCCCCCCCCCCCCCCCCCCCCCCCCCCCCCCCCCCACCCCCCCCCCCCCCCCCCCCCCCCCCCCCCCCCCCCCCCCCCCCCCCCCCCCCCCCCACCCCCCCCCCCACCCCCCCCCCCCCCCCCCCCCCCCCCCCCCCCCCCCCCCCCCCCCCCCACCCCCCCCCCCCCCCCCCCCCCCCCCCCCCCCCCCCCCCCCCCCCCCCCCCCCCCCCCCACCCCCCCCCCCCCCCCCCCCCCCCCCCCCCCCCCCCCCCCCCCCCCCCCACCCCCCCCCCCCCCCCCCACCCCCCCCCCCCCCCCCCCCACCCCCCCCCCCCCCCCCCCCCCCCCCCCCCCCCCCCCCCCCCCCCCCCCCCCCCCCCCCCCCCCCCCCCCCCCCCCCCCCCCCCCCCCCCACCCCCCCCCCCCCCCCCCCCCCCCCCCCCCCCCCCCCCCCCCACCCCCCCCCCCCCCCCCCCCCCCCCCCCCCCCCCCCCCCCCCCCCCCCCACCCCCCCCCCCCCCCCCCCCCCCCCCCCCCCCCCCCCCCCCCCCCCCCCCCCCCCCCCCCCCCCCCCCCCCCCCCCCCCCCCCCCCCCCCCCCCCCCCACCCCCCCCCCCCCCCCCCCCCCCCCCCCCCCCCCCCCCCCCCCCCCCCCCCCCCCCCCCCCCCCCCCCCCCCCCCCCCCCCCCCCCCCCACCCCCCCCCCCCCCCCCCCCCCCCCCCCCCCCCCCCCCCCCCACCCCCCCCCCCCCCCCCCCCCCCCCCCCCCCCCCCCCCCACCCCCCCCCCCCCCCCCCCCCCCCCCCCCCCCCCCCCCCCCCCCCCCCCCCCCCCCCCCCCCCCCCCCCCCCCCCCCCCCCCCCCCCCCCCCCCCCCCCCCCCCCCCCCCCCCCCCCCCCACCCCCCCCCCCCCCCCCCCCCCCCCCCCCCCCCCCCCCCCCCCCCCCCACCCCCCCCCCCCCCCCCCCCCCCCCCCCCCCCCCCCCCCCCCCCCCCCCCCCCCCCCCCCCCCCCCCCCCCCCCCCCCCCCCCCCCCCCCCCCCCCCCCCCCCCCCCCCCCCCCCCCCCCCCCCCCCCCCCCCCCCCCCCCCCCCCACCCCCCCCCCCCCCCCCCCCCCCCCCCCCCCCCCCCCCCCCACCCCCCCCCCCCCCCCCCCCCCCCCCCCCCCCCCCCCCCCCCCCCCCCCCCCCCCCCCCCCCCCCCCCCCCACCCCCCCCCCCCCCCCCCCCCCCCCCCCCCCCCCCCCCCCCCCCCCCCCCCCCCCCCCCCCCCCCCCCCCCCCCCCCCCCCCCCCCCCCCCCCCCCCCCCCCCCCCCCCCCCCCCCCCCCCCCCCCCCCCCCCCCCCCCCACCCCCCCCCCCCCCCCCCCCCCCCCCCCCCCCCCCCCCCCCCCCCCCCCCCCCCCCCCCCCCCCCCCCCCCCCCCCCCCCCCCCCCCCCCCCCCCCCCCCCCCCCCCCCACCCCCCCCCCCCCCCCCCCCCCCCCCCCCCCCCCCCCCACCCCCCCCCCCCCCCCCCCCCCCCCCCCCCCCCCCCCCCCCCCCCCCCCCCCCCCCCCCCCCCCCCCCCCCCCCCCCCCCCCCCCCCCCACCCCCCCCCCCCCCCCCCCCCCCCCCCCCCCCCCCCCCCCCCCCCCCCCCCCCCCCCCCCCCCCCCCCCCCCCCCACCCCCCCCCCCCCCCCCCCCCCCCCCCCCCCCCCCCCCCCCCCCCCCCCCCCCCCCCCCCCCCCCCCCCCCCCCCCCCCCCCCCCCCCCCCCCCCCCCCCCCCCCCCCCCCCCCCCCCCCCCCCCACCCCCCCCCCCCCCCCCCCCCCCCCCCCCCCCCCCCCCCCCCCCCCCCCCCCCCCCCCCCCCCCCCCACCCCCCCCCCCCCCCCCCCCCCCCCCCCCCCCCCCCCCCACCCCCCCCCCCCCCCCCCCCCCCCCCCCCCCCCCCCCACCCCCCCCCCCCCCCCCCCCCCCCCCCCCCCCCCCCCCCCCCCCCCCCCCCCCCCCCCCCCCCCCCCCCCCCCCCCCACCCCCCCCCCCCCCCCCCCCCCCCCCCCCCCCCCCCCCCCCCCCCCCCCCCCCCCCCACCCCCCCCCCCCCCCCCCCCCCCCCCCCCCCCCCCCCCCCCCCCCCCCCCCCCCCCCCCCCCCCCCCCCCCCCCCCCCCCCCCCCCCCCCCCCCCCCCCCCCCCCCCCCCCCCCCCCCCCCCCCCCCCCCCCCCCCCCCCCCCCCCCCCCCCCCCCCCCCCCACCCCCCCCCCCCCCCCCCCCCCCCCCCCCCCCCCCCCCCCCCCCCACCCCCCCCCCCCCCCCCCCCCCCCCCCCCCCCCCCCCCCCCCCCCCCCCCCCCCCCCCCCCCCCCCCCCCCCACCCCCCCCCCCCCCCCCCCCCCCCCCCCCCCCCCCCCCCCCCCCCCCCCCCCCCCCCCCCCCCCCCCCCCCCCCCCCCCCCCCCCCCCCCCCCCCCCCCCCCCCCCCCCCCCCCCCCCCCCCCCCCCCC
>CAJQUW010005369.1:0-113496 GCA_907163375.1 Prostheceraeus crozeri
ACAGAATTTCAGGAGAAATATCTTAAACCAAGGGAGGAAGAAGACATCCACGCATCAAAAACATTCAGAGATTTTTAGTGATAAATCGATTTGAAGACACATTGCAAGATAACGCCATCAATATCAGTTCAAACTATAATTTTGAAGAAGAAATTCAAGAGACATCTTACCATCAGAGCTAACTAATTATTTAGCACATTTAAGAAGAGAAGAAGACATTTCGGTGAACAATACTGTGAAGTTATCGTTGTTAAAAGGAAGAGCTTTGACTGCAATCCGGGGAAGTGGCCATGTTTGTAAAACAATTAGGTTATTCGAGAGGCTATAGCATCTTTTTAAGAAAATTTTATAAAACTATATTTACGATTTCCGTTTATTAAGAACTCGACGGAATCTATATCATTTTTCAAAAGGAACTTCGCTATTATTGACTCGTATCTTCGCATGGGAGACACCGCCCAACCCTTGATCAACTTTTAAACTCACTCAATTGAAACGGTAAGCTACTACCAATAGATAATAGTACTATGACCCTTCCCTTATTTCAATTTACGAGAAACAATTGTATCATGTTATAACACATTTCTAGTCAACAGATATTTTATTCGTTGTAAACCATGCTACTTGTCCTCATTGGTTTTATAGTTCTATGAGCCTTACATTTATTTTACTCATACAGAAACAATTGTATCATGTCATAACACATTTTCTAGTCAACATATTTTATTCGTTGTAAACCATGCTACTTGTCCTCATTGGTTTTATAGTTCTATGAGCCTTACTTTATTTTACTCATACAGAAACAATTGTATCATGTCATAAACACATTTTCTAGTCAACATATTTTATTCGTTGTAAACCATGCTACTTGTCCTCATTGGTTTTATAGTTCTATGAGCCTTACTTTATTTTACTCATACAGAAACAATTGTATCATGTCATAACACATTTTCTAGTCAACATATTTTATTCGTTGTAAACGATGCTACTTGTCCTCATTGGTTTTATAGTTCTATGAGCCTTACTTTATTTTACTCATACAGAAACTATTGTATCATGTCATAACACATTTTCTAGTCAACATATTTTATTCGTTGTAAACGATGCTACTTGTCCTCATTGGTTTTATAGTTCTATGAGCCTTACTTTATTTTACTCATACAGAAACAATTGTATCATGTCATAACACATTTTCTAGTCAACATATTTTATTCGTTGTAAACGATGCTACTTGTACATAGTACTTGTCTGTGATGTGAATAAAATATTTCAAAGATGGAAATGTGTTTCATTTTGTATCGAGTTAAAGCAGTAGCAACTACTGGAATTGTAAGAACGCCAGATGAAATGACAATTGTTAAAGCATTAGACCATCTCTTTCTTAATTTTTTATAATGCTCTAATCTTAATTATAATTGAGATTCCTTATCTTTCATATAGCGTACTCTATCTTTGTGTTTTTCTTTATTCATTTTTTCAATGTTAATCTTTTCAATGTCCATTAAAGTAGAACTACGTTCATATGATAACGAAGGATATATTCTTGCGGTTTCTTCCACTTTTGTTTCATCCACTTTTGTTTCTTCCATTTTTAAATGAATATTTTGAATAAATATTTTGAATAAATATTTTGAATACAATCTTCTGGTATATTGAGACTACGTGATATTTTGAGACAACTTAAATTTTCGTCTGCCTAAATTTTCAAAATTCTTAGACCACGTGATATTTTGAGACAACTTAAATTTTCGCCCTTCGGCCACGTGAAATTTGAAATCTACCTAAATTTTTGAAATTTTTTTGAAAATTTTGAAAAACCCCCGCAAAAGTGTGACATCCGGCGCAAGCGAAGCGAAGCAAAGCGAAGCGAAGCGTCGCGCCGGATGTCACACTATAAACTACTGAGCTTTCATTTTGTGTTTCTGCTTTGAAATTGATCAAATCGTTTCTGAGATAGGACAAGAAATGATAATCACATAAAAAATCATCTTTTTTGACCTTTTACTTTACATTTGACCTTCACAGTGACCTTGAATATCAAGACAACGATAATATTCTGACTCGTCATGGTGAGAGCTTTCATTGGTGTATTTTGTTCTCAATACCTACCGTTTCGGAAATAAGTAGGAGGTGCTGAGCACCCCTCCCAGCAGAGCGCGTTTTTCAAAATACCCCAATGGAGCGAAGGTTAATACAGTATGACGACTTTTCTCTCCTCCTTCCCCGGCAAATTGATTGCGAAGGCAAGTGACGTCACTTTACAACGCATGCGAGCAGTCAGGCACAGAGTGACACTTATAAACAACTTCCGCCGACCCCCGCTCTCTCTCACCGCTCTCGAAGAAGACAAGTCAAGAAGACAAGAAGACAAGAAGACGCGCCATCATCTGTTCCCTCCGCATCAGCCACTCGACTGCTGAATTCCTGCCCGCGGAGCTTGAGCGCGCCGTTCATGCTCGTTGCCGTTGCTGACAGCTCGTGCCGTTCCTACTGACTTTGACGTGAACGCTTAACTGGTCCTCCTAGGGGCCACTTTGAGACGGAAAACTTTGAGACTTTGAGCCACTTTAAGTGAATAACACGTAAACTAAGAGCCAACTTCCAAAAAATTGCAATTGTTTTGCTCTCGAAAATTCTAAGCTACTTTTGCACTTTCCGCCCGGAAACTGAGAGCAGGGGCAAGTTAGAAGAGCAACACCAGTATTGCATAATATTCAATGAAACATAGTTCCTGCTCTCACTGCAGTGCAAAATTTCAATTTTCAAAGTATTCAGTCATAGGAAATGGTTCCCCCTGTTCTCTTGCATGTTACAAATCCGGTGAACAGGAATTCAAACAATTTATGCAACGTCGGACGTTTCGGTTCGAATTCTTCGAAATTCGAGCACCTACCCACTTCCTGTATTGATTATTTGCTCGCCTCAAAGATATCTCGTCAGAACAGCAGTTGCGGAGGAAATTCATTCCCTTGGCTTGTTTATAAATCATAACTAAAGCCGCATTCATGTTGATGTTCAATTCTTAACCTTTCTTCAACTTCTCTAGAAGATTCCGCGGTCTAGAGGACCGCATTCGGTAACATGTTCCAAACTGGTTCTGTCTGTCATCAATTAGTAGCTGTCCTTCACGTACCAGAGTGCTCAACAGTGCTGTGACCCGCCATCTACAAGTTTGTGACATATCCGCCTCTGAGACACGATCACGTTTCAATATAGTAATAGCATATAAATCTGACAATGAAGTGCAGTACTGCGAATTTTAGAAGCATTGTGTATTAAATGAGATTATTCCAGATCTTTGTGTGCAATAAGAACATGTTCTGTGTTTACTTCTTTCGTGGTGATATTTCCTTTCTTTGTGTTGTAATTGATTATAAGTATCTACTAACTTTCTTTGTGGATAGCATCTTTCCCTTCGCTGCTGTATAATTTAGCTGGAACGTTGCGTCATCGATATCTATGTGAACTGTCACCTTCTGTATTGCACACTTAACTTGTCAGTCCCGTAACTAACCTGACAGAGAATGGGCGAAACATATCGTTGGAATTGTTAAATGTGTTAAATACCACTGCAAATTGAACATCAAGATGAATGCGGCTTTTTTTCATTTATGGAGTTATTGTTGACTAAATACAGTAACCTTACTCATTTCATGTTACTCAATATAAACAATAATCTTCTGTGCACGGTGCAACTATAGCTTGAGAGTCTTTATCAGTCATCCCAGTTGAAAGATAAAAAATTTCTCAACAAATCTAATTTGACATAGTGACTTAGCCCATTAATGGCGACGTATCATTCAAATAATAGAGTTTTATTTATAAAAAATATTTTTTCAATTTTACCATAAGAAGCGCGTTGATCTCCTCTTCAATTTGGCTACTTTTTTTGGGCGCCTTAAGTCAACGTTGTCCCCAAAAATGCGGGTTGATATGGTAAGTTGCCATTCGTCATTAATACATTAACTTTAGGTAAAGTCATTAAAACCATTTAAATGTGATTATTTGAGTAGGTACCCTTGCTACTTTAATAATACGACCCATATTGCCATTTTCCGCATATTCTAATACTGAGTTTTCTCATTGCATATCTCACATTATGGAATATCGGCCAAATTTTAGTTGATTAATGTGATTATGCGAAGAGGATTACGTAAAAAGATGGAAAAATCGAAATACTGCCGATGCTACTTTATTATGTTAAAGAATAGCGAAATAACTACCACGACTTTTCAATTCCCATAACGCATCATTTGTCATTAAATTTCATGACAGATTTAGATACTAAATTGTCTTTCTAGGCGCGTATTGCCGGTGTTTTCGACATTAGGTCACGTAAACGTCATGGTGAAATTGTCAAATTCACTTTGTGTAGATAGGTCATATGATGGTCAATGTCATAGAGCTTATCAATAAAGTTATTTGCATTTTGGTCGCTATTATAAATGACATTGAGTTCACTGCTACGTCCATCACGATTTTCAATAACTTTGATATCATGAATTGCAAATCGAATGATGTGCAAGATCAATTCCAGTCCAAACAAAAACTATTACTGAACATAATCGTATGATGGTGCTAGTACACGTCCCAAGAGCCTAATTTGTTTTGTTGGAGTTGTTTTTCCTGCCTCATTGAATCCTCTCATCATAAGCTTTAATCCTGAATTTCGTAATTCGATGGAATTCTGGAATCATTCGATTTTTCAAGCACACTGTAAACTGTAGTATGAAAGCTGGAGCAGGAGTACACTGTAAATCGCTCAATACCAATAACGTACGAAGGATGCATACCGAAGTATTTTTTTGGCATATTTCTGTATTCTCTTGGTATATATTTGTATGCTTTTCGTATGTTATTACAAATGTGGTGTGCTTTACATACTAAAGCCATACCACCACAATGTTAAAAGAAAGCATGAATCATGTCCAATGTATGTTGATTCAAGGCCTTATGTCAATAAAGATCACACCAATGTTACTACTGTTTTGTAAGTAGTGAGATAATGACATTCAAGAGTCATACTTCCAATACTGAATTCGATTTTAATACACGTAAGTCCAAGGCATTTCATAACTAATCAGTAAGTATTCAACCATCAACAATTATGCATTATGCAATTTTGAAATCAAGCATATTATCAATCCGAAATAAAAACACATTATATTTCATGAACGCAAAAATAGTCATGTTTGAGATATATAAGTTAACATGATTGCATTAATGATATTTTCTGAATGTATTGATGTTTTTCAACTTGGCTCATATAGTAGAACTAGCTAATGTTTCTATGTTCATGTCCTGCTAATGTTTCTAGACATGTAGTAACGACGACAATTTCGTGGAGCATTGAATTCACAATAAATCTAATCTAGTTAAATATCACTCTATCAAACAAAAAGTTTCCACGTCTGGCATTACTGAAAAAAAATTTGACAGAAGTATGTAATACACATTTTTATTGCTATGTGACTAAAAACTCTTCATACCAGAAGCATACCAGAGGCATACGAATGAGGATGAATTTGCATCGGGTCTCGTATATAAAACAAACCAACAACTCGTATTTCAGTGTAAACAGCCAATCACAGATAGAATAGCTCATATCGCTACATACCAATCACATACGAAAGTGAGATGTCGTATGAAAAACATACCAGATTTCTGTAAGCATTCGAGAATCTCGTATCAGATGTTAGTGTCAAATTGTATGTAATTTTCGAATCCAACGATTTACAGTGTAGGCATGGTATCGTGCATTTTCCAGTGCATTGAATGCTTGTTTTTGTGCAGTTCTGTGATTCAAGCTTAATATAAATGTTTCTCCGTACCACATCTAACATCGCTTATTTTGTCTCGTAATATGCATGTCCTGTAAATTGACTTTCCAATTTTTGTTTTGATGTCGCCGTTGTTATATCTCAGACATCAATGTTAGCGGTAGTAACCCTTGCTCCACTGGTGTGTTTTGACAAATGCGCTCTGCTGGGAGGGGCGCTCAGTGCCCCCTGCTTATTTCCGAAACGGAAGTTAATGAAAGCAAAATACACTAAATGAAGCTCTTATGATGACAAGTCAGAATATCATTAATCTTGATGTTCAAGGTCACTGTGAAGGTCAAATGTAAGGTCATAAAGAATATTTTTTAATATGGTTCACAAATTAATTTCACAATTTTAAATTTTGAATTCAAAACGTCTAAGTCTAAATAGTATCTACAAGGGAATTATCATTTTCTGTTCAAATTGACACGAGAGCACTTTCTTTTATAAATTCGAATAGCTTTAATATTAATAAGGACACCTGAAAACATTCAAAGCGAAAATAGTGCGAAATTTAACAAATCTGTCGTACATTCAAAAAACAATTCAATTGTTATTCAAAATTGGTGGAAAGCTGTGAAATACGTAGAAAGTAGTTATCTAAAATTTGTAGTTCGTATCTTCCTTCGTTCAGGAGCTAGTTAAAATTTTCGGTAGGGGTGGTGAGCGAAGGTAAATACTTGGTTTTTATAATCTACATGCATAATGTTATGAAATCCTCTACAATGAGACAAATCCACTGTACTCATAGAAATTAACAATACCATAGAAATCATTGAATATTTTCGAATATTAGCTTCCAAAATATCATCACATTGTGTCACATGTTTCATTCAATGATTAATCGAAAAGTTCCAGCGATATTTTATTTATGAGTGATAATTGTAGATGAAAAAGCATTCAATGTCTTCATTCCAGACAAGCATTCGCTCTCTTTGTCCCTTGAAGGAGAAATTATTCAATAATTAGAATTTTCATCTGTAAATTCTTTAGATGGTCTCACAACCAGTACACTGACCACTTTCAATTATGACTCCGTGAACCAAGTTTTAATTCGTAATGTCAATGACTGCTACATATCGACGCAGCATATTATCTCCTGGAATATTAGGTTATTTCAAATGTATATATACACCATCTCACTTAAAATTCTCATGCAATATAAACTTGCAATTTGCTGTAATCAACTTCACAACTGCATAAAACTTCACAAATAATTTGACTATGATGCCATGCATTAGACTTAAATGATCTACAAACCATAGATTTTTCTTTGTGCAGTAAAAAGTTAGTTCTTAGAAATAAGTAAGATATCAACTTCTATTCTACACCTTTTCCATTTCTATTTCAAATATTTCCAAATGAATTTCAGATATCTTCAAAGTTGAGATTGTTGAATGTTGATAGATATCTGAAATTCAATTGTAGAAATCTGAAATCCATCTAGAAATGTCTGAATTTCATTTGGAAAGATCTGAGATAGATATGGAAAAGGTGTAGTGTACTGTATTATTGTCTACTTCTATGCTTACTGGACAGTGACTCAGAGAAACCGAGACTTGCTGACTTTCGTCTTTTCAATTTCCTCAGTTTATAGATGCAGAAATTTCTATTTGCTTTGTTTATGGAGTCTCAAGATATATGCTCTCACTTTCTACTGCTATCTACTTCTATGACTGCACTTGAAGAATTTAATAAAGCACAATGTTAAGTATTTACAGTGCAATGTAATTGAAAAAAATAATATTAACTCCAATGCATTTGAAGAATTGAATAATGCTTGACCATGATTACCTAATATGAGAAAAAGTGTTTTCATGTACTCCAGGAGAATGGTTTTTCCTCAAAAGAATCGCTATGCTATGTCTCCTAACGCTCAAAAGTATGAAAGAGCGCCGGAAAAAAAGCAAAGGAAATAATCTCCTCTACAACCGTGAACTGCAGAAACGGTATCGAGAAAGTGAAAAGCCACAGAAGCTGAAAGATACACCGTATGTAAGTGAGCTGCTTTTTTGATTGTTCTTGAACATTATAATTCATGACTTCATAATTCGGTTTCTGAAACTGTAATTGCGTTCATGCAACCATAGAGTAAGTATATGTAGGTGGAGTGTCAACTTAAAAAAGCATCTGTATACACTGAAAATTTTAAATGAAAAGATTCAGTTTTTTACGGAGATTACGTTCCTGCAGTCCAAAGAATTATTTTGAGCAGTTTTGAAAAAGCTAAATTTTTGCCAGTTTATATACTACCGACATGACGCTCCTTTATAAGTAGTATGAAACAAGTTGGATATCAAAAGGAATGAATATTTGCTAACAAGCATCGTAGAAGGGGAAATCATGCTGATAATCAAGGAAATCTGATGAACGACATTATAATGGAAGGCTTTATGAAAAAGTCGAGATCTTATTGTGCTTTCTTGGCTGCAATTTCATGCTGTTGCTGTACTTCAATTTTCATCGGCATGATTTCATGATTCACTGAATTTATGTTTCATTTCTTGAATCTGAATGGTGATGTGAGACCATTTACATTCATGTTTGCATCTTTTGAAGTCAATTGAAATCATTGTCTTTGATTATGTTGTTTTGCTCTACCACGCACAGGTTGCTTACGATATAATCACGCTTGAGAAAATTCTCTTGAGGTTGAGCATGAAAGAATAGCAGCCCATCGAGTTGCTAATTTAATAAACATTACCTCTTCGAGGCTTTCATGTTACGCTGTAAAATATTATCATTTCCTTCTGCATTATACCATCATGATCAGTCAATTCCGTGTTAAATTCTTCGATACTGCATAAATGTGCATGTCTCACATTTGGAAACAATTCCAACTGCTTTCACCTCGAGTTCATTTAACAAAATCGAAACTGTGTACACATTGGGGATTTGATAAATGCTGAGTTACTACTCTACCTACTATACTTCCTCTATGACTACAACCTTTGAAGGCCGAATGAATGGTCAATGTAATGCACTGATGCTAATATGATAGAGAATTTGAAAAATAATATTTTTCAAAAGGGAGATATTTGATTCATGACATTTATACTTTATTCGGTTATCTGAATTGTAGCTAGTTGATTGCATTTTAAGATGTCAACTGTGCGCTGACTCACATGATTTACGATTGGTTAAATGCCACAATCAATAACCGGATTTTTCCGAACTGAATTGAAAATCAGCATCATGCTTGCATTTATGCTGTGCTTCACGCTTTTATAATTTCAAAATTATGAATACATGTTGTTGCATGACATAAATGTTAATTAACAACAAAACTTTTAATAGAAGGTTACTTCCAATAAATCACAACCTGTAATAGACCAACATCTTTTATTAAGACACCACGTTCTACATGCATATCTGTAAGTTGCATGTAGTCGACCAAGAAAGTTGACTATGCAAGTATAGGGCTCACATTTAATTCACAGTTTACAATCGCTTATTGGCTGTAATACTTCCTGTTTAATTTTTAATAGGTTTAGGCCAGATATCTTAAATATAAATATTGTGTAAATAGATAAGTTTTGATGGTAAAATAATTGATTCTCGGTAGCGATATATTTCATCTGCCGCCAACAGCTATCTTCAAGCAAGTGTTGAAGGAGCATCGATATTCCATTACCATTAATTATATTGAGTTCCTGAAATCGATAATAGCTTCTTGATGACCGAATGGAACTTTGTCGAACCTACAACTTCAACTCATTCATCAACTCAACCTCAACTCGCTTAATTTAAAATTTTAAGCCACCAAATTTTAGAAATAGACTGTACATATTTTTAGCAGCTTATCTTTTTTCGGGGAGATGACACAAGCGGAAGTGAGATTCACTATGAAATTAAACAACCTCCCGTTAGCTGCCATCAACTATTGTGAAATGGGGAAGATTTTCTTTCAAAAGTGACTGTTCGAACATGAAGAGATATTATGCACTTCTCATTGCCTTTAATGAAGGTGCCGAAAGCTCCTAAACGATCAGGAAAATGCACAAAGATGACTGCTTTAGTAGCTTAATACAGCTTAGATATCTGATAAGTATTTCAAAATTACACATTATATAAATTTTGAAGACTGTGTGAGATGTCCATGGTATATGTAAAGATCATGGCATATGATGAAAAAGCTCATGCCTTTTTAGCAGTGTAATTGTATTTAAAATCGATTACTTTATTGCAGTTATACAAAAAGCCAAATAAGTGCCAAAATGGAGACCTCTATAAAAACTTTAATTTATAGGTTACAAATACATGTAGGACCTTCTAATGCGCTGAGTCAAATGATGTTTTGGGAAAAGTTTGAAAATGCTCTGAAGCAAAAAGTTGTGGAACCTAGTTCACGCATCAAGCTTGAAAAGAAGCATGCAGCAAAAATGCGACAAGGAGCCTCCGATTCGGAACCCGGCCGATTGAGCAGTTCGGTATGAAAGGGATTATGGCACGAATAGAAAGAATGAATATTGCAACGATGGTGCGATGATTGATGTCATCTTCAAATTTTTCAGTGTTTGAAATTTGATTAGTTTAAGTGGTAGTTTTATGAAATGGTTATCTTTATTTTTTAGACAAACATCGTGAAAATTGTGATTTTGCGAAAAGAATGGGCCTATATCGTAGCAGATTGAGCCCAAGCGCTTCGGAGAGCTTCGCTTCATTCTATCATTTTATTAACCATTTACCAAATTGATATTTCAAAGACAATGTCTACTTCATCAATTGTTTAAATATAAAAGCACATATGTTAATATCAATCAGTTATCAAGAAGAAATTTTGTACAATAGAAAGCTAAGAAGTTACAAACGTAAAAACAATGATACTGACGTAGTGTTACTATTTAGCAATAAAGACCTGTCAGTAGCGGCAATAAGTACAGATTCTGCGATGCGAGTATTATTCGTTCGGGCAATGACAGAGAAAGCTGCCTCTCCGAATGGGCTTATATGCCTACTTTGCACCACAGATCTGTGCATTCATGCAATAAAAATAAAAATCATCAACTATAATTTGCGTTATTCTGTGATGTCATTTTCTACGTATGTTCTCGAAGCAGTAGCAATCCACATCAATCGTCATAGTTTGTGCCGATCATTTGCGATCATTGATATGTTTGATTTCAATCATCAAGCTTACTTTTACCCATATCAGTCATTTAGAGAGCAAGCAATCAAATATTTACATTGTTGTGAGTGCAGCATGCCTCATCCCCTTCATAACATTATTCCTGAAAGACTTACCAGAAGCAGTCAATTCAGGATTCCGCTGCCCTCAACACCTAGACGATCTTGTGCCTTTTTGCCTTGGGTTTGTGCCCTTTCAAATGGAATGCTATCCGTCAATAATAGTTACATTTTTGGTGTTTCATGCACTTTTCCTTACTTTTTCTTTTTGTTTTATCTATCTATTTCGGTGATTTATGTATATACACGCGTATCTGTAAATTGAGTATTCATGAAGGTATTGAATTTTGCATTGTGTTAGTATGTGAATTTATTTCATTGTTACTATCGTAAGTTATCATCCATTGTACAGTTGCAATCGACTATATGTGATTTTCAGTTTTGAAAAAATATTCGATTCTCTCTTTCTCTATCTTTCCAACACTTTCTTATGCACCTTCTTAACAAAATGATCACCTGAATTCCAGGCGCTCAAAGAGTCAGACGCCTTGTATTTGTTGACGTCCATAATTTAATTGACAAAGCAGCAATGATTATTATACGAGCTGCCTACGGTTCTTCATTTCTAAAACCGAGTGCTCAAATTGTCCCCCTGAGAGAGTCAATAAGAACATTGCAACAATGGAATGACAATTCCAACCGCAACTGATAAACCACGCCTGTGGTTGTGTGGATTTCTGGGGCAGTGTAGGCTGGTGGCAAAAAAGTGGTCGGATGAAAGGACTGAGGCTACTGTGAAGCTGGACCAGGGGGAGGCGACGATGAACAGCAGTTGAAATTGAATTGAGAGGGAGCGGCTGCATGAGCGGTATCGGTCGACCTCTGGAGATGTGTGGGTATCGGAAACGTTTGGGAAGTGCAGGGGAGATGGGGCACATTATGCAATATGTGGCCGGGGCGGGCATTAGGGTCAGATGGGGGAATGGGGGGAGATGTAGTAATTTAAAATGTGCATGCTGCCTGTGATGCCTCGCTTACATGTAGCTGGCCTCGGGAATCACTGTCCTCCAGGAAGTGCTGGAGAGGGCTGAGTCTCCGGCCGTGTAGCACCCTACAGCAACAATTGCGACCGCAGCTAACACAGTTGCAGTTGTAATTGTGATTGCCCCTCAGTTTTATTCTATCGAGTTGCAGTTGCGGTCACAATATAGGTCCGAAAATATCGTAACTTTTTCAGCCAAATGCATAAATTGTGCCCAGAACACAAGTTATCGTGATTTCAGTTCCGCCATCTTGAGAAAGGGGTGTGCCACTCAACTGAGCCGCACAGATCGATGCATTTGGTGGCTCAAGCATACAGTTTAGGAAAAAGGAAAAGTGAAAGCCAAAGGTCATTCATAGCGATAATGCGAATATGCAACGCCCCAATTATCTCTATTTCTAAAATACGCAAATGTGACATTCAAAACAAAAATTACTTGATAGATAGGCACTTCAAATATCGTGTCAGCAAATCTCTACTTAACAAATACATTTATGAAGAAACTACAACCCGAAAGTTCAAAGTGGCGGTTATGAAGTCAGAAACTCCATCCTGAAATTATTGTGTGCCGGTCAAACAATTGTTATAATCGATAGATGGATCTCAGTATAGACTTTTCAACTATACAAGAAATTCAGATTCATCTGCATTGAGACCATGTGACATATCCTCAGAGAAGAAATATATTGTTTTCTCTTGTAGGCCCATGCATTGATTATATACAGTTTTCACGTCAGTGAAATATATATATCGGTCTATGGTCTATATGACTCGATGCTTCGAAATAATGGGAATAGCCTGGGATAAATGTAGTGAACACTCAACCGGCAAGCCGACCGCACGCCTATGCTGAATGACACATCTTTTAATCTCAAGCGCAAATAGTAATGTAGAAATTTATAACATAGATATGATATGCGACGTAAAAGATTTACTTAAGATTCAAAAACAAAGGTAGGGTTTCTTACAAAGCCCAAATCCAATTTAGACTGATAGATCTATATGAAGCAGTACCACCGCATGCTACCTTTGCTTTAAAACTGGTGGAAGTGCATTCTTGTAATTCTTGATTGACCCAAACTGGTTTAAAGCATTTTCATTTACAGCTAGGAAGCTTATTTCGGATTGCTCACTATTCGCAGCATCAGTACATGTACATGAAGTCATAACGTGCTTATGGACTACATGTACATTAAATGTCTGCGATTATTGCTCCTGCGATGAAGTCAACAAAAATTGTTGTTGATGCATTTTTTTGACATCAATGCCTTATTATTTATAGTTGTATGCTCAAGACTGATTCATGCTTATTACAACATATCAAGCACAACATATCAAGGTATCGATGAATTCGCTGTGCATTTAAATTTGAATATGTTTCTTTCAGGCCATAGACTCAGTTTACTTTTACGGTGGTGATAAATCGGGTTTATCTTTTATTTTGCGATTTGCGCGTCGGCATGACAGAAAGGGTGAATTTTGGTTTCTTCTTCGTTTGCCGGACAATCGCCATTTTGAACATCTTGGTTGTCCGGATACTCATGTCACCAACTGTGATCCGACACAGTTCCAGACCGATGGCTTGAAGATTTATTGCGAGGAACCAATGCAACGGTGGCGTGTGATTTTTTGTGGATTTATGAAGTAAGTCTGAAAGGAGAAAAAGCCCGGAGAATTTTGTCAGATCGGCTTTACTTTTTGCCATCCATTATTTATTGATATCAATAATTCACAAATATTCATACTCAGCGAATGCAGTCTTGTATGTACATAGACCGCGAGTGAGAAAATTCTGTTCTAATTGTCAGGGAGACATGTAACAGTTAGCAAGAAACTCGTCCCAGCTGTATGGGAAATTCAAAAGCTATGATAGCTACATAGCTTTTATAGTTTTATTTTTCTTACAACTAGGACAGAGTCTACTCACTCCTACGATTGTGAATGAAGATATATTACCTTTCAAATGACAGTCTAAATCGTCGGCGCGTAGCGCCAGACGATTTAGGCTGATCACATGAAAATGCATTGTTACTGAACCTAAAATCTATGACATCAAAGATCCAAGATTTTGCTCTGTAAAAGACTCAGATCTATGATAATTTTCTACACAGCCCATGCAGCTCAGAACATTAAAGTATGTCAAGCTTGAAATATCTACGAGTCCAAATTTTGAAATATAGGAATCACCTCAATACCATTTTCACTGGGAATGCGAAGGTGGATAGTGAAATGCTCCTACCTCAATGTTATTACATAGCAGATCAGGCGGCCTTAATTATGCAATTAAGGCCGTCTAATTTGGAATTGCAGATATATAAATTACTTTCATAGAAAAATGACAGGTTAAATAACGGCAGACAACCCTACTTACTCAGTAACAATGTAGGAATGCCATGTGAGATTTCAAGGTAAGTAATGTACAAATTAGAGGCCGCGGATGGTTATTCGCTTGGTAAGAAACGATCCCTCTTCGATCCTCTTCGGCCAGTTGAGGAGTTCACATGAGAAGCCGACGGTTTCTGCCATAACAGTGAGACGTCGCCTTGAACACTTCATAAGCCGTAAGAGACCATCAGAGATCGAATTACCCACCATCCACAAGAGTTAGATGCCAAAGCGGGCGATAAGCATTGTCACATTGTCACTGGCCTTCTCAATGGAATCAAGTTGTTTGGATTGATGAAGCGTCTGTATGTCTTCGAGGTCACATTGGCCGTTTGAGAGTTAGGATGAAGTCAGGTGATGCAATTCCTTTGACATTGCCTGAATCAAGGAGGTAAAAGATTGCATATTTGCGCTGCGATATGGATGAATGGTCGAATTGAACTCCATATCCAAAGGGACAACATGATTTCGATGGATTTGTGAAGGTTTTGTAAAAAGGTTTTGCATTTACTGAAGTGCGGGGTGAGTCTATTAATTCTTCCTGGAGATGGTCTTTCTCGACTTGAAGTTTTGTTAAGGCAAGGGAGGGAGAGTTTAGATGAAGT
Source organism: Prostheceraeus crozeri (assembly GCA_907163375.1). Lineage (NCBI taxonomy): Eukaryota > Metazoa > Platyhelminthes > Polycladida > Euryleptidae > Prostheceraeus > Prostheceraeus crozeri. Next base: position 14,982 of record CAJQUW010005369.1, read on the forward strand.
AGTGATCAATCGCCTGATCGAAGGCATGCCTTTCCGGATTCGATTAAGTAATTGAAATGTCTGGTGAGGTTGAGAAATATATGTGAACACCAGTGAACCTACCACTGGCCCAATTAAGGGACAAATGGCTCTACGGAGCCACTGAACAACAATAAAAATTTTATTTCAACTTTTATTTTATTTATCTGCCAAATGTGTACCTATTATTGACAGAACTTCATTAAAGTGAGAAAATTTAGGTGGTCCACTTTTTATGATCATCACTGTAGTTCTACGTACTCGTACATTTTCTGTCAGCTAGATTCATTGCTGTAACGCTCCAAAACATACCAAACCTCCTGATCTCAGCCGAAACGACACTCTGGCTTCCTCAAATCAGTGGTCCGAGCATCCCTCCAACTCAACGTAACGCTCCCTTTCAACAGCCAAGTGCGAGGTTATTAAGAAAGAATAGGATATACCCCCGCACGCCAGTCTCTCTCATCAAGAGGTACCAAACCAAATGCGAACCTCATCATGAAAGGGATTTTTCCTCGCGGACGCAATACATCATCCTCATTATGGAATTGCAAACTCTTGCCCTCAATATTGGTGTCAGCTTTATTGTAGCAAAAAATATTCCCCAAAATTAACCGAATCTAGGTACTACAAAAAATGGCGATGCCTTAACTGTTGTGAAATTTGGCGATCCTCTACGTGTACACACATCAACCACCTCCTATCCTGCCAACATCCTCATACCTCCCGGGCTTCAACAGTCATCATCAACAGATCTGGAGATCGTCAAAACAGTCATAATTGCAGATGGGATACTTACAAAACGACTCTAAAACGGTATTTCCATCTCCAGACACTCTTCCCCAACAACAAGCCAACTCCAACATTTCACTCAGCCGCCTGGGAAGATCTTACAGTCTTCAGCTCCGATTCGACGACCTCCTACCACTCCCAACTCCACTAACGACGAGCGAATTTCCGATACAACAACACCGACCGATCTCAATTACCCCCCAGCACTGATTACAACCCACACCAGGCCATCCACAACAACCATCTCTCAGGCAAACTGGGAGAAGGAGAAAGAAATGGAATTGTAAAAAGCAATGAGCTGTTAATTTAAGGAGCTGTTAAACTAACTTACACCTCCCAAACGCATCAACGCAACTTCCCAGGGATTACAACTTCGCTCTATCCCAACGGCTAAATAATCTATCCAGACCAGTGCTGGACAAAACATATATACCCAGGATAGTCAACAGGACTTTCTCAACTCAAGAGTCAAAAGCTGAACTCGCTAGTCAACAAGGAAAAGAAAGAAACCAGAAGATCATACAGATCTGCAAACGAACATATCTCATTGATAAGATCTAGCATGAAGCAGATCGCTGAGAAGCATCCATTGATAAGATCTAAATGAGCACTCAAAACAAACGCGCCCCGAACACGTGGAATCCTGTACGTGCTCGAACAACTGTAACCACCAGTCACGACTTCTTTTTCTCCTTTGCCTGATAAAGCTCCACACACTCTTTTTACTAGACAAAACAAGTTCTACGACTTTTCTTCCTGTTCTGAACACCAAATCAAATCGCTCACACGGAGCTACATTGAAAAGTATCCAAAAAAATATAACGCTTACTTCCACACGAAACAGGAACTTCATCCAAACCGGAACAAGAATGCCCATACAAAAACATCAGATCTTATGCACATAAAAACTGACGTCAAATATGCAGCAACCTCCACTTCAAGTAAACAAAATTCCGGAAAATCTGGAGCATCCAAAATTTATTAATTCTCCTAAGCTAAAAAAAGATTTATACGATCGCCATCCTACGTCATTTTTCACATTCTGCCAGGAATCTCACAAAATTCGAGCGTCGAATCTACTTGCAAATCACTCCCATTCGTCGAATCTAAAATAAACCACATAACCCATCAGCAACAGCCGATCAGTTTACTTGCCTCGCATCCAAGCATTGAGCGTCTGATCTGTAACCTTATCACTCCCATCTTGGAATCTGGAAAACACTTTTTCCACGACCTTTTTTAAAATAGTTTTGCTGGTGCTTCCTTTTATGATCAGTTTGCCTTGCTAACGACACAGTATGAAGATGCCTATGAAAAAAACGTATGTTCAAAATGCGTTTTTTAAGCTCTGACCGTCGGTTCAAAAATACGACAACACTGGGCTACGAGGTCTCGTCTGAAGTTACCAAAAGGCTCCCCACTAAGCCACTCTTGTTCGATGATTATGACTCACTTACACAATGAAGCTTATACCATAATCCGTGGAGCAATCAACTCGACGTCCTACTTCATAAAGGACCAAGTACACAAAGGCTCGAGCGGACAACTGAATTCCTGACTTAAGCAAACCACTCACGACTTAACCTGTTACGACTAATCATATGTATAAACCACAGACGACATGTTACTGTCAGGTCAAGAACTCGTTAAAACCGAAATACGACAGACACTTAGCAATGACCTTCACAAACTGACTTGTCATCGCCATCGATGGAGACCAAATATAAATGCGAAACGGGAAAAGCATGATTTTCAACTCAAGAACTGTCAGGCCAAAACATCAATAATTAACGTCATTTACGAGGGAAACCCATCTCGCCTTTTGCCTTCCCCCTCGCCCGAATACCTCGGCTACCTCCTAGGCGTATTGCTCTCCGGGCTGGATGCAGAACAAGTCGCAGCCAAGATAGTACTGCAATCCAATACTGATCACCAATACTAGTTGCCGTTGGGGAGACACGATTATTGATTACACTACCATTGCGTCGGAGGGTTGCCGACAATCTGACGCATTGAACCCACTCAAACGACTTAGACTGCGCTCTAAACCACAACTATGCACTAATCTCTGGTTGTATACGCAGTACCAAGACCACATCCTGCCCATTCTGATGGCATTTTGAACCTCCTGACCTCCGCCTATCAAAGACTCGCGAACCAATTCCAACTTCCAGAGCTTCGACGAATGAGACGAAACGCAATAATAAGACAACACACAACGACCGACCATCATGAAGAACCGCTCCGAATCACCCTCCCAGAGGCTCCCGACGGACATCTTATCCCACTATCCTGGAACGCTTCCCCACACATGGGGCGCAGATGAATGGAGAGATCGTCTTCCTCCTCGAGTCATTTCCCCGCGCTTCATAACCGAACCATCCGCCATCCTCCCGGGTCCGATCTCCGGAGACGGACAGTGGTGTCCTGAATCGCCTGATGTGTGGTGATTGCTTCATGTCATGTGTGTCGATTTCCATTTGGAAATATAACGTTTTCCACTCATACGAGTTATTCGGATTTAGCTACAATTTTCTGAATTCGATCAGGCAAGGACGAAGAATCTCTTCACAAAACTCTGTGGTAACACCCATGATTTAAATTCTCCACCTGAGGACTATCTGGAGCTGTTCTGGTTGTGTACATCGATAGATAAGCAAGATTTTGTTGATGTTAGGTGTGAATCCCGGGTCACAAGTCTTTTCAAAAGAGGATCAACTCACCGGGAAGTTTCTGTGTCTCTCGGTTCTTCAACCTGTTCCATGGTGATGTTTCGATAGACGATATGGCATAACTTTCATGTTGAAGCGTCTGGCAATGATAATCCTCCGTAAATCAATATTTGAACTTTCAAGCATTCGTTGATATTTGACTTTGTGCAAAACGTTTGGAAGTCAAGGAACGTCTGAATCTTGCATCATGCATGTCATCAATTCCAAGGTTTGATCACACTGAAAATTGGCATGCTTTGGATTGCTCAGTTCAAACTGCAACGTCTAAGCAAATTAAGATATACGAGCAGCCCTTGAATTATAGAAATCCAACACTCAAAAGCAATAAAAGACATTGAAAACAATAGAACGTCGCGTACAGGCGTTGTCATGACGACGGTACCAAAACGATGGCGGCTTCCAGTAGTTGACAATGGGATGTCACCGGCAGCTCATCACTGTACTCTGTAAATATTCACAATTACTATCATTTTTCTTTATAAATAAAAGCATTTTGATAAAATAATGTAGGCCTATTACTATTAATAAGCAGTTACATGTAACTTGCAACAATAAATCCCTACTTACAAGATCATTTAAGGCAAAAACTGACACTGACAAAAATATATAAATATAATTACCTTCTTTTCAGAGAGACTTGGAAAACAAATTCGCATGTTCAAATATCGCTCAATGCTTGGTAAGTATGCAATATTTTCTCATTTCAGTCTTGTTTACAGGAGTGAGATCAATTTCTGAATACTTCGTAGGTTATTGGAAGAGTGAATATGAGAAGACATAATGTCATAATAGATTATTCAACTTTTGCGGCTAAAAAAGAGATAATGAAAAGCGATCAATATTGTGTCTAAGATAGTTATCACTATTTCGGCTATAAAAGTTGAGAGTCATTGAAGTGACCTGCAGACTAGCCTGACGTAAGCCATCTTGGCAAAACAATCAGACTGAAAGATAAAACCTCCCTGATGCTATCTTCCCAAATCCATTAGCGCCGAACAAAGAATTGAGGGAGAAATGGAAGGGTCACCTAATGTAATGCATGTGCTTCACATGTCTGCAAATTTTCTCGAAACTCCGCAACAAGTGCTTCAATTTAGCGGCAAACAGATAGCTTTCTTTTTAGCCTGGTTACTTTTTGATGGCACGAGAAAGAGATTGAGCTTGTTTCTTGGTTTTGATAAGAATATATTCGAAAAAGAGTTTCATTCAAAATATGGGTAGGAAAAAATAAGAGAAGGTAAAAGCAGGTAAGAAAGTGAGTAAACAATAGCAAAAAATTTCATTGCACTCAAAGAAGAAAAAAGAAATTAGTAAATAGTTCTTTTAGAAACTGTTTTAGACGTTTTAAGCTTCAGTTAATGAGCGCTCTAATGGAGCAAAGTCACTTGAACACTATTAGACTGAGGTGCTATGTGTGTTATTTATTCAATACTTCATGATTTCATGTGGTATTTATTTGTATTTTACAGCTTTCGAGCCTATACAAACCCATTTGATGTGGAGCAAGATTTAAGTCACCATTTAATCGCTGAAGGATTAGCTAGGGAGTCATGGAGCAAGGAATTTTTCAATCGACTGCAAAGGTGAGCAATTACAAGTCGATCCAAATCTACTTTACGCAACAAAATGGTAAGAATACTACATACGCACCAGTCAAATCCATTAAACAAAAGCTGAAAATGCTTAGAAGTATAGAAGTATATAAGTGCAGAAATACAGAATTAGAAATAAGATAAGATAATGTACATTCTTTTGTGAATTGAAATCGTGACATTACAGATGCTAAAATACGTGTAACATAACATATTCCAGCTGTATGCAAAAAATAAAAATCAGAAGAAGTCAATTATTCGCCGAAATCAGAATATATGGGAAGAAAGAGTTTTTATACCGTTGAGTGCGGCATAACGGAAGACGATAGTGTTGACACCTCGGCAATCGTTCAAAAAAACGTTTTAATGTTGTATTATTACTAATCCGAAGAGAAGTTGCTAATCCTAATCTGGTGAAAACTGATGGTAGGTATGTGAAGGCTGCCCTCACATAATGTGCTGTCGTATGGCATCATCTGTTAGGTGTAACAGGTTAAAGTAAAAATCCAAAATGTTGGAAAAACGCCCGAAAATTCCATTGTTGCATATCGGATAATACAACTGGCTATTTTCTTTCTGTCATAACTTCATCAGCAGTTTCGGTAGCTTTCGTAATGGATAGCAAAATCTTGTCTATTCATTTTATTCTCTGTGATTGTGATCGTCAATTTTTTGCCTTGCAGTGAACATGATGATCAAGAGCATCTTGAACAATGGGGAGGATACACCGGAACGCTTGAAGTAGAAAATAACACATTTCCATTGAAATTGCACGGTTATCGGGATCATTCTTATGGTAGGCAATTTTTTTGATGTATCTTACATGTGCAAATTATGACGCCTATTCCAATGAAAAAGTATTGGAACAATGCACTGTAGTTTGTACACTGCATTCACTAACCCTGTGAATCTTTTTCTGAATCCTTCTGCTAGTTTTGGAGAAAATTGCAAAAAAACTACTTTTTCGCATGCTAATTTTTTGTCCGTGCACGATAAAAATACAACAAAAGCCACGCCTTCGCGAATACTTCCCTGGTAAATTCAAATTTTTCAATAACAATTTCAGCAACTGAAAACATGTAAGTAAACTTGTCCGAAACTGACCGGTTACGGCTCTTATCTTTGTAATATACATTCATGGCTGCAATCTGCCATCGACAAAGACCGTGGTTAGAAATTCTGGAAGCTGTTTAGATCGGATCTCATTATCCTTACTATAACCTATCGAACATCTCTATGTAATGGATAGAGGATGGCTATGCGATTCTCTGGGATATAGAGAGGGAAATTATTTGATGAATCCCGAGGGCTTTAGCCCGAGGCATACGAGTATATCAAGTAGTTTCACGAGCTTCCGTTATAAAGTATGCCAGATTATTAGGACCATAGATGTCCGCGATAGAATCCCTCTCTACCAAGATTTTCCCCGGGAACAAATTTTATCAAATATAGAAGGGATTCTGAAATGCGATTCTACAACTATGCAATAATCTGGTATACTTTATATCTAACTTGGAAATTTCCAAGGATCTCTGACGAGGCGTGTCACAGTAATCATCTGTAGGATGATTTTAAAATTCATGCCACATCAATGGGTACCATGTCCAATTTAATCTTTTGTGAATTAAAGGTAGCCGTCTAAATTATCTCAATTATCAGTTGACTTAAATAAAAATATCAGTGCATGTGAGAGGGGGGAGGCAGAAATCCTCTATGTCAGGCAGGGATAGTTGAAATCTAATTCATCCTTAATCTGACGCTCGTCACTCCACAGTCAATTTTTATTTATGTAATGGCATTTTTATAGGCGCATTTTTATTTGTAAGTGTTAGGTTTTCATTAATGAAATTTTCTCCCTCTGTTTTTTTGTTTTTAAATAAAAAAAATAAAAAATTTTTATTTAATTCTCTCATTGATGCCTGGTGTAAGGTTTGCATTGTTCTGAAAAGCAGCAAGACACGAACACAACAAACATAAAGGATGATTTCAGCTCAGGAAGTACGAATTACGTAATGCACAGCCATAATGTAGAGTTAACACGTCGCAGGCAATGCACTGAAGAATTTTAGGTGTGGCGTCTGCATCTTCATCTCGCTGCGGATAAAAGTTAGATCAGACTATGTCATGGTGTAACAAAGTCTGACTTCTAAATCTGTTTTCAAATACGCTTCGCAACTTTCAATGGGTGATGGGTCATAAAATGTCTGGAACAAGGCACAAATTAAATTTGTTTTTACATTACAATTTCTCAAACCACATTTTTACGTATCATGCATGCTTTGCAATGAAATCGCGTGCTTCCTCTACGAAAAATCATGTAGTACATCGCCAAGAAAAGATAAAGTTTTGCAGGTGAAAGTGAAATTTCACTAGCAATGAAGATGAATGCTTTTGATAAGATGCAATAATGACCCGCATTTTTAAAACATTTTGGTGTAATTGTTTAGCTGCACTTGGACCAGCATTGTAATACCGGATACATTCATTCAACACTATAGTTCTTGTTATAACAAAATGAATATAACATTCAAGCATTTCGAAAAAATGCACCCAAAGATATTCTACGTCAAATTCAACTTCTACTTGACATGAATCACTGTCAAGTGTCAACTTCGCAATTCAGCGCCTCTATTTAGAAATTAAAATATTGTTTTTAGACTAATATGTCAGCATACCTAGACAAGTTTTTCATCAGGGCTATGATGATCTGAGGAAGAGTATCGTTGTTGTGCGCATAATCGTGTTGTTTGATTCGCAATTCTGTGTCCTATGAATGAAAACGTGTAGTAAGAACATAAAAACAAGAAGATGGCACACAAAATAATACAGATACTTTTCTCAGTGCAGTCGAGCAGCCAGCATGAGGGAAAGCCTCCAGGGAAAGGGGCCGAAAATGATGCTCACAGAATGATGCACATCAAATGAGTGACTACCACGAATCTGCGCGTTCACCAAGATCTACTCGGCTCCTCTCCTTGTGAGACAGTGTCAAAGAAGACACATGTGCATAATTATGAATCCTGTGAAGTAGACTGAGATTTCGTTATAATGAAATTTTCTGCTGTGTCCTTTTATTAAATAAGAAGAACTATGTCTACAGTCATGATTTTTTGCATACAATGTCTTCAGGTCATCTTCTATTATGCCAATGAGTTATTATCAAGCTCCAGATAGGTGATGCATGCGAGAATGTGGTTAAAGGCTCAGCTAAAGCCTTAAAGTTTAATAAAAATGCTGTTGTTCGAGGATAATGAGGATGCCTGCTAATTTAAATTTGTTTAGCGTTGCAGACAAAGGCACATGATTGCATGAGCTGAAGACATTGCATGCCAATAATTATGGTTCAGTACATGTTACTTTTCACTTATTGGATTCATATGTGTATTCTTTGATCGTGTCTGAAAGGAAGAGGAGTCGTGTAGAGCTCGGGTGACACGTACAGTAGAGTCGTGGCAGCCAATCCACTGAGTGATTACGTAATTAAGTGAGAACCTGATATTCGACCTCGTGGTAGCAGCCAGATATCAGTCAACTTTCATTCATGAGTGTTCGCAGACGGTCAAAAGGGCTTTGGGTCAGCTTTTGCAGTTAATTGTAAAAGCATTCACATGAAATCTGCTGCTGCACCATTGGAGCTTGCAGTCTGTGTGAAGTGGGCTTATGTGATATGTGCTTCTTTTCGCAACCTTCGATCGGCTAAATTATTTTGCCGACAACTTCACTATGATGGAAAATTAATCAATTACGAAAGTAGGCCTATTTCTTTTGCATGAAAATGTTAAAATGTCGAAGATATTTCAATGAACTTCATACAATTACATAATTCAAATATGCGAAAATGCATGTGGTTTTTGATGTAAATTTGCAGTCGACTTCATCTGTCAGCGAAGCGTAGGAGTAACGTTTTTACTTGTCAACAAATTCTGAGCTAAATTTCCTGACAATGTCAAATTGGCAAAGAACATTTTGGACGTGTGTGCAAAAGACATTCTGCACGTATTTTGTATCATGTGTCTTTTGATTGCAGGTACACGTAATTGGGAACAGTATTACAGATATGCCGCTCACTTCGCACATTTTGAGGTAATCCTTTTACTTGAATTTTCTTGCAATTTATAATGAAAAGTGCAAGTAATAAAATATAGAAATTTTGGTAAATCAACGAATTGCTATGTAAAATGGAGAGAATTTGTAAAATCAGCGTTATATTACAAGTCGTGAGTTTTAATCTCAAATCACCGCGCACGCTGATGTTAAGTCGATTTCTCTTCTTAGTTACCAAATCTGATGTCAACGTCTATTTTAAATCTATTTCAATGGGATAGCCTATTTATTATGACTGCAATCGCAATTCTTTGTCTAAGAGGGAATTAACAGATCTTGCTCATCCAAAATACTCCTTCGAGCCGCATTCCATTCTAATCATACTTTGAACATCATTCCTCTCCCTGGAATATTGAATTTCTCCCCAGTGAGCCAGATGGCCTCCGGTTACGAATCATGACTCTTAAGTGTCCATGAATAAAATCACCAATATTAATGTCATAATACATTAAGCCAATTGTGCTGATACAAAACCATAATGTAATGATTTCTTTCTTACAGAAAGCTAAATCAAATCTTGCATTTTTCCACTGCAATTGTGCATTTCCCTCAATTTAAATTTTCTTGTCCTGTTCAGAATGGCTATGGTTTTGACAGCCGAAATATATTGAGAAGATTTTGTAAATTAAGAAGAGAATTTTTAATTATAACGTAGCTCTTCCATTAATCTTCTTAAATTCAAGCCACACAAGTTCATCTATATTTGATAATATTTCGACTGCATGACGACATTCACACTATTAATTTGAGAACGAAAAGTGCTGTTGGGTATTTTACATCCTATTTTATCCTTTGATAAGAGCAAAAATGTATGCTAGCCGGTACATCAGTTGCTCAACATACTTGCATTTTTCACATTTTTGTACATGTACAGGGTGGCCATAAAGTTGCGCACCAAGATTTTAATTAATCTTGTAGATCGATTTAAATGACTTTTAAAGGAGAAAAATGCATAATTGTAACCAATAAAATTAAGAAAATTATATACTGCTTCTAGGTATTCACAAATGTTCAAAATGCTGCCCACCAGCAGCCACACATTAATTAAGTCGATGGTGAAAGTTATGAAACACTCGATTCAGGAAATCTGAATCACTGACAATTTCCTGACAAGCATCACGAATTCGGGTTCGCAAAGGATCTAGATCATTCATGCGCACGGAATATACTAAGTGTTTAGCGTATCCCCAAAAGAAGCAATCCATAGGGGAATCGAGCAGCCCATTCGACTGTTCCTCTTCTATCAATCCAATGAACGAAGTCTTTAATCCAGCTAGCTGCACACTATCAAGGCATAGTGCGGAGGCGTTCATAGCCTGCATGAGCCATTCAGGTTGTCCTTCTCCAATTGAGTTTAAGTGAGGGATAAGTTCTTCTTGCAACATTGTGAGGTACTTGTTGCCGTCGAGCGTGGAGTCAAAAAGAAGGGCCATAAAACATGGTCTTTCCACAGACCGCACCAGACCATTAGTTTCGCACCACTGTTCTTTTGAGGTTGCATCCAGTGGGGATTCTCCCGCGCATAATATCGGCAATTTTCTTTATTCACTTCACCATTGAGATAAAAGTTGGCTTCATCACTAAATGGCACTTTCCGATGCACCATGTCAGGATCTTCATCCAATGGGTTTTTGTGTCGACATTTTCATACATCGGTCAGGATCGTCTTCGTACAATTTTTGGAGAATCTGAAGTTTTTATGGATGAAATAGTTATTCGTTGAGTATCTTCTGCATCGTGAGCGTGTAACGTTGATTTCGCGAGATGATCTACGGACGGATTTGTTTGGACTTTGCTCAATTTTATCGAGAATGGGTGTTCGTGTCGCATCAGATACTCTTGGACGTCCACTTAGTTCTTTGTCGTGAACGTCAGTTTCTTTGAACTTCGAAAGTAAACGACCCACTGTCGTGTGACTAAAATTCATTCCTTCATGCTTTGAATTGAACGTTTCAGCAACAGACCAGTTTGTCGCACCCTCTCGCCAACAAAGTAAGATAATTTCAACTCTGTGTTCAATTGACAAGGACATGCTCGCTGGTTGTGATTAAGAATCCAATGTAGCTTCCATTTATCTTGACTTCTTCGCTTTTTTCAGAGTAATAACACTCATTTTGGCAGTCGCGCGATCATCTGCACCAAATAATGTTCATTCATGAAGTTAAGAGAACGAAGTAGCTACACTCCACATGCGCACGACGAAACTAGGAATTTCTATAATAGTATGATTGAAGCTTAAACTTTAGGTAATGATATATACCTTAGAAACTAGTGATATATACTTTAGAATTGGTCACCAACTAAAATAAATGTATAAGTTCGGATGATGTTTGATTGCTCATAAGGTTTTGGCGTGATTTAGGTGGTGACCAATTCTATTTCTATGTTTGCTGACAAATATAGTCACTGCGTAGCTCATTCTATTTCTATGCCCACTGAAGATTTTAATTTGTACTCTTGCCTTGCGACTGTCCAGGACTCTTTTTTAAATGTCTTCATCATCGATTTCATGTCCAAAATTGTATATAACCCTGTCCGATTGTTGTATCATCGCCACTGATGATGGATACCACAGTATTTGAAACCGGTGTTACGCTATTCATTTTCACTCAGTTTTATTTTCCGATCGGAAATTGTAATCTTGGTTTTATATTCCCATTAGGAAAAATGTCCCATCTTCCTAGTAGGAAAATTAAAACCGCAACATATACACGTTTCTAAGTTTCCGTAGTATACATTTTCCGCCTTCTCTATTGAGACCTTATTTGACCTCACTGTGATGGTGTAATTGTGATGGTCTTATGAACATAATTGATTAAATGGTGTTCCATGACTCCGAACGTTTTCAAAAAGATAAATAGCCTCGTGTCTGATCGAACAATGTCTTAAGCTCAGTGGAAGGTGACAACATGTCAATCACAGATTCGATCGTCTTGGAATATCTGATGCGGAAGAAGTCCCATTTTCCCATCATAGATTTTTCCCTTGGGAAGCTAAGACAGGGGGAAAATGTATCCGATGACTTAAGTAAACTTTTTTTCAAACCAGCAAAGCCAATAGGAAAATGAAAGAGACTAGGAAAATAAAACAGGGCACAAGGAGCATGGTTAAAATTTCCGATCAGAAAATGTATCCGAGGTTAGATTTTCCGGTAGGAAACTGAAGCAGAGGGAGATCGAGTACTCTTACACCGGTATGGCAATAAATCGCAACCATGCAAAATCTCTACGGCTTCAAGCTTGTATTAGTCATAAGTAGTGTGATATGTAGTAAACGCAATATACAAATTAGTCAGTGCAATGAGACAAAGATTGTCTGATAAGCAGGAAATTTGTCTGAAAATACGTAGCATCAGTCAAAATGTTGATTTGGCTGATAAATTGTCTGATAAGTGGCTTGATAATTGAGTGTTTTGATTCTGGTCAACAAAGTTGAAGTATTTGCAATTTGTTGTCCAAATTGAAGAGCACGTTTTTGCTACACTCCAAATTGAAGTTTTTGCTCTCCGAAATTGAATTCCAAGTACTGCAGTAGTTCAGCTTACTAATTGATGAAATGAAGCTTTTTACATAAATAGAATAATGAAATGTCAAACAATGAAGAAGAACAATCAAAACGATTATTCTCTCGCATTCTCACAAGACCCATAAATCAAGTGACTTGATCGACTTATGATCGAACAATGATACTTAAACCGAATTGTCCGTTATCATGTATGACATTTTTAGCACTATCTGATTACAGCCATTAATCTTCTGACGGAATCGGAATCTGCAAAGTTGCATGTTGATGTGCCTTGTTTTCAACATTAAGTATATAAGGTCGTGGGCATAATGAACCAATTACATGTATGTGAAGAGCTATGATCTGCAGAGGGAATCAAAAATTCACTGTTCAATTGTAGCTACATACACATTATAGAAAGCATAATGCGAAAGTCAATATAATTAAGCTTAACATAACATTTTCCTAATTTTTGATAAACTAATTTTGTTTCAATATTGGAGAACTTAAATGCAATTCTTGCAAACCATTTTATTATAAAGCCAGCGCTTCGGATATCCACAGCATCCATCTTCAGGGCAAACTAATGAAATCATATTACAGGCTAACTTGACTCTAAATTCAATTCCTAATACAATAATTATACGAAAATCTATGAATGAGCTTGATAGCTAGATACAATATAGAAATCAAACTTAATATACTAAGAGATACTAAATAACAAAAAACAAGAAAAGGTCTTTCTACATCACTGCTAGACACCGTATATACAGGGTGTCCGCAAATTCGCTTGACTTTTAAATTGAATATCTACATGAGAAAGCAATAAACTTTTTTTATCACAAGCCATGCTATATTGCGCAACATAAAGGGGAATTTACGAATCTAACAGTAAGAAGCCAATATTTGATGATTAAAATGTTCGAATCAAGTGTTCGACATGATTGCCATCGCAATCAATCACTGCAGTCAATCGCCGAATAATATCGAAACCACCAGCGGCAAATTCTTTGCGTGTGACTTCATTGCAGATATCAGTGATCTTCTCACTCGACTGGTCCAGGCTTTGTGGCTTACCATGATGGTATATCTTCGCCCAGAACCAAAAGTCGAGAGGATTCAAATCAGGTGAACGTGGAGGCCACTCTCGGTCACATCCTCGACTTATCACGAGATCACCAAATGTCCGGATGAGGAAGTTTCGTACCTTTGTTGCAAGTGGGGTGGGGCACCCTCTTGCATAAATATACAGGAGAACAATTTGCGCTTTTGCGCAAGTTGAGGACGCACGTGCTCCTTAAGCATCTGGAGATAGGAATCAGCTGTCACTGTGTTGGAGAAGAAAAAAGGTCGTAGTCCAAACTTAGCAGAAAATCCCATCCAGACACATAACTTAGGTGAATGAAGGGATTTTGAGATGCATGTTGATGGCTTAACATCTGACCAGATACGGTAATTGTGCGTGTCAACGATCCCATCGAGTGAAAATACGCCTCGTCAGACCAGACAATGTCATCGATTACATTCTGATTGTCGAGAAGCCAACTCGCACTGAACTATCTCTATCTCTATCCGAATCTGAAGATCCATTGTTAATAAGATAGGCAGCGATCGTATCACTTCACATTGAGATTTCGAACATAGCATGAGGAAACACTATGATACTGACTTAAACTATTGGTTGACACACGCGTCTTTGTCATTGGTTAGCGAAAACATCACGTCATAGATATGTGATATGGCAATTCTATGCCATGAAAGCTGATTAATTTGACGCTCTCAATTGAAGATGATACGATATGAATCAATCAATGACTAAGCATGTCGTCATGGCTGGTGATGAAAGCTTTATAGAATTGAATAGGGAAAATTTTGAGCTATGGCCCTAGGTAAGGTTAATTGACATAATTAACAGCAAAGCTAATTGACTTTAACATTTACTGAAACTGAAATGAATTCACCAAAGCTTAAGAACTATAATTGCACATACATGTATAATATTCATTACAAAAATGACTACATGCAGAATGTAAAATTTAAGCAGTTAAATAATAGAATATGCATTTCTTATTGTTAGATTCGTAAATTCCCCTTCATGTTGCGTAATATAGCAGGGTTTCTGACGTAAACGTTTATTGTTTACTCATGTAGATATTCAATTTAAAAGTCAAGCGAATTTACGGACACCCTGTATATACACCATGAGACTTAATAATAAAAATAAATTAAAACAATCAACGTAGTCTCAAGATAAAATTGTTTATTCTGTTTATTCACAACAATTTTATCTTGAGACTACGTTGATTTTTTTAATTCATTTATATATATATATATATATAAAATAAGATTAAAAATTAAAATGAATATACATAAAAAATCTGTATGAATTCCCGACGAGTCTTTTCTTTCGAGTCAAATCTTGTTTCTTTTATATATATATATATATATATATATATATATATATATATATATATATATATATATATGCCGTAATATAATTATGTCTGATAGGTGCAATAGTCATGTTGTTATTGTTTATGGATAAGTGACCTCGATTAATCGTAATTACTTGATTGTTTTCAGCCTTGATTATGATACAAATTGATTGCTGATTTCAAATAATTCCTATTAATTAGTTGATTGCTGTGTCCAATTTAATGAGATTAATTTCCACGTTCAGTGACGAGTCTGGCTAAAAAATAGAAGACGTTTTGCAAATATGAAAATGTAAAAAATTTCAATCAATTTCTGATTTCAGGATGGCTCCTCAATGAGTGTCGGTTCTGTTTGTCTTCCGAAGACAACAACTCAGTAAGTTTTCTCACTTTAAGAAATCAAACAGATACCATATTATAATAGCAACAATTTGCCATTCTATATTAATTAATTCATAATAACGGTTATAATGGTAAAATGATATGCTACATGTTATGATTATTACAATAACAGTGAGTTATTTGCTCCATAGAATTCGATACGGCTACTACTTTACCCCGTATGGTGCAAAATGGCCAATTACTTCTCACAATTTCAATTTATGGGAGCATGGTGAAGGAAGTCCGCCGGAGAACAATTACAAAGTCAAATTTGTAGCAAGTAAGTGCTTGTTGGATAAAGCATATGAATCAATTGATTGATTGAACATCAATTTCACTTTGCAGATGGCAAAAAGTTTGTTCTTCGACTTCAAACTAACAAGAATTTCACATTCTATGTTGGCGAAAATTCAACCAGTATGATCATTGAGAGATTTGCAAATTATACTTTGAATGATATCAAAGGATTCGGTGTTTCTGAATACTGTTACCAGTAAGTTCTAGTAACTAATTCACACAGTGATTATCGCAATCAATGTGAAGATGGTTGAGGTACAGGGAACAGTAACAATAACCTATGCGATCACAGGCTTTTTAAATTTGTATTTAACACTAGAAAGAACATGTTGTCAAGTTTGATACCATCCATAAAATTCTGAGCATTTCATATTATCAGAGGGTTTTATCGAAAAGTTTAACGCTAAATGCGATTTGATATTCAAATACGAAGTCCTCAAGTGTAATTTCATTACAATTTTCCTGTGACGTATTGAATGTGTGCTCAACTGTAAGCTGATAGGCCTATTGAGACAATCTGAAGTTGTGAAAATATGCCTTGGCTCGATATTTTGAAGTATCTAAAATTTTTGGAAAAGTCAAGTTTCTGGTGGTAGGTCTGAAATAACTTCAGGTTGTAAGATAGCTGGTTATCAACCTGATGATAACCTTGGACATAAGATTGAAATATATCGTAAAATAAAAAAGTAGAAGGTTTTTCAGACCTACCACCAGAAACTTGGCATTCCCAAAAATTTTTAAATATTTCAATCTGAAGTTGCTACCAGCATCAATTATCACACATTTTTGCCATCTATCGGTACACACGCATACGTATATTCGACATTTGTTCCAATAATGCTCACAATATTGACAATGGCTTCACAGTATCCCTTCTTTTATTTCAACTGTTTGGATAAAGCAATGTAGGGCTATTGAATTCAAAGTTTGCATGTATCATACCACTACATTCCTTTCGTGGGTCGCGTACACCCTCCACAATTTCTGAAAGAACATCATTGATCGTAGAGCTTCTACAACCTGCCTGTAAAGATTTCCTTCTTTTATGTAGATGAAGCAGATGGATGATCAGTCATGACATCAGCACACATGCTTCCCATTGAGGATTTTCCCAACTCATCGATATGAGTAAGAGAAAGAAACTCCTTCGCGAAATTGTATACACTATGACACCTCTTTTATAAGAGTCCAACTGTTAATCCTGAGGATGCTTGACCATTCGATAAAAGGCCATCAACGTAAGACTGAATGAACTGATGACGTGACATATGGTTAAACGTCAACATGACCATTTTATTCATGTTGCAGAACTATAATTGCGCGAGGCATTTTTGCCATCAGATGAAGATGAAGGTCAGCGACAAACCGACCTCTTACTTTGCATAGGTAGTGCACAAGCACATAAGAATTATCTTGTTGCCTACAGAAATTTGTTATACGAGCTAATTGCTACGTAGAGACTGCAGAAACTATCTATGCGGCGAGTTTACATTGTCCGATTTAAAATTACCAACCAATGTAGTACCAATTGACGTCAGGTACCGAGGAAGACGTGAGGACATGAAAAAATGGTCAAATAAAATATTTTATTTGAAGCCAAAAATATGTGTAGTTAGGGTACAATCTCCGTATATGACAGAATCTAAATTGCTCTATGCTTTATAAACTAATACAAGTATGGTATCAAAATTGACACCATGGTGTTTTTAGGTGAGCGTATTGCAATGGATACACCAAAAATCCAAAAGTATTTTTAAGTGCATCCGACATGCTTAGCACAGCGAATCAGGAAATGTCTGGATGCCAAATCATGATTCAACTCGATCTACTCCTGTTTTGATATGTCAACAGTTACATTTTAGTTTCGTGTCAAAAAGACACATTGGTTTTTCTAGTGTTAAAATCATATTAACAGTCATGTAAGTGTCCTATGTTAGGGTTCAGCTGGATCTTATAATCACTAATTGATAGTCACCGATGCTCAGTGCCACATATACTGTAACATGGAACACAATAGTCGGATAATGTATTTTCTAAATATGACCAATATAATTGGTATATTATCATTGCGGACAAAAGAAGAGTTTTGAAACCGGTCTGAAACTGTACCTAAGACCTGATCTATAAGCATGGTTTTATAATCTTGCATTCTACATTGCTTCAAAACTTGGCTTTCAAATAATATGATGATTAAAAACCTGTGCTTTAAAAGATGTTTTCAAACCTTGATTTCAATCTTCACTTTTAATTTTGTTCTTTTAGTCATGACATTTGAAGTTTGATTTTAAATAGGCATTTAAAGAATGATTTACACTTTTTGACATCGCATTGATGCTACATTCACGAGGACGGATGATGAAACCATTAAGCCAATCATCCTACTATCTATCTTTTTTTGTCAATGCGAGAGCTTAGAATGCTGAATGTAATACAGTTGATGTCGACAAGGATAGTTATCATGATACATGCTATCATGCCACATAGCAAACTTACCAAGAGCGTGATATCGACATAAGAAGTGCTGATTTCACGCATCAACAAAACAGCTTCTGAGGTTACCGACTCATTAAGGGATTGTTCAGATGAAAAGAATAGATGTAAACACTGTGAACAAAATTATTGAAGAAATTTCATGTTTTTGTTAAGTACTCAAAACATAAACTGACAGATCATAAAATAATTAAAACTGACCGATTCAATATTTCACGTTTCTGCATCTCAATCACTTAATCCGGGATTGGTCCATTTCTTCCACATATCTGTTGCCCTATTTAAGCCACGATATTACTAAGTACATAAATGTTCGAAATACCTAAGTACTTATATGCAGATGTTAAAATAAGAAGGTCCACATCATAGAGTAAGTATAATAGGTAGAGTGGTAACTTCTCATTTATTAAATCCCCAATGTGTATACACTTTCGATTTAATTAAATGAACTCAAGGGGGATGCAGTCGGAATTGTTTCCAAATGTAAGTCATGCGCATTTATGCAGTTTTGAAGAATTTGCAATTGGAATTGACTGATCATGATAGCATAAAGTAGAAGGAAATGATATTATTTTACAGATCCTCCGTGTCATGACAGCCTTGGAGAGGTAATGTTTGTTAAATTGGCAACTCGATGACCTGCTATTGCTTTCATGCTGAACCTCAAGAGTATAGGCCTATTCTTAATCGTGATCACATCATAAGCAACCTGCCACTGGTAGAGAAAAAATAACAGAATCAAAGACAATGATTTCAATTAACTTTAAAAGATGCAAATGGGTCCACATCACCATTCAGATTCAAAAAGTGAAACATTAATTTAGTGAATCATAAATTCATGACAATGAAAATTGAAATAAAAATATGAAATTTCAGCCACGACAGCACAATAAGATCTCGACTTTTTCAGCCTTCCATTATAATGCCGTTCTTTAGATTTCCTTGATCATCAGCATAATTTCCGCTTAGTTGCGCTGCTTGTTAGCGAATGTTCATTCATTTTGATATCCAACTTCCTTCATGCTACTTATAACGGGGCGTCATGTCGGTAGTATATAAATTGGCAATATTTTGACTTTTTTCAAAACTGCTCAAATAATATTTTGGACCGCAAGAACGTAATCTCCGCAAAAAACAGAATCTTTTCATATAAAAATTTCCACTGTGTTCAGATACTTTTTGAGTCAACACGCTACCTACCTTACTCTATGGTCCACATGCACTTTGAAAGGCATCAGCCCTCTAGGCTTTCATAACATGCATGTATACTATAATCTGGTCAATTCATTGCGATTTGGAAGTCATTGAATGCTCTCAACCTTCTTTTGATGCAGCAATTCAGCATGCAGGTATGTTTATTTGTCGGATACACGTGTGAACGCATGCATTACTCACATACTTACTCCACTTACAATGCTGCATATAATTCGCTGCTTGCATGAAGCCGTAACGATTCGCTAAATGTTTGTATATCCAAAACTAACCTCAAATGTATTAAGAAAAGAATTGGAAAGTCTTAAGATTTCCATTTTTACCAGATATTGGGCCAAAGCTGATCAATTTTAATTCGTTGCCACGAGAAAGCTACATTGAGTTCTTTTAAGAACTGATTAATCCAACGGTTACAGTAGCATTGCCTTTGTACACTTGCGAATTGGAGAACGCCATTAGTCCTCATTAGGACTACTTTAACTAATAATTTAAATTAGTAAGCATTATATTCTATTATAAATGGCTACTGGGATGACTTTCATCATCGTATGAGAATTAGCCTATCTCTTTCATTCTTGAAACGTAACTGGAATAATTCTAAGGAAAAATACATCAATATTATAACTGTAAATAGTATTTCTGTTGAAATCCCTTGTTTTGCACTGAGTATTCCTGTTAGGGATCGACTGTGTCTGGAAAATTTCCCCGGCGCGGTTAGTCGATCTGAAATACAATGGACCGGACCAAGATATCTATTGCATTCAGGTATCGGCACATTCAGCATTTATCGATATCAATATCGGGAATATGGTTTCATGTTTTAGCTGCACCCCTGCTTTTATCCAGTACCTCACTCATATTATTAAACAATCCTGTAACCTAAATTTGCACGTCTACTCTCTTTTGGGGTCTCTCTGCTAAACGTTTGGATTTAGGTGAACCATCAGGCGGAATGATTTAAATGCGAAAAAGTGAGACAGATCTTGAAAATTTTCTCGCTTATTCCATCATTTTGTTGGTTCGAAGTTTCACATATTTTTCCTTACAAAGTGGTCATTTGAATCATAATAAAAACTGTTCTACTGGTAACAATGGTAGGTTATTATCGTTAAGTATTACTGACAAGGCCGTTCCTGGAAAATAGACGAAGCCGTTCCTGAATCTGAAGAAGTGCTGAAGGCGTGACCAAATGCGCGCCTGCAAAGTGGCCGGACCCATGCCAAAAGGGCCGAAAACATGGCTGGATGAGATCCGAGCCTGGGAAAAGTGCGGACAACGTGCTCCTTGGCTCCTGTGTAATTTTTTGTGGCACCTCCGAGTGTGGCTCTACATTGAGAATGACTGTGAAGGAAGACCTCTCGGTCATTCTTCATAGTGCAGCTGCCCACTGAGAATGACTGTGAAGGAAGAGCTCTTGGTCGCGCTTCCGATTAGCGCAGCTTCCTGCTGAGAATGAGACTGCCTTCGTCAGGCTGTGATTCTCGATCGTGCTTCTGAGTTTCGTTAACTTTTCTCCATGGAAAGTATCTATGTGAATTAATCCGTTGTGTGTCGGTAAATTAAAAAATGTAGTAAGTAAACTAGAAATAATCTTAGACAGCAATAGTGAAGTACGTTATGCAAATACTCATTAAGTCATTTGTTGTTTTTATTTTAGGAACCACTCATCTCCAAAGACACTTCGTGAAGATTCACTGCTTTACTTAAGTGATAAACCGCTAGAGAATGGTGGTCCCCAACCTTTGACTGTTTCTTTCAACGACAGTATTTGTGCATCATCGGCGCTATGTGGAGGTAAAGGCAGTCAATTGGGCCTATTAGCGTCTGTGTCTGATATTAATGTTCCGCCTGGATTCGTTGTTACAACTGAAGCATATACCACCCTGGTGAAGGTAGGTCATGTCGTTCTCAGTTAAATAAAATTCTCAACAACGAAATCTAAATGTTTTCGTAGATGGATTTGAACCACCCACTTTTCACTAAGTCATCGCTATATCTGCTGAACTATTCTTTGACCGCAAGAAATTCAAATCAACAGATTATTATACCCTGCCATTTGGGTTTACGCTATCTCAGTGAGACTCAAACGTTTGTAATAAATTATTTTATTTGTGCTGTCCGTAGATATACAAAATTGTTTAGGAATCCTTAATCAACCGACATTCGACTATAGTAACTAGATGGATGAACGTGCTGCAGATAGAATTTCATTTGCAATTGTTGTGCTCTAGTTGAATTCAAAAAAAGATGTGGTAGGCTCCATAGTCCTCTCGAAAATTATAATAGTCCTCATGAGTCAAGATGCTGACAATTTCAAATTAATTATGCTTCTGGAAACAAACAATAATCTGATGTTCTACAAAGAACTTTGCCACAGCATTAGACAAATAAATCCGCTCTAGGCAATTTATATTTCAGTCCTTTACTTAGTAAATCCCCCACGGCATTGGGAACCTCCAGGCAGGTCTCATTCACAAACTTGTTGTCTGTAGATGATTGGTTAATAATAGTAGTAGTGTCTATGTTGATTTGATTATTTATAGAGAAAACAAAGTTGCATCTCTCGTCTATTCACATACATGTCACAAGAGAGAGGATAGTCAAGTCCACAAAGTCTTCACCAAATAAATCAAATAGCAACTACGAAAGCAGCACACATTTGAAGTTGTCGTGTGTAATGATGGGCGTAATCGTAAAATAAATAAACTGATTAAAAAATATAATCCCTGTTCGACTTATTAATGAGTACAGTTTTCAATCGCCCACACACCTTAATACATGTAAAGATGTAAATGATAGCAAATACTCATACCGAGATCGGTTCGTAGTAGGCCTACATCAATATACATGCAGTCAGTGCGGAGAATATTACATAGGAAAGACATAGCCATGTTTACAACAAGACTTCAGGAGCAGAAGAAGGCCATTGATAATAAAACCAATAACAGCCCGCTCTACATCCATTTCAGAGATGAACATAGGGGGACAGGCGGCATCGGTAACTTTCAGGTTGGCATCATTCATAAACTGTTTAGCATTCGAGACACAACAATAGCAGAAGCAAAAGCAATGACACATCTCAAGCCTAAAAAACAGAAAACATGAACTTTCAGACTGCAATCTCCCTTCACAGTTCGACAATCACGCATACAATCGATGCACTTCTTAACATAACCTACATCTTAGGATAATACTTCACACTGTTGCATCTTGGCTGTTGCCATCGACCGATAGGAGCATGACGCCGGTTTGGAGTGTATTTAATTTTTACTTTAAAATTAAAAATTTCGACCACACTTTGGGAAGTTTTGTTTGATTTGTGAGAGCCTAAAATGATCTCTCGTCAACTGGTCAATTATGTCTATGGTTTTTGCTGATGCATCATATCCTGACTAAACGTCGATGTTCAAAAAAATGATAGAATTATTATTGTTCATTTGTTGAAGTTAGGGTTCAATTGTTATAAAAAATTAGAAACATAATGTAAATAAAAACATAGACATGTATGCGAAAAAGTAAAGAATAAAAAGACATAAACCATCTCTAGCGCCTGATCCAGTCCGTCAAGTCAATCCATTTTCTTTTCAGGAAAACGATGCCTTACAAGCCGCGATACGAAAATTAGAAATCTTTGGAAAGTAAGTTGACTCATCAAACGCAGCTATTGAATGCGATGATGCATGCGAACAAATTTCCATTTGCAGAGATTCGACAAGTGAAGAATTTTTTAACGCTCAAAAATCAGTTCAAACATTGTTCTGCGCGGACGCCCTTACCAAAGAAATTTGCGATGAAATTCATAAAACTGGGAATGAGATATTTGGAGAAGAATTTGAAACATTAAGATTCGCGGTTCGATCATCTGCTGTTGGTAATTATGATTTTCAATATATGAACTTCACTTGTTGCTTAAATAAAATGTCAAAATAATTTGCATTCTCATATGTATATAAAAATCATCCCAGCGCAAAAGTAAATGACACACATGTCTTGCTAATTTGAGAGAATAATTGAAGTTATCCACATGATGACTGATGACAATCGCAAATCCACAAGTCTACAAATGCAATACCGTTGTGACGATTGGATCATTATCATATATATGTACATGTAATCGTATATCTAGGTAAAGCTCAATTTTTTCACTAGGAGAAGCATGCAAGTTACAAATGACTCAGAGGGTATGACATCATAAAAACGCATTATAATTGCGAACTGAATAAACAAAAGAAGTTACGATAACACAAAATAAAATAGCGCTCGAGGTTAGCCAAGTCCAGGATACCACACTACATGTAGCAAAAGAGGCAACGCTGATAAAGAAATGGACATGGAAAAAAAGACAACCGAGAGATGAACTGATGTGTGGTTCAGTCAACCTCACACTGAACAGTGGCGGACACTGCCACAAAATGAGGAGGGAGGCCTAATAGACAGGTTGGACGATCATCTTCCCGCGAGGGATCAAAAACTTTCCAGACTCGAGTCAATTACTCATGAAATGTAAATGACTGCAATTACTAATTGCATCTCTATCAATGTACTGTATTTGATTACAATTTTCTGCGTTTTTCTTCAATTACATTTCAATTAATTTGCAATTACTTAAGACATCCCCCGGCTCTTAATTTAGATTCGTCATAAATTTCTTGAAAAAAATTGCCGGTAGTCATAACCCTGGTATACATCTAAGTATTATATCACAATGTGCAATTTGTCAGAAATTACTGTAACGTATTATCGACAAGGAGAATAAAGTAATTCATACTCGTGCTGAATTAATTTCAACAGTGCTGACTGCGAAGCAATTGCAATTACTTCTCAATTACATTTTAAAAACGTATTTGATTGCAATCACAAATTACCCATCGGAAAATGTAATTGATTACAATCACTAATTCAAGTAATTGGAATTTCAATTGAGAGCTTTAGTTGCAACTGCAACACAAGTATGAAATATCTGTTTAGATAACTTTAGATATTTTGTAATTCCATAGAAATTTTGGGACAGGAAGCATTTAGATATTTTGATGTGATAAACTAAATATTTTTCTCAAAATCATGCGCAGATATTTCTATAATTTGATTTTCAAATATTCTTCATAATTTGTTTGACAGTTTTCAAAAATATTTCGAGTTTTAAGAAAATGAATGTTTAAATACTTTGATGGCTTTGACGAAAGTATTTTCCTAACCCTAGCCATAACATTGTAACAATTACTTTTTAGGAATTTTTATAATGTTTGCTTCAATGTAGTATAGTGAATAGTGCTTGGTGATAACTATTATATATAAGAATAAATTAAACGTTATAATTGATTAAAATGATTAAACCTTTTTTTAAAACCGTATTATGCAGGTAAAGAATTTTAAAATGGGTTATGAAACGTCTTCAAAGTTTCATATTGACACTGATTGGTTTAGTGATCTCTAGACTCAATAAGCGTGGCGGCAGGCTTTGTGACAAGAAAGGGCAACAAATTCCTCTCATTTGCGAATCCGTTACGACTTTCGCGTCCAGTTGTTTAGAGCGTACTTGTCACTTATTCTCAAATTATCTCTGTAAAAATGCGTTTAAACGTGTGAGTGAGGTGCCTCCACTTTGCGTTGGAAGAGGCTGCAGAGGTCATTACTCGGCACACGATTTTACTGTGGCCACTTCGAATAGAAATTGGTTTCATATCCTTGACACTGTTTATCACGTGACTTTTTGTCTCAGACGGCAATCGACAGAAATTACGGAAGTTGCTTGCAAGTCCTATTAATCTACTTGTATTTTACGGCATGGATAGTACGGACCTGACCGCTGTTGTGTTAGTTTGCAAAGCCAATAAGAAACGCAGACAACCATGCTGGCTTCGCATTGGAAAGCTCGTGTTCTTTCTAATCGGCATTAGTTATGGTGTCGTCTTAGAAGTTGCATGTGTGTGAAACTGAATGAATGGTTGCAAGTTGCAACCACCAGATCCTTGCGATTGACGACATAGAACATTTCATGGTTGTGATCAACTGAATGTACAGTTGCATGGATGGTGACAGCACCTCCAAAGTGATCAATGTCACCGAGATGTCGCTCGCACATGCAAGAGCTAAATATACAGCTGATTGCGTGCAGAAAATATCGACAACATTGAAAATTTGAGATAAATAGAAAATCTTTGAATTCCAGTTGATAATGTTGGTTACAACGTGAAGCGTTAACAATGGCAAAAGTTGCCCGTGTAAATGCATCTTAATAGAGGGAACGGAAGAGGAAGCGTTTTGCGTGTGAGCGGACGTGGAACTGTCAAATGCTTGATCATATCCACATCCGATCCCTGAATTATATCGCAACATAGTTTTAATTCTTTTCGTGCATCAACAAGTGCAGATTTATCATCACTAATTATCACTAAGTCGGCGTTGTTGGATGTTGAGAAATAACAAGCTATGGAAATAATGACATTTAATTGAATTAATCAATTGAGTACAAAGAAATACAAAATACAAATACAAATAAAATACAAATTATTTCAATTTGGAATAATTTGTGTTTACTCGGAAGCTCTTATCTCCGCAATACTGTTTTGATTTTCGGTGCATTTTCGCGATCCCAAGGTCTAGTACAAATATCTTCACCTCTTGGCCATGTAAATCGATCTCTATAATCAGACATTGGGTTTTTATATTCTTGCTTGGAAAATTTACCCATGACAGAGAAATCAGGAGTGGGATTTATAGGATCTGCCTCCGTCCTAAAACGTTGAGGAATCTTATAGTTATCATAATATTCTGTTTTCCCAGGATACTCTGTGTTTATTCCAGCAATTTCAGCTGGTGTTCGGAAGTTGGCGTAGTCAAAATTCTTATGCTTCTTCGCGTGTTTAATTTCTGGTGGATCTTTAGAAATCAGGCCAATTTCCTTGGCATAATCAAAGGTTATTGGCAAGTTCCAGCGTTGAAACTTTCTCGTTGGCATGACCTGGGATCGAGTTTTCAATGATTCAATTCCTGGTATAGTGGCCAGTTCGCCTTTTTCACGATAAGGCATGGCCAGATCTACTGGGCGACGCTCACGTGTTAAATTATTGCGATAACCAGTGTAATAGTCTGTCACTCCTATATAATCACAAAACTGATCAATGCGCTTATGTGCTTCGCTAGCATAAGGTAGTAATTCATCTCTAAAACCTTGTAAGTTAGAATCGGCCCACTTGTGTATTCGGCTTACGTCAACACCTTGCTGTGATTTGATATATTCTTTGTTGAGATTTGAATGCAATTTTTGATAAAAGTCATTCTTTTCAGCGGAATGTATTGCGTCCATTACACCCTGTTGTTGAGTACATATTGTTCTGGAACGAAACTTTTTATTCCAATTTGGACATGTTCTCAGGAAATTCTCATCCAATCGAAAGTGCTGACTGAATTTATCATGTGTTTTAAGATTATTTCCAATGTCACGAGTTATATAATTCAACTCAGGATTATGAACACCGCGCAAAGATTTTTGATTGTCTATAACTTTCTTCAAAAACCGTTCTTGATGGACCACTTCGTTAGCAATTTTCATGATGGCGATTAATTGCTGTAAAATCACTGGAATGCAAACGCAGAGCAACTTGTTGCAGTTTGAATTTCGGCAATATGCTGTATGATACTTCACTTACAGGCATTTCTGAGAAATCTATGGTGGTTCTTAGCTATCATCATGGGAGCCTTAGATGACTATGCCAAGGAAGTCACATGGCTTTTCATGTCTACATAAAAGTAAAGATTCTCATCATTTAGTACAAGAGTCATTTATTTCTGAACTCAAATGCTTACAACGATCTTCTATCTTCTTAATGAAGGCGAATGCTCCGTGATAAACGCACCTTAATGAATGTAGTTATTATGTATAATCTATAATGAATGAATATTGTAGATGCACGTTGCACAATGTGAACATCAAATTTCGTGTCACAACAGTTTATGTATAGCTTGGTTAGTGGCATTCCAAAGATGTGCTTTTTTTCTGTGAAAGTTTGTAAGTAGGAACGAGAGCGCTCAAAGAATGCCTCTGTATATCACTATTACGATCAAGTTTTGGAAATAAATGGAATTCACAATCAAGAACTAGCATAGCAAGACATGGCTCAAAGGCAGTTGCATTATAGAGGCATAGAGACATTGTGTTGTTGTTGCTTATTGGCCGTTCAATGTGAATACACATTGACGTCAGTCGCTAGAGAAGACAAAGACCCTCAAACAGATCAACGAATGGTTGCGGAAATGTGGGTGGAGTCCGAGTGGTCCGCCACACATCTCATATTGAACACCTGGTGAGATTGTGGTTCAGGCTTTCCTCCCTCTTCAGTGCAATCATCGCGAATTGCCTCCTAAATCCCAGTTCCAACCCTGCCCATGCTTCGTCCCGGAGTTCATACAAAGTCAAGACTTTGACTCATAATAATGATTTCTGATTCAACGTAAATTCGTCTCTCGCAAGACTCATACATTAAGACTTCCAAATCGAACAGTAACGGATAAGAACTGATTTTTTCATTCAATAATTTATCTCGTCCAATCATTTTGATGTCAATAGTTTCATGGACTCTTGGGTGATCGATAACAATGTCAACATCGAATGAATCTTTGATCGGAGAATGTTCATGGGGACTTTCTTTGCTCTACTGATGAAAATTATCAGTCATTGGCATCAATGATAGTTTTATCAATAGCGGCTTTCCGGAGCATATTATTAAGCGAGGGAAATTACGTGCAGATTCAATGCTTGTGCAAAGACCAGTGAATGGTGATAAAACAAAACCGCAAATTGGAGCTTTCCTGCATTGCTAACAAAGAAGAAGAAATAAAAATCCATATAGAGGTTATCAATAACCCTCAAAACATCTGCATTTTCCAGTAATAAGAATGGAGTGCAATTCCTCAACCACAGAATTAGATTGCTTAAGCATATCACTTTGCTAGAAGTGCAATCTGATTCTAAACAAGGGCACATATAGAAACTTACTAAGTGGGCAAAAAGAAAGTTTTAATACCTTGCAGAGACAGGAAAAATAGTCGTGCATCGCTTGCGGACACCTGTGATTTCCTTCAAAATGTTCCGATTGCCACGAGTCCGTCAGATTCGAAAAATTCAAATCATTGCGCGAAAGTTTAATGTTGGGCCCTCCAATCCTTAATCTTTAAAAGAGCTAGCAGGCGCACGAAAAAGCGTTCACAAACTTCTCTGTGTCTCTCTGTTGTGTGATCCGGCCATAACAGTCACTGAAACTTCGCACAATTTGACGTGTTTAATGTTGAATTGGCTGCTCGTTGTTCGATTGCAATGGTGTTATGTCAGCAGATTGTGCCATTTCATAGGCATTTCATGTTCCAATGTTTCCAACAGACAATCTTGTCAAACAGAAGAAGAGAAGACCGGTCTAATTCTGTGGCCTCAAAAACCGAAATGAAATAATGTTATGTATATAACCACAACTGCAAGCATTGTGACAAATGCTGCGTTGGTAGCTCTATCCGCTATTTCCAAAGCCGGACAAATGATATTTCAAAAGATGTCTTTCACCTACAGAAATAAGTCTCCAAGAGCATCTTCCGACCAAACATTCATTCAACACTGCTGCTATTTTAGATTACCGAGGAATCTATGAAACTTGTCATCAAAATGATTGAATGAGATAAATTGTTGAACATAAGAATGAGTTCATATCCTTTAGGGGAGATTGGGGACCTATGAGCATAGGGGACCAAAGTGCATCTGCCAGTTCGACGTGATAAAGACCGAATTCGAACTTCTTTTTCTAGTTGAGTAATTCTCTAATCAAACATGACTTTCAACGGAAAAATCAAGATTTATCTCAAAATATTTTATTTGGTAGGTATTGAAATACATTTAATGCAGTCGAAAGTAAATTTTTGAGTCTCCGTTGTTTATTTTTTTAAATTTCATTCGTCAACATGGTGCCTAGAATAACAATAATTTCTAACATTTAAGGCATCTAGAATTGCCTCATAATTCGGGGATGGCATCTGTATAACCAGTTATTTGTCAATGTTGGTTTTTTGAAAATGAGTTGCTTTGGGGTCCAAAGTGCCCTCTGAAATGGGGACCAAAGTGCAATACATGATAAATTTCCTTTTTTCTTTTGTATTTTGCAAACCATGTATTCAGTGTCTCAACGTAATGAAATAAGTGTAATTAAACCTTAAAAAATGTAATTTAAGCCATCGCATGCAGCCCTTGGACGTCTACGTCTATGGTCCATTAAGACGTTCTATGTGAGTGAGTGCAACAATCAAATGCTCACTCATCCATGAAAACAAATTACTATTCATGACGTTGCCTCACTGAGTCCAGCTTCATTTTACAAAGCTTTTACGCACATAAATATCGTATCGGGCTTTCAAAAAGCATGCATATTCCCGGTCAACTCAAGCGCTTTCAGCATTGTTTAAGAAGCATTAATATTCTATTATTGCTTTTTTGTGATGTATACCACTGAACTTCGTTGATCCTATCCATTTTACTGATTCCATCCCCTAAGAGGACTCGGTTTTCGGCAGTTATCATCATCAGCTGTAAAATGTTCTTAATCGTCCATGACAAATAATGCGGAAATCAAGTTAATAACCATAAGATTAACTATTATTACTCAGATTACCACTTTTGAAGAGAGCATAGACTGCATCTACAGTGTAATAGAAGAGTTTATAGACTGTCTAATGTAGATGTACGTGCAGTTGTAGAGAGCATTCGTCTCATATTTCAGGAGAAGATGCTGAAGATGCTTCGGGAGCTGGACAAATGGAAACCTTTCTGGGTGTAACGAAATCAGACGTAAGTTTGTAGCGGAATTTCAATTGTCTTTGAGAACATTGATTTTCATGTTTCATTTTGCGGTAAAAAGACATTCAGTAGGCGTACTGTGCTTCACTATCACGAAAGGATCAATATATTCTACTTAGTCCAATTCATTTAAATTGATATTGTATTCTCAACTTCTTTATTTTTGCCATTTTTTTCTTCGATCAGCAAATTTGGAAAATAATTACATGTACAATTAATGATTGAATCGTCCTAGTCAAATACAATCGCGATTGGCAAAAATATTCATCAAAACAAACAAGCAGTGATACTAGCTGATGCCTTCAGAGCTTGCAAGAGGCTTTCGTTACATCAACTTTGTCAAAACGATCTGCTCATTTGAAAATTTTAGCTAAAAATTGGAAACATTATTTGCTTTGTTTTCTCATGCGGAATAGAAAAAAATGCCATCTATGACGGTGAGCTTCTATTGATGAAATTATGAAGCTGAGATTGTTGCATTGTGAAATGGAAAATGTGTATTAATCACTGAGGCACTGATCAAATCAGGTGCGTCAGAATTTCAGCAACCAAAGGAGGATTTGCCCTAATAATGATGGAGGGAGATTTGTAACAACTTCTATAAGCTGCAGACTACGTTGTTTAAATTTATACGTAGCTCCTTACGTAGAACGCAATCACTGCATGTCATATTTCTCCAAATAAATATTGCTGTCAAGGAATAAATAACTGTTTATCTCCCACTAATTTCATGGAACATAGTCCTCCCTATACATGTATACAATGGAGGCTACAATAGAGTCAGAATAAGAATGACCTAGTGTTGAGTTTAATTAAGGACGCATAATTGCATCAAATATACTGCTGGTGCACTTTGTGTTATCATCAATTATTTAGTGTACACTGTGAATAAGGTATGTTTAAATTAATTATCTCCGCATACAATGCATCTTATAGCCTATTGTCGGGTAATGCATGAACAACATTAAATTACATTGACATTACTGACAAGTTGTTATCCCTTATCCGATTTATTTACCAAAATGTGTTTTGTTTTAGCTTCTGGAAAAAATTGCTAAAGTCTGGGCCTCACAGTTTGGACAGATTGCAATCAATTATCGGTTGCAATTGGGAAAACCGATAGATACCAAGATGGCTGTCGTTGTTCAAAGAATGGTGGCCGCAGATGCAGCAGGTGTTCTTTTTACCCAGCATCCAAGGACATCAAGCGCCAATCATCTTGTAATAGAATCTAACTTTGGACTAGGAGAGGTAATTGCATCTTATTCTTTAACCAGTTTTTTTTATCACATTCTGCTTTTCAAAACAAGCAAGAAACAAATGAGAAGGCCTTCATTTTGGATGAACTATCGAACTTTGCGTCTCATTTATTGTTTTCAACTGTCATTCCCAACATAGATGCAGTCGGTGGGGGGGGGGTGGTTAATGCGGTCGTCCTCCCCTTCGAAGTGAATAATAGTATAAAAAAGGCACTGGGGAATATTTAGCGCATATATCATTATTTCCTTCCTTAAGCAGAACATGAGTAGCAGGTTATTTCTTAATTTTTTTTCATTTTGGCAATAATTTGGATATTTATATATACATAATATATATCAAACGCTCGCGCACGAGCAACGATTTATCAACTAAATCACTGACACACTGTTAATCAACATAGAAACCTGCTAACCAGTGGAGTGAAACAGTCTCCGCAAAATGCTTGTTTGGATGTAAGGAACTAAGCGACTGAAGAATACACATTATGTATTTGATAGCATATAATTTTGCGAAAATTTTTACGAAAAATCTTGGCGATGTCCATGTTTCATGCTATCTATAGGTTTTCTCCCATTCAGACAATACTCTTTATTCCTAGGAACCAATAACTCCCAAACAAAGTGTTAAGCTTGCTCCCAAAACTACTTTCGATCACTGAGTGATGATAAGTTATCGGTGATCGGTGAAATGCATTTGAACCTTACCTGTCTTAAAAACTACAAAAATGGAAGATCGAAGCCGTCATCAAATTATCAGAATTTTGCTGATTTGATGACGACTTTGTTTTACAATTAAAGTACACTTAAAGATTAAAACTTTGATTTATGTTCACAACTTTGAATTAGCTCCGCGAACAATCAGAAATCGTTAAACATGGATATCTTGTAAACGAATTGGGAGCACTTCTTAAATCTGATCAAATAATAAAGACTCACGCTAATGATGCTGGTAGAGCAGTTTGGTGAAATAATTAGCTGCGTGAGTATTAAGCTGGGAGTCATGCTTTCTAATGTGATGTATTTTCAAGTGGGTAAAAATGATGGAGGGAGCTATTTTTGACAGGGAATGTGCAAAATAATTAATACCAATACCGTATAATTAACTTATTAGCTGATGCATTAAGATGTATTCTCACTTGGTCAATAACCATCATCATAGAAGTCCAAAAGTACAACATTTAGGGTTAGAACCTTGACATATATTGTACATACATTCAAAACAGCACTACGTCGTGGACACTCGTCGCTATCACATCATTACGTAAAGAATGGTGTCAGCTTCCAGCTTGATCCAACATTCCTACACATCAAAAGCCTTAGTGTTTTCATTGGTCTTGATGATGTTTGATGAACTCAGTGATCAAATCCATTCACCACTTCCAGTCTAGTCGAAGCAAACCACGATGCTGAGTATCCAGCTGACTCTAATTGGCTCACATTTGTAAAATCTGCAGAGGATGTATGCATGGTAGTTTTGTATATATTTTAAGATCAGTTCTTAAAAATGTGTTCAATTAATCGCTATTCTTCAAATATTGGGTTTCATTTTCTGCTCACTCTCCGAGTAAACTTTCAAAAGCTTGAGCCCAAGGGCAGCATGACGCACCATGAGAATCTGTAAAACAAATGTATTGTATCTTGCCTTAGCAAATGCAGAAAAATTGCCTACTCAATCAAATTTCTAAAAAAGTATGTCATTATTGCACATCTATTACTACAAATCAATATTGAACAATCATTTTAGCCTCGCAAGAATAGTCAGAAAACTGCAAAAAGAAACAAAGCCAAAAAGCATGTGTAGCCACTCCTAGAGGATTGTATTTTTTGCAAAATTAACAAGCAGTGAGGAATTTTGCTGCACAACACTTACATGTGGGCTATTGTTTATTTTGCTATTCTTGCTATGTAAAAGTTTTTGTAAGTTGCTATCGTAATTTACAATCTACAGTAGGTTCCGCTTGGAATCTTAAACCTCCCAAATGTCTCATTTTTCTTTCAGTCTGTTGTATCTGGAGAATGTACTCCAGATAGTTTTGAAGTAACTCGATACACTGACAAAAATATGGAAATAAGCAGCAGGACCATTGGATCCAAGGAAACCAAATTCAAAATGGATGGTAAGCTATTTGATTCTATGACGGGAAACGAGTGCACAGTAATATGACAACCTTTAAGTTTACAAAATGTTATGTGCATATTCGCCACGTTTATTGTTATCGAACTATCAGCATATATTACTGTCATGCGCATTAATTCGTTGAATCTTGCATCTGCGTCTTATGTATAGCGATGTTAGAGATGTTGTAACTCTATAAGAGATGAATTAACTATAAACATAATAAGATTAATTTTAACATTTTATTCGAGATAGATCATCACTGTGGTAGGCTAACTGTGTGATCCAATTAGCAAGGGCTAATCCTAGGCGCAGCACAATTAATAAGTAATTAAATCACAAATCGCACTATTCAGTAGGTAAAATCAATGTGAAAAATAAGAATAGAACATAAATATAAATGCTGATAATATTCAAATGGTAGGCAATGAAAAAAAGGCCTGTGTAAATAGAAGAAGTGAGAAAAAAATTTTAGGGGTGAGTTTTAGGGGCATTCAGCTATGATAATATAATAATTCATTTATGTTCACAATTTGCGCTTGTTTATCACTTCAAATGAGTCGCACTACTTGCAGCTTGACCAAGGATTATCGGCTAAACCGTCTCTCTCTCTCTCTCTCTATCAAGTGAAGAGTCAAGCACGTATTGATAAGCTTATACAAAGACCAATGTATCAATTAATGTGAGCTTGAATGTCTCCTCCCATCTTCCTGCCCTTTAATACTTTGCACTTTACTTTTTTACCGAAGATGCACAATGATACTTGGCCCAATCCTTTAAGAAATCTATCGTGTGGGTGGTGAGTGCTTACACCTAATGCAAAATTTATAGAATTTTGTGACTTATGATTATTTATAATAATAATAATACTCTCTTTATTTGCCTACTATAGAGGTACGCGAGCAAAAATCATGATTTCACAAATAATAAAATGATATGATAAAGGCAGATGAGATGGCAACAATAAAACTATTTACAAAATTTGATAAAAGACTTCGACAAGCGTGAGGTCTTAGTCTTCGGTCTACGTAGAGGAAGAGGATTGCGATAAGTTGGCTGTCTGGAATCGAAGAGCACACGAAGACGATGGTTTGAGTTGCATGACACTCTTTGAAAAAATCTTTCGCATGAACGCTCGCCTACAGTGATAAAATCTTCTTCACCAGACAGCATGGAACGATCATACATGATTCTGTAGGCTGTCTTTTCCACTCTCTGCAAAATCTGAAGGTGACACATAGCAGCGTTTGCAAAACAGGGGTATGCATAAGTCATGACAGACCGGATCAATGGGCGATAAACATGCAACATGACGTCTTTGGGACAATTGTCTCTTCTCAAATTTTGCAAGATATACAACCGCTTGGAACATTTCTTGGCAAGCCCAGTAATATGATCAGACCATTTGAGATCACTAGAAAATGATACTCCCAAAATATTGGTTGAGAATACAGAAGGTAGTAACTGACTTGAACCAATCAATATATTGTTTACAGAAAGACCTGTCCTTGTAATGACATCCGTCACCGAGCATTTGGAAATGATGAGAGACAAACCGACTTCTTCCGTCCAAGAAACAATGTGATTAAATTCACTCTGCGAACAGTCGTCCTCAGTGTTTCGCACGAATTGGAGAAGCGTAATGTCATCGGCATATTTAATCATTGTCGAATTATGGAACAGGGGTTGCAAAGAAGCAACGGAGATACCGAAGAGCAACGGCCCCACAACGCTTCCCTGTGGGACACCACTCAGCACACATCTCCACCCGGACATGTTACCGTTTTGACAAATACGTTGCAGTCTACCAACAAGGAAATCACCGATCCATGCAATCAATTCTCTTGGCAAACGATAATGAATGAGTGCTTTGAGGATCGATCGGTGAGGAAGCTTTTTGAAAGCCTTGCTGAAATCCGTTGATGGAATTCTTACGGCACCAGAGCGCTGATCCAAAAAGTTTAGGATTTTGTGGTACAATAGGGTTAAAGCAGTTGTAGTACCGCCTCCAGTGCGTGGAATATAGGCAAACTGGGTATTATTGATGTTCTCCGCAAAAGGAATGATCCATTTCTTGACCACGATCTTTTCCAATGTCTTAGAGCAGATAGGCAACAATGAAATAGGTCTGTAGTCCGAAGCATGTTTAGGCTTTGAAACTTTAGGGATAGGAGTGATGTTCGCACGTTTGAAACAAAGTGGAACCTGTCCCAATGAAAGACTGGCATTGAACAGGTCAGTGAAGATTGGGGCAAGTACATGAGAGAAAT
Source organism: Prostheceraeus crozeri (assembly GCA_907163375.1). Lineage (NCBI taxonomy): Eukaryota > Metazoa > Platyhelminthes > Polycladida > Euryleptidae > Prostheceraeus > Prostheceraeus crozeri. The sequence goes on from CAJQUW010005369.1 coordinate 51,018, forward strand.
CCTTAAAGATCCAGTAGGGAATTCCATCAGGGCCGCAAGATTTTCCCTTAGTTTTCCTGAGAAGACATTCAACTTCGTCTGAAGACAAAGTGAGAGGACACGACGGAAGTTGGTCTAACTGAGGGCGCAACTCAGATAGTGAGTCCATCAAAGAGCTTCCAGGAGTTTGCTAGACCGAACTGAAGAAATCACTGAGTTGTTCAACTGACATACCATGATCGAAGGACTGTAAACCAGTAGATCTTCTACTGACAGAATTGATGATTTTCCAATCGGCTCTGGAGGTAACTCGGCGAATGGATGAAACATAGTGCTGCTTGAGATGCTTCATATGGTTGGATACTTCATCTCGGAGCCGTTCGTATTTCAATTTCTTTCCTCCGTGAAATGGCTTGTCACGTCTATTTATCAATAATTTCAGTGATGGCTTCATCCAAGAAGGCTCAATAGGGCGGAATCTGACAGTTCTTAAAGGCAAGCACCAGTTAACAAGGCTGCTGATGCCATCTTGGAGGATCGATGCTTGTTCATCGACTCCTTCGGATGAATTCAAAAGAGACACCCAATCAATAGAGTTCACTGATTCAGCAAAATGAGCCATGCCATATTTCGTAATTTTTCGGACAGATATCTTTTTTGAAATAGCCGTCCTGGACTTACTGGGTCTCCAAACCACCGCGGCGTGATCAGAATGGCCAAAAGGTGGTAGAAGCGTTGACCTTTGGAGCATTGACCGTGGTAGCGTAGATTTGGTCTAGAGTACGGTTCGCTCTGATAGGTTCATCCACAAATGGAGACAGTCCGGCTAACTGGCAGAACAAGTCGCCAACACGAATGAAATCGTTGAAATCTCCACATATGATTGTGTTTGTAACATTAAAATTGACTTGAGAGAAATCCATGATATCCAAAATAGTATACAAAGCATCATTGTTCTTCCCTGAATCATTCCAAAAAGGATGATAAACTCCGATGACAAGAGCCGAACATGACTCCAAAAATAAAGGTAGAATTTCGGTTTGACAAGTCTCGAGGGATGGAACATCACTGGTTTTAATCAACCTGCACGACATATCACTGCGAATATAGCACATGACTCCTCCTCCATACCGATTTCGATCATTTCGTTAACAAGCAAAATTGGATATATCGATAGAATGGTCAGGTACGTCGTCATCTAGCCAGGTCTCCGTGAACATGGCAATGTCAATCTTGGAGGAATGGACACGATGTTGTACCTCGTCGAACTTGTTGTTCAATAATTTTAGATTTGCCAATAAAATAGACGGAATTCGTGCAGGCAATTTGCGAAAAACGCGGTTTCTAGTATGACGAGATAATGTCACTGGACGAAGACATGGTTCACGAGTCCTTGATTCTGTATAGTTGAAACCGCAACCATATTGCGGACATCGAGTAACAATGGCTGGGATATGCTGAATGTAGATGCCAAAGTACTCAAGCCGACGTTTGACAATTCTGGGCACACAAGGACACTCAAGAGGTCGTAGTTGGTGGAGAAAGGCACTTGAATATCAATGCTGCACATAGACATCGACAACAATAAAACCTCTAGAACGGAGGTTAAGCTTCATGCAATACACAATAGTGGCACATAAATCGAACGCATTTTCACTTAGATACACTTGTCAACGGCTGTATCATTGGGTTAGAATCAGTCACATGTATAATTCTAAGCTTTTCATTGGTCATTCATGCCCCAACTTAGTTCCCGCGGTTGTGCCGCGACCTTGTCAATTTCCATTCTAGTCAACTTCAGTTAAACAATCTATTTCTATGATGCTGCATGATTATCAGTCGAATCGATAGACACTGACCGACGCACTACGGTCATCTGCCAAGTACAGTTGCAACACAGTTCGTTCTGACGCGAGAGTGCTATCAAATCCGACCAGCTGCGGCCAGCGCATCTGATCGAATGATCAGTTGATTACTTATGATTTAAAGCTACATATTTGTTGCCCATATATAAATTTTCTAAAATTCAAAACGTTAATTTTAAAACGTTAAAACGTCTAAAAAGTCAAAACCCGCTTGGCAATTGATGATGGAATCGTAGACATATCAGGAGTTTTTACGAGATATTCAAATTCAAAGCAACCTAATTGAACAAAAAATCAGGATCTTACGTTCAATTTTGAGCAATAATGATAAATATATACAAGCGTTGCCTCCAACTCAATGTAGTCGCAATATGGAGCTCATTGTCGATCGCTCTCTCTCTCTCTCTCTCTAATTTGAGGAATAAGAAGGACTCATCGGTCTTATAGGCTATATTTCGAACAAGACATTGATTACAGGTTTCTACTCATTAAGGCGATCAATTACAACTTTCGCTACCTTGGGCATAATATTAGTAAGGGAAGTTGATGTCACTATTTCAATTTCAAGTGCAAAACTCATATACGCAATGAAGGAGAGAATGCCCGAAAGCGTTTTTTCGGAAGTAATTAATCATTTTGGAAGCAAAATCTTAACCCAGGGAACACTACGTTAATATAAAGCCGTTATTATTTTAGGGAGATTCTTTTACTGAAATTCAGGTTTATAGATAATGTGAAAACAATGACGTTTCGTAGAAATGTGCATGCCATTATATATGTAGGTGATATTAACCATGTTGATTCCTTTTGAAATGAGTTTTGAATGCAACATACTATGCCATATCTAAAATGATTTGCTAAATAATACGCAGCAGACATTTTTTTATCATTTTTGTCTGTAGTTTGGTTGACATACAACTTATGTTTTGTAGATGTTTGTAGAAATATTTGAATATACTTAGTCGATACTTATACGTAGTCGATATGTAACTACATATTTCCTTGAGAGGAGAGGCACCGGAGTTCCGGTAGTGAGAATCTCTGACAACCATTATATTTGCTGATCAACAAATATTTTCAATCATGATTATCTGCTTTTGAATACACCTCATATGTGAAGCTTTGCAACTGAAATAGTCAACTGCTGTCGAATATTTCCCACCAATAAAGGGAAATATCACTCATGTCCTTGAATTATCAGACATGAACATAAGGCTACTGACATTGTATCCGAAATTCTCATGCAAAATTATAGCTGTGCCTTTCACAAACGCTTTCCATGTTTCAATATTTTCAACTTTATATCGATTTGCGAGTAAAAGTATTTTATGATATTATTCATTAGTTAAAAAATGAAATTAACTAAATGAACTAAGCATTTTTAATTTCATTCTAAAGCTAAAACATTACAACATCTAAAATAGAATTATTCATTATAAACATTATATGCTCTAATGTGCAACATCTGCAGTAAGAATACTAGCTCTTGATTTCATATGCATCTTCAGAGGATGGCGGAGCCCAATCACTGACAGGGGAGAAAGCTGAAACAGAAAAAGCATCTCTCGAAGACGAGCAAGTCTTACGGTTAGCTCAAATCGGTCGTCAAGTGAGTTAACAACGATATCTCGCATTTTTTGCATTAAAATAATTAAAACATCAACATTTTCTTGCATTATGAACTGTATTCGCATGCAGATGCGAAATCACTTCCGATCCGTGTATTATTAGTTATTTAATGTTTAAGTTGGAATATAGGCCTATGCCAAACTACTGACACTGTCATAATTAGCTACATATCACAAATTTCTGCCTAATTACTCAACAAATAATTAATATTAACATCATCAGATAATAATCAGGTTTGTTTAATGGCGATAATTTTGAATATGAAATCACTAAGATCAGCAAACAAATGAAAGTGGACCATGCAATAAGTAATCGACTTGAGAAAACTCACAACGCTCAGAGACATTGACTTGGCGCTCTCTCTTGGTTGTTGCCTCAGACCTATCCACCACATTTCAGCTGTGGTTGTCTGAAAATTAATCCACTTCTTCTGGGATTTTAGTCTTCAACTTTCAACAAAAATCGTTGAATACGGCCCAAAGGAAGGTCAAATTTATGATTTTTGAAAGCTTTACTTTTAACTGATGTCTGAATTTTGCCACTAGTTCCAAGCACTTTTTATGAAAATTCAATTTGAGTAATATAAAATATTTCATGAATATGAGTCTATGAATCACATCATGAACATCTACTACTATACCATGGACATCGACTGTAGTATTGGGAAGTCAAATGTTATGTATATACTAGTTAAATTTTTTTAGTAGTACTGGTTCACATAAGTATTCATTTCTATGTATTTTCTAAACATTTACATATTCATATGGTCGCTCCTCTTCTTCATAATAGCATTGGAAGTTTCTTTGAAGTATTCCAAAAGAAAGCTGGAGAATAAAATTATCGACGAGAACTTTTGTCTCAGAAGAATTTTGGGAATTTTTGGTTATAATTGCCTAGGTCATCGAGAGGAAGGAACAATGTTTCATTGAAGTGTAGAATATCATTTCATGACAATTTCAGTGCATTCAACAAGGTTCTCACCGTATGCAGGCACTCAAGAGATTCATAGCCGAAGTTCTTCAACATTCTTAAAACTGCTACAAATTTGCCAAGATTGGTGATTGTATTGCTATTTACGGGATGAGGGTAAGTAAGTTAGAACAAATTAATACGGCCAATAGAAAGTTTAGACCCTAGCATGTCTTGTCGTGAACTTTGTGGCATTTGGTGCAATACTTTTGGAAGCTGTGGAGGGGCGCACAATCGCCAACGCGAGATATCTATGGCTCCATGATAGGATTAACAATTATCTTGAATTTGCCATTTATCTCCATTTTGCATCTCAGCAGTGTTTGATATCAAAATGATCACATCATTCACGCCTATGCAACTTCTGGGTTGGCCTGGCATGCCATCATTTGGTCATGGTGCTGCCTACATGTGAGGTGTGCAAAATGTCATCCTATATACCAAGCATTGGAGTAAATAATCAACTTAATTTCAGTAAATTGGGGATATCAATTTCAGTCTGACATATTTCTACCTTCAATATTCATCTGGTTAAGAGATTATTACCACGAATTGACAAGGTTATAAAATGAGAATGAAAATGGATGCTGATAACGTCGGAAATAAGCTGGATGGGTGTAGACTAAACGACAGCATTTCAAATACTTTGTGTCCCAAAACAGGATTGACATAGCGAGCAGCCAAGCATTGGGTTTTCTTCAAGAATCTACATCCATATGCACCTAGTTATCAATATTCATTTGAATTGCTTGCTAAACTCAGCTATCCAATGCCATGTTCTTTCCAACTAGGGGTGTACTGAAAGATTGGTCTAAGTGAGAGAAAGTGAGAATATTTTAGTTTCTTCTTGAAGTTAGCTATCAAACAGAATTGTTCTTTGTCTTAATCAAATTCTATCATCATACTCTATAATTTGAAAATGCCTGGTTTGTCTAATGTGAACGGTTACAGAAGATGATACATTCCTTAAAGATAGATGAAGAGGCAATAAAACGAAAATCTATGAATTTGAATCATACATGCCAAGGCTATAGCATAAATTGTAGCGCATGATATGTCATCAGAGATCATTGTATTTCCTTTCGATTAATTAATCTTTATATGCTCAAGAGCTTGCTGCAAATCCCTGTGTGCAAGTTCCATATGTGAAACAAAAGCTTTGTTTAAAAGTCTCGATTGTCTCTAGATTTTATATGCTCACATTTCTCTACTATGCTCGGGGTCAAGGTATATTCATTTTAGAATATATAAATGCTGAAAGTGATAGTAATTTGATAGCAAATGTTGAATAAAATAATTCTGTATGGATGTCAGAACAATCATTGATGGTCGATTGCTATATCTCAGCAGCACATTTGCGTATGACAGAAAGAGATGGAAGACTTTCCGAATGAAATCACGTGACTATCGGATAAAAGTGTTGGACGGATCAAAATACGAGTAGTGTGGTGCATGGATAAAGTTAGTGTGTCATGGCGGGTGCAAACCATGTACTGTATACACCTGTGACTTAAAAGCTACTAAAAGTCTAGTTGATAGCCTCATACGGGAGGGTGTTCATGATGAGGATGCGAAAGCAAAAATACGGCACTCCCTTTAGTAATGGCTTTAATAAAAATGAGTTGCTAAAAATATTTACACGGCAAACGTTTCGCGACGCAGTCGCTGCCTCAGTGCACTAAAAAGAAGGTAAAAGCAGTCAGAGTGCGTGGTTTATATATCAGGGTGATAATACCGTAGACAGAGTATCTCTCAGCCAACCAGCTCGTCTTTGGGATTCAACTGTGGTCTCCTATTTCTGATGTAGCGAGCTTCAGCCAGACGATTTTCAAGAGGCGAACTATGCTTAGCAATGATATTGATTGTGAAATCGAAAATGTCAAGGTTACCGTCGTGGTCATTTATCGAATGTTCGGAGAGGGCACTAGTATTGTTCTGCAAGCGCAAGCTACGTTCATGCTCCTCGAAACGAATTTTGAAAGGACTATTAGTTTGCCCAATGTAACTTTTGCTACAATGTTTACAAACAAGTTCGTAAACCACAAAGCGCACATCGCAGGGATAAGGGTTGTCGAGAAGATTACAGAGATTACAGTTTACATGTTTTTTAGCAGATTTTTTAGAAAAGTATTGGCTAGTGGTTTTATTAGGTTTGTTTATCAAGGTTACAGGCAGTTTGTATTTTCTTATTAAATTATTGATTTTTCTATTGCAACTATCATTAATAAAACTAAGAGAAAGCCTAACATTATTCTCACCATTGCTTTTACGAGTTACGCTTTTACTTTTATCAAAATCGCGAGTTTTATAATTGTTTTTGCGTAATCTATTATGAAATTTTTCCTTAGCCTTATTTTTGATAGTAGATGATGAGCATCTACTTTCGATGCGATTATTCATACTGCAGATGTAATTATCCTTAACATGCTGAGGAAGCCAGCTGTCTCTTTGCAAAGTTATCTCAGAATGATTAGGCTTAGAATACCATTCGTATGAAATCTGCTCATCGACGATTTTTATTGAGATATCTAAAAAATTCAAGGGACTCTCGTTGTCAGGAATTTCTATGGTAAACTGTATGCCGTCGTTCACGGAATTGAAGGTAGTTAAAATACTATGAAAAATGTCATCATCATGTTCAAAAGGACCCATGCAAATGTCATCGATATAGCGCAGAAAAATCGTGGGTCGGATATTGATCTTTTCCAGTCTACTTAAGGCCTCAGTTTCAATAAAGTGAATGGAAATAATGGCAAATGGTGGGCCATAATGAGAACCCATAGCACAACCACGGGTCTGTAAGTAGGTTTCATTATCGAATTCTATTTCGTAGTTGTAAGCAATGAAAGAAAGCCCTTTCAACAAATTGTCTATGGTCAAGCCTAAATTGTCAATTTTGTCCCAATTTTGTTCAGCAAACTTTTGAACACAGTTGATTCCAAAATCGATGGGGATGTTGGGGTATAGGTTTTTGACATCAAGCGAGATGAATTTTTTATTTAGTAAATCATCGAAATTGCAATTATCTAAAGCACTCATGAGAGATTCAGTATTGGGAAGGTATGATGGAACCAATCTAGCTAGCTGATTTAAGACTTGGGTAACTAGCCAGTCAACTTTTTGGGTAGGGCTATTGATGGTTGAAGCGATAGGCCTCAAAGGGTAGCCATTGTTGCCAGGCTCTTTGTGATCTTTAATAAGAGTTTTGAAAGTAGCGGGTCGAGTGCCGCGAGATTTTAGCCTTTCAACTTGATTACGTGTGAAATTATTTTTTCAAAAACTATCAATAATTTTATTCGCTTGAGTTTCGATGTGTTTACATTTGCTGTTATCAACAAGACGATAATTATTTTTATCAAGCAGTAAGTTACGGGTACTTTCTTCATAATTGGCCTTATCAGTGACAACAAAACGATTTGTTTTATCAGATGCTACAGCAACTAGATTATTTTGATTTAAAAAACGCTTCGTGTCGTGAAGAGACTTATTGATATTTTTATAATTTTGGTTTCTTTTAGTGAATTTAATCTCCTTAGTGATGACATCGAGTGCTTCATATTTGAAAAGATTCAAATTCATCTCTTCTTCACTAGACATAGGCGGCGGCAAAGGAACACGATTACGATGAAATGGTACATGTATGCTAGAGGTCAAATTGCTATCAATCTGACGCGCATTCCAACGCAGCTTATTTGTAAGGACGTCTAGGTCTAATTTGACTTGATCAATGAATTCTTCATTCAAACGCGGAGGAATTCTGAACTTGGGTCCTTTGTCTAAAACATTTTGGGTGCTTGCAGGCAAGGGTATATCACAATCTACTGTGACACGCTGCACAGAAGGACTAGAGACGAGCTGGTCACCCGAGAGAGACCCATATCTGCGGTGCCAAAACTCATCCAGGTGAGGAAAAGGAAAATGCGGCTGGTGCTCAAAATGGTAGGACACAGGTAATACAGGATGCGGAAAACCAGTCAAGGCACTCCACTTCCGTGAATGACGGTCGAATGTCAGTGTTTTCTCATTGTTCAACATCTTCTCCACCATGTCCAGGAGGGTAACCACCGTTGCAGGAGAACATCGTCGAGACACATTGAGATATTCGTATCCGCACTTCCGTTCCAGATCGAAGATCTTCTCTTGCGTGTTGTAGATGCAGCTTCTGATGAGCTCCTTCTTCATTGACTTCAACTTCCTATTCACGGCTGCTTCATTGGTGTGGACTTCAGGAACTGACACGTAATCAAGTTGAAAGGCTAAAATCTCGCGGCACTCGACCCGCTACTTTCAAAACTCTTATTAAAGATCACAAAGAGCCTGGCAACAATGGCTACCCTTTGAGGCCTATCGCTTCAACCATCAATAGCCCTACCCAAAAAGTTGACTGGCTAGTTACCCAAGTCTTAAATCAGCTAGCTAGATTGGTTCCATCATACCTTCCCAATACTGAATCTCTCATGAGTGCTTTAGATAATTGCAATTTCGATGATTTACTAAATAAAAAATTCATCTCGCTTGATGTCAAAAACCTATACCCCAACATCCCCATCGATTTTGGAATCAACTGTGTTCAAAAGTTTGCTGAACAAAATTGGGACAAAATTGACAATTTAGGCTTGACCATAGACAATTTGTTGAAAGGGCTTTCTTTCATTGCTTACAACTACGAAATAGAATTCGATAATGAAACCTACTTACAGACCCGTGGTTGTGCTATGGGTTCTCATTATGGCCCACCATTTGCCATTATTTCCATTCACTTTATTGAAACTGAGGCCTTAAGTAGACTGGAAAAGATCAATATCCGACCCACGATTTTTCTGCGCTATATCGATGACATTTGCATGGGTCCTTTTGAACATGATGATGACATTTTTCATAGTATTTTAACTACCTTCAATTCCGTGAACGACGGCATACAGTTTACCATAGAAATTCCTGACAACGAGAGTCCCTTGAATTTTTTAGATATCTCAATAAAAATCGTCGATGAGCAGATTTCATACGAATGGTATTCTAAGCCTAATCATTCTGAGATAACTTTGCAAAGAGACAGCTGGCTTCCTCAGCATGTTAAGGATAATTACATCTGCAGTATGAATAATCGCATCGAAAGTAGATGCTCATCATCTACTATCAAAAATAAGGCTAAGGAAAAATTTCATAATAGATTACGCAAAAACAATTATAAAACTCGCGATTTTGATAAAAGTAAAAGCGTAACTCGTAAAAGCAATGGTGAGAATAATGTTAGGCTTTCTCTTAGTTTTATTAATGATAGTTGCAATAGAAAAATCAATAATTTAATAAGAAAATACAAACTGCCTGTAACCTTGATAAGCAAACCTAATAAAACCACTAGCCAATACTTTTCTAAAAAATCTGCTAAAAAACATGTAAACTGTAATCTCTGTAATCTTCTCGACAACCCTTATCCCTGCGATGTGCGCTTTGTGGTTTACGAACTTGTTTGTAAACATTGTAGCAAAAGTTACATTGGGAAAACTAATAGGCCTTTCAAAATTCGTTTCGAGGAGCATGAACGTAGCTTGCGCTTGCAGAACAATACTAGTGCCCTCTCCGAACATTCGATAAATGACCACGACAGTAACCTTGACATTTTCGATTTCACAATCAATATCATTGCCAAGCATAGTTCGCCTCTTGAAAATCGTCTGGCTGAAGCTCGCTACATCAGAAATAGGAGACCACAGTTGAATCCCAAAGACGAGCTGGTTGGCTGAGAGATACTCTGTCTACGTTATTATCACCCTGATATATAAACCACGCACTCTGACTGCTTTTACCTTCTTTTTAGTGCACTGAGGCAGCGACTGCGTCGCGAAACGTTTGCCGTGTAAATATTTTTAGCAACTCATTTTTATTAAAGCCATTACTAAAGGGAGTGCCGTATTTTTGCTTTCGCATCCTCATACTAAAAGTCTGACTAAAAGTCTGGGGGTGCGGCTTGTACAACTGTACACTAGGATTTATGGCGGTATCTTGAACATAGTTCACATTTCAAATTCATTTGTAGCATCATGTCATGCTACTTCCTATGTCACAATTCATCAATCACCTTTAGCTCGAATACTTTGCATGCTTATCGCAATATCATTATACCTTTCTTTATCTGTATGCACTCGCAAAAAGTTCCGAAAAAAGACTCCATTTACATTGCAGCTAGAAAAACATTTTGGAAATCCACGAGACATCGAATGGGCTATCAAAGACAATGATATCTACATTCTACAGGTACGCATTTGATTCTGATTCCTTCTGTAGATAATTGAATAATTCATTATATTTATACAATTTTTGAGGATATTTTTGACTGATTTTTAAGTTTTTATTTTTGTGTGTATACTGGTCTTGATCTGAAAATGTCATCAAAATACTAATTCCCATGTGTCAATTTGGTTATAATTTTCTGTCACTACATTGTCAGATGCCAGCATAGTAGAAGGTTATTTAGTATACTAATGCTCATCAATGTAAGTATAGGAGAATACTCATAATTGGACAAATTCGTCAGGAAAGTAGTAAAAAACACTTTGTTTGACTATGTATTCACTTGCTTTTTATTTCTCTCCTGATGATTGTCCTTATTTTGTGCATTCGCATTCTAGTTCAGCTCCTTGTATGCATTTGTGTCAGAAAAAATATGCAAGTGACATTTGTTGTCAATGAATTAATTATCAAAGCAATATTTTTTCAGTTTATCATTCTTTAACAATCGAGTTACTGCCATAGAGGTTTCTTCGGCGATGGCATCTTCGCTAGTGACATCTGCGACAATATCAACAATTAAATGCATATTGATGAATAATAATACGTATTCTTGACAAATAGGTCTAATTTCCATAAAATTTCTTCCAGGCGAGAGCGATCACGACCTTAGCCATGGATGAGGATCTCGTCCAAGAACTAGACTCTGCACTAGCCTTCGATGGAGAATATTTGTCGACTGCAAACATCGGGTAATTTGCCATATGAATTCTATATGTGCATAATCGATTGGCGCTGTAAAATAAACGCATCAATGTGAACACTCCGATTGAATGCCTTAGACAACGTATCCCAAAACCTTTGATATCCATTCAGTTTGCTTTAGTGACAAAATTAGCAATATACACTACATACTATTCATAATAGCTTTATAAGTAATAATGTCAGCTCTATGCTGCAAAATAGTGCAAAAATACTGACTCACAATATGTTTGCTGTATTTATTCATGTGGGTGAACAGCTGTTACTTTTTTCTGCACACTTTCAAACTGAGATGGTAGTAGACAAACGGAACTGACATGTATTTTCAAAAATCTCTATTTGAGTTGTATTCAGCGCCTCAAGGATACCTCAATACAATCAAGCATGTTCCAACCGTTGTCTAAAACGCTCTCACGTGATAACTTATCTGAACGTGGCGTGGCGTTTCTATCAAAGCCATCTACTATGAATTTCAACTTATGTTCAAAACATCAATTTTGTAAAGAAACGGGAATTCAAATATTGAATTGCTTTTTATACAGTAGCAGTAAGATGACCGACTTCGTCTAGAATGATGCCACCACTGAAACCAGCATGCGCCAATTGTGTGGCAAAGTCATTTTGGGAGCGATTAAATCAGAGGGCTGGGACCTCTAGTAAGTACAGTATATAGGTAGAGTGTCGACTCAAAAAGATGTTCGCACACAGTGAACATTTTTGCATCAAAAGATTCAGTTTTTGCGAAGATTACGGTCCTGCGGTCTAAACAAATATTTGATAACTTTCTACGAAGCTAAATTTTTGCAAATTATTCCTGTGTTTACATACTATCGATGTGAAGCCACTATATAAGTAGTATGAAACTTATTAGACGTAAAAAGGAATGAACATTTGCTAACAGGTATCTTAATTAAGCGGAAATAGAGCTGACCATCATGGAAATTTCATGAACCACATTATAATGCAAGTTTTCATGGAAAAGTAGGGATCTTATCGTGCTTTTGGCTGAAAATTCATGTTGCTGCTGTACTTCAATTTTCATCGGCATGATTTTATGTTTCATTTCATTTACATCTTTCAAAGCTAATTATGATCTTTGTCTTTGATAATGATATTTTGCTCTTTCACTGGCAGGTAGTTTGTTTCATCTGATCATACTTAAGAAAATGCTCTTGTTAATAAGGCTTAGCATTAAAGTAGTAGCAACCCATCGAATTGCTACTTTAACAAACGTTGCCTCTCCATGGTTGACATGACTCGGAGAAAATACTATTATTCCTCCTGTATTGCCATCATGATCAGTTAATTTTGAGGAAATTTCTTTAAAACTGAAAATTTTGCATCTCACATTGGGTACTGGGTCTCAACTCGAGTTCATGTAATAAAATCAGAACTGCATGCAGATTGAGAATTTAATTAATACTGAGTTGCTGCTCTAACTAATATACTTGCTCTATGGATGGGAGCTCCAGGAGTCCACGGGGTTTCAAAGTTCAAAGTTGCCCGTGTTAAATAGATGTTGTAGGCTACGTGGGAAGCAGACTTGCAATTGAAAATATATTTGATTGACTGATATATTGAAAAAGAACAACCATGAGTGGCGATTGAAGACATCGAGGAGGTCATGTAATTGCGTTGAACGCCATGCTCCAACCTATCATTTTGTACGCAGTGTGCCTGACGCAAATGTAGTGAAGTTAGCTTTCATTTCGCAACTTAACATAAAAATAGCAATTACCAAACAATATGTCAAAGCAAAAATCAATAGATCGGGACAATGGTCGCATGAGGGTCGACCTGACAAAATTCAAAGATCACTTTTTGCAATTAGCCCCAATTAGTATCTGTTTGATCAAAAAGTCCAACTGTGCAATCACCTGATTGAAAGTAGCATGATTGATAATGTGCAGCACTTAGCTTTGCAATATAAAAGTGAAAATAGGCGAAGACAATGCATGGTCAGTGAATAGATCCTCTGACCTGTCTTAGAAGTTCATTTGAGTTTCGTGACGTTACTTTGAGGCTCAATGATATCTTGACTAAATTTTTGGAGCGAGTCTGACCTGGCCGGGCCAATTAATAATCTCCAATCCCAGCTGTCATCCTCAGGTCAAAGACACACAGGAAGTGTTATACCAAGTCATGAGCCACAAGCCATTGTTAATGACTTTTTGCGTGCCAGGTCAATCAAAGGCGGTTTATGGCTTATTGTGTACCACGGACTCATCCACGTTTTCAGAAAATGCATCAAAAGTCAAAAATCAAAGATGTTTTATTGCCAACTTGCGGCTAGCGTAAACATGATAAAATTAAAAGTAAAAGAACCGGAACTGAAGTTGATTTGGAGGAGTAACTGGTTCAAATGTTTCTGTCTGTTGAATGAATGGGACACGATGATGACGGAACATAATATGAAAGATGGAGAGATACAAAATAGTCAATCAGGATCAAATATTTCGATAGGTAATCAATAGCTTGCATCAAAATGCAAAAGTGTATTGTTTCATTAATTGACGGCTCATTTCTTTATTATACGTAACCACAGAATTTGACAGGTCGTCAAATATATATAGAAAGTCAGTATATATAGAAAGGATACATTTGAACATAGTACATTTTGACATGTAATGTCAATGAAATGGCACAATCTGCTGACATAATATCATAGACATCGAACAATGAGCAGCCAGGTCAACATCAAACACCCCAAATTGTGCGAAGTTTCAGTGACTGCTATCAACCGGATCACACAGCAAAGAGACGCAGTCAATGTCAAGTTCTACGTTTTTTCTATGAGAAGTTTGCGAACGATCTTTCGTGCGTCTACTAACTCTTTTGATGATGATCGGAGTACCCAACATTATCGAGATAACTTTTGCGCAATGATCTGAATTCTTCGAATCTGAACGAATCGTGGCGATTGGAGCATTTTGAAGGAATGCATAGCAATCCGTAAGCAACGAACGGCTATTTTTCCTATGTCTGCAAGCCATTAAGAATTTCTTTTTGCCCACTCAGTAAGTTCCTGCATGTGCCATCGTTTTGAATCACTTTGCGCTTCTAGAAAAGTGATACGCTTAAAGAATCTAATTCTGTGTATGTAACTAATTTCTTTCGTATCGTTGACTGATCCTCATTTAATATTTTTTGAGAGTTATTTAGAGAGAGGTTCGACAAAAACATGCAAATACATATGCAACATATACAAAAGCAATTATCAGTTAATATGTAATGTGGACAGCATCTCACCTGTAATGAATCAATTGATTGTAGGAATAGAACACAGACACAAATATCGACCTTCTCGATTGAAAGATAAATTAGTAATTGACTAATCTGACGCGGATGGTTCTCTTAAACAGATATGAATAATCTCACTTGTCATGTCGTAAATTTTGTCCAACTATTAAGTCCCATTGTTTCTAATTTTCTCTTCTGTCAAATAACAGGACATTGATTTATATTCATTCGAATGCACCGAATGTAGTCTTAAATAGACTCCTCTTAGATACTCCTCATAGATATCTATGAATGAAGTGATGCACTTCCTCCGGATTTCCATATGGACTGGAAATTGAACAATGAAGTGAAAAACATTCTCGATGTCGTCGGTATCACATAATTTACAATTTTTGTTTTCTGGGTTATCTCAATTTATACGATATCTTCCTGTTGTAACTGCAAGTTGAGGATTCCCTGTTCGATATTTGAGCAACATTTGAACATCGGTTCCATCTACGTACGTTTAGATTAAGATAATATTTTGTATTGCATTCAAATCTTGCTAATATTAAATAACTTACACCGGTTTGACCGGCTTCATCAAATGATGAAGCACTATATCAGTCAATTCATTCTGAACCTGCGCTTGTTTGCGCTTGCGATGAACAGCCTGAAGTCCTGAGAACGAGGTGTTCCCGTCCTATTTCCATTGACTCTTCGCATACTCCGCAGTTACGCTGGTCAACAGCAATAGGACGAGCAGTGCCAATTTGGGGTCGCAACACCAGTATTACGGTTGCCGATTTTACCGGTATTTTCTATTTTTTGTAAATACCGAAACCGGTTTTATGATTTCCAAACTGCAGTGTCTCTATAGTGTAATTTTACTGGAAAGATAATAGTAAGGAAATGAAAAGAGTTATCGAACTAAGAATACTTCAAAATCACTACACAAATCAATCTACTATTTTACAAAATCTTCACAACCCGCAATCCATGCTCAACAAGAGAACTGTTGTTTCGAAAACTGAATAAGAGATTGAATTGTACCAAAGAAGAGGATGGTCACTAATTTATCGTCAATCTTCCTAGGAAGCAAGGAAGGTGAACCGCTACCTTTAACAAGATTTGTTCGGTGAAGAAATATCTTATGGATAGCTTTTCGTGTCTCTATTTTATAACCGGTAATACCGGCTTTGTCATTGCTCAAATACCGAAATAACGGTTTTGTAAAAGTGGTCCGGTATTGCGACCCCTAGTGCCCATCCTCGTCACTTGAGAATATGATCAAAATTGCTTTCCCGTCTACAAGAGGATAATCAATCGGACATGATGACATTATCTAATATTTTTCATCAACAGAGAGATGATGCCTGGAGCTGTCACCCCTCTAACTTCCTCAACATTCGGTCAAGCAGTGGATCTTGCTCTTCAAGATGGACTCCGTACGTCTAGGTTGCTACATGAGTACAATATGAACAGGAGACTCCTGCCTCAATTCAGTAATCAATGCTTTATCAACATCAATGCAAGTTCATTATAACTTCATTCATCCATTTTTAATTATTATACTATTTTGTTCTTTTAAATATTTTTGATCTGATGACTTTATTTGATATATTTTTCTATACTTATACAAATTTGAAGGTTTTAATTCAAATTTTCTGGAAACCACTTTTATTTATAGATGATGTCCGGTATGACTGAACTTCATTTACATAGTTCGCAAATCAAAATGATGTACCTTGCTCTTTTTGGTCGAATTCTGGAGAGACCAACTATCGATGAATTGGAGCCATTCATTGGGCGATCAAGGTTCCTCAAGCGTTTCAGAAATTTGATTCTTAATCTCAGGGTAAGAGTGATGTCATCATTGATGCAAATTTTGTTCTATTATTCAATATTCTACTGTTTCATTTCACTTTAATTTTATCTGTTCAAATTCATTGATCAGTCGACTATTGATAAAACTACGATCATGTCACATGTACATTGTAACTTCATATTTTTCGAGATAATTTCTTCAAGAGAGAATCGATTATTCGTTATGCAAGTCTCGGAAACTGCGTTTTATTAGATGAAGACGTCATTTATTGAGTGGCAGTATAAGGATACTATACAAGAACAATCTGTTATGGTTATGAGGAATTAAATTTCATTTTCGGCATTCTCTGAATTCTTCCACTATCGACGCAGTCTATTCCCCGTTCGTTCAAGCGCAGTAAATTAAGTGATAACGTAATAATAATTAATCTTGCGCTTGTTAGCTTGATTTTCACATTATTTGTCATGGAATCATTAGGTAAACTTTAACATTGATGATGATGATTTCCAAAAATGGAGCCCTCTTCATACACAACGAGAAAACGTGAGAGAACGAAATGATGGTGAGCCCGTGTATCAATAGACATATATGTACATCAGAGGCAGTCGTCAGTAAAACACGGGGCATTCAGTGAGTGCGCATCTAATTTCTCTTCAAAATGGACAATAGATGATCTGTACAGCAATTCTAGATACCGTACTTCAAAATAGAGCCTAAGAAAAATACAGTGAACATTGAATCTGTAGATCAATTTCTCAAAACTAGAAATGAATATAGGTAGCTGCTTAAATGAATGCTTTCTATCTTTTAACATGACATCCTGCAAGCGAATATTCAACAATCCCAATTTCATATTTATATTTGGCTTGTCTCAAAAAATTCTCCACTGTGCACATTACACACAAACGAAGTAAATATTCAATTTCATGGAATCATTGTTGTGAATTTCCACCATGCTACGACTTAGAAGATCTGATAAGAAAACATCTGCTAGGTGATGCAATTGCAGCTTTAGAAATGCGGATGTACAGTAAGAATATAAAGTTAATTCCTAAGTGTAAAAATTATATAAACTAAAATTGTTTTAAGATGCTGTTGATTCTTCGTTCATTTCCCATGGAGAGTTATGTTCTCACGTATCTTCCTCAATTCCAAGTTTTCACCTTTCGACTTTCTCAAGGATCTCAATTTATTTTGTCTATAAACGAGTGACAGGTAGCAAATTCGCGCAAGATAAGCTTTTCGGTTTGCACATGCTCTAATAAGTGACTCAAGTTCGTTGCCATTTTTTTCTAGCTTGAATTGATTGATGCAAGCATCTCCTATTCATCCTTGCAGAAAACCTATATGTCAACCGGGCAAACGCGAGGTTGGGAGAAAAAACTCTCTGAAGGTTACCACATTCAGCCACGTTATACAGCTGCAGAACAATTTGAAGCAATTGATGAAAAAATGAATGATTATTATCAGGTAAGTAGAATGAGTGGCTTGCGTTTTTCAATTAGGATGCGGAGTACAAAACCATTATTTTCTTCACTCCAATAAAAAAGAAATAGGCTACATTGCATTGCATCATGTATAATGATGTGAGTTGACTGTTCTTGAAAGGAACAGTGAAACAACTATTTGGCATTATTTGTCCACAAAATTTTAGCGCTGTAGTTGAAATAAATGTAACAGCGCATCAGTTTACTTGTCGAAAAACAGTAGTCTGTCTTTAATACAATCATTTACTAGAGACGTCAATTAATCCGGATTTATTGAGACTGCGTGTTCAGTTTATATAAGCTTCGATTTGATGGTAATTATTATGAAAATGAGATTGACTCTCACTCGCTAGATGTTGGCCATGTTGGCATCTAGAAAATATTCGGGGAGTCGCATGCTCTCCTATTCGGTAAGGAAATAATTAAATCTGCAATTTAAATCAAGGAAATTATCAAATAATGATGCGAAAGACTCATTAATCGACTCATAGATATTTCATGATTCTCATACGATTATGAAAATCATCCCAGCAGCCATTTATAATAGAATACAGGTTTTTGCGTTTAATAGAGGCAGTTGTGCATTACAGAGTGGCATAATGCGTAACTTAACGGCTTTAATCACAAATTAATGAAATCGGTTCATTTGTTAACGACAAATACTGTTAAACACTCCGTCAATTTCAAATTTAACGACTTATTCACTAAACAGTAGCATTTGTCAGTTATAACGGCGGTTCATATAAATACTACGTCATTTTGCAAAACTCAATATATCCAAGACAGTTTTTATTCAAATTATGCATGTCATCATGTCACATCATTATGCATGGTCATCACTTATGTCCTGCATCTGAATGCATGCGGTGAAGATGCGTCTTGTTCGCCGATGGGCAGCACTACAAGCAGCTGGAGTGATTTCCACCAAATTTTGCACCACATTTCCAACAAGGCAATCAATCATCTATTTAGTTGCAAGCTGTCGTCGTCCACCCCCTCTTTTCCGTACCATTACCTCACCATCTTCCAGATAGCGACGTATGATTGACCAGGCTGTCCCTCGCGGAATGTTAAGCGCCGCAGCCACCTCTATATAGTCAGAGTTTGGATTCTCATAGGCATCCACAATTCTCTTTTTATCCAGCAACGGATTCTTCTTCGTCTCATTTTTCCAACTGTACGCGCTCACAGCGCCGGCTGTCCTTAAATACTGCATCATGTCGTAACGTTTTGACATTGCCGATCAACACTCACCTTATTGCCATTCAGTTTTGCAAGCGCCAGTAAAGCAATGGGCCTACGTCGTAATAAAGTACAAAAGGACGGAATGTTTTGTTTGTGCCGTTAGTCTCTATTGTTATGCCGTTAATCATTGCATATTGACGATATTCTATGCAAAATGACGCAATCAATTGAGGAAACGCCGTTCTTTCCTGCAAAAACCTGTATAATGCTTACTAATTTAAATTATTAATTGAAGTAGTCCTAATGAGGACTGATGGCGTTCTCCAATCCGCAAGTGTACAAATGCACTTCTACGTAGATAAAATCTATGTCGTCATTTTGATATTTATCAACAGTATACTGTGTATTAAAAAAATTCATCCTCGAAGGCACGAAAACGAGAACTAAACAAATGGAGTGAAGGTTTGACCATTACCCTACTTATGGCTTTCCTACAACCAACATGTGCTATTTTTCAAACGTTGTAGAATACGTGACATTGCCTTTGTTATGCCATCGGTACATATCAGATGACCAAGGGAGGAAGATATTTTTGCTGACATCTCGCAGAAGTATTACACTTTCATATTTACCGAAATTCAAGAATACCACAACCATACAAGCATTATCAGCAAAACGAAATAGTAGTAGAGTAGTACAGCATTTACTTCAAATGAATGGTAATCTCACAAAACAGAATACAATTCACATCGTGCAAAAGTTACAAAGGTTTCAGAAAGTCAAAACATAGAATTGATTGTTTGGTCAAAAACTAATTTCAGAAAACTGTGTTGTAGGCCCTACTTTAGACACTTTTCATGATACAATCTGCTACAGAAAGGGAAAAAAGATGACGCTGTGCGTCCCGTTCGAGTGCATGGAATCGATATCCTGGAACTATTGACAAGAATGTGTGGACATAAATAATGTTTGGTGTAAGTACAATATGGTTCATTGAGAAATGTAATCAGATACAACGGATCATTAGCCGTTTAAAGTTACATGCAAACAGTGTCACTGTGCAATGAGTGATTCCATGGGCACTTCCGTCCACCTCTGCGAGAAATTCAATTTTAGGAGTCATGCAGTATGCTTCACAAGCTATGAGAATTAATAATATAGCACGACACTACGTTTTCGGAATATTCTTTGTGTTTTTCTACAGCACATTGTATCAACTATCAAGTAATTGGTGAAAAGTCCGCATTTAAGATCAATTTTATGGATATGCATGTAAATGTCAACAGTAATGAAACGTTTTGTTAGCTTTGATAAGAAATGACTTTTGAAAAATACATGTAATATGCTTGTTATTAAAGTGGAGTCATATTACAAGATAACAATGTGTAAGATTGAAAATCACGAAATGTCCATGACGAAAAACACGCACACGCACTCACATATCACGTAACTGGCAGTCAACTATTGATGACTGTTTAAAAGCATTATTTAATGATCCCTGCGGATTATTTTAGAGATATTTATGAATGAGTATGATGGACACTAAATTGCAAAATTAAGGATTATTCCAAACTTGGCCTATAACATGTGCTAATAACAACAACGAGATAATTATATAATGAAAGAATTATTTATTCATTCTATAGCTTCAATTGACGAATTTCTTGTTCGATTGACTCTGTCCTGACAATCGTTAAGATCTTGATATTAATGATATTTCATGACGCGTTATTGTCACTTATGATAGTTATTGAATGAGTACTTATTCGTTGCAATTGTTCTTGTAGTGTTGGCGGGACACTGTGAAAAATAGCAGCAATTCAGCCATTGGTACGACAACGGTGTTGAAAATAATTGCAGACGGTTCTGGTTGGAACAATGAGCTGTATTCTAAAGTTGCCGCCATTTTGTCCTCGTGTGAAAACGTTTTTAGTGCTGATGTTCCGTCAGCAATGCGTAAACTCGCATTCGAAATCGCAAATAGCGAATCAAAGGACATATTCATGCAGATGGATCCAAAAGTGAGTGAAATTAAGAATTTACTCTTCTTATGTTATCATGTTTGAATGTTTGCGGCACCAGTAGTGTAGAAATGTCGCTTTAGCGAGGCGCTTCGATTTTGACCTATGTACTTCTTGCACTCGGATCGCGCCCGAGCCGTCGCTATTCGATTCAGCGTGGTCGACTGCACCACTGGGGATCTTAATACCCAAACCGATATTTTAGAGGAAGAAAGATTTTGCTCCTAGCTCCCCCACCTCCTGAAAAATGCTTCCGAGTTTGAAAATCAAGGTTTTGGAAAATCAAAATTTCTGAGTGGGGTAGACCTCCCCCCTTCTGAACAAAATCGTCTGAAGACCAGCTCGGACTAGCGGGAAGTCGGTCAAAAAACCGTATATATTCTGAATCCTCTCCCCGAAACGCATTCAACGGTGCTAATCTCATGGCCGAATTCGGGACTGGGTTTTTCTCGCCTCTCATTGGCCCACACGCCTCGGCTAAAACCGCTTCCGTTTGCGCTTCTTCCGTTCTGAAGGATGCACGTTTAATATGAAGCGCCGTTTGGACGTTATTTCATTCCTCCGATCGCTAATTTCATCAAGAACACTGACTTTCTGCTTCTTTTTGACGACATGTGTATATCAAGAAGGTGTCTGCCTCAGATCTGACCATTTCGCCGACAAAGCAGATAAAGCATTTTTGGTATCGATATATTTCTCAACATGGTGAACAATTTGCGGTGCAGAAACCGGATTTTTTACCGGCTCGCAGAGGTGATCATTTTATAATGACTCGCGCTTCCTGCTGATACAAAAGACCGCCCCCAAGAAATATTTACAATGGATGCCTTTGCTGAGGAGACATTTCAGCTGCCCGCCAACGCGCCGAAGATATGGCACGGTGAGCATGGGAATGGCGAAGGCCTATTCCGAGTCTTCGATTGCACCCGAGATCACATCTTCATCAAGTTGGAGGGAGGATGACGTGCGCATCTCCGATTCGAATGACAGGCAGGAGCAAGTGGACGATTTGTGACATGGACGGGTGCTGCACATGTTTCATACTTGTGCTTGGAGTGTACGTAGGATCGCATGGAGAGAAGGTGAACAGGTTTGCCTCGTTCCATTTAGCGGTTACACAGATAATGTATATACTGAAAAGCACTTCATCGAAGGCGTGACTGCCTCTCCCACCAAGTCCTCCATCAGCGACGGCGGCAGAAATGGTAGGGACAACTACCGCATCGGCCCAGCGTCCTTGCTGCATGGAGTGGATATGGCGCCAGTTCAACAATCACAACAGGAGCCGCAACAGCTCATTACGGCGGTCCAACAGCCACAACAGCAACCGCAGACCTCCGCTTCTATGGCGCTAAACGGTCACTAGCGGAAGAACAAGTCTTCCAAACCAAGTGACTTAAGTATGGTATGATTTGTAAATGTTTGCGATTGCATCTTACAGGGACACAGATTACTACTTTTTACAAGCCAAGACCATGGACAATGAAAATCAGCGGACCAACACCGAGAGACCGTCCAAAGAAGACCTGGGAAAAAACTGTGTCCACACACTGTCGTCAATTGGGCCTCAAGGAAGCCGATGCCCTCGATCGGAATACCTTGAGGCATTCCATGAAGAATCACCGTCCAACCTAACGGAGGTGGAGAAAAGGACGCTAAAATGATAAAGCAAACTAATATTATACTATAAAATGTTATTTAAAAAATGTAATATATATGTTATGACATAGTCATCATCGGTGATTTTTCATCGACTCTTCCTAATTTTCTACTTACTAAAGTTAAAATCTTTTGTTTATTGTTTACAGTCATCAGCTGAATGGCTTCTGTCAAGAAAAAGCGGCAAATCTGGAGAAGAATTCCGCGCCTTCATTTATAGACACGGTCATCGGTGTATACGAGAGGTGTGTGATCGATCACTGACTTGAGATGTTTATTTGCATGAATAAAATCAAGTCTTTTAAATTTGTAGGCTGAAATGCGAGAGATTCCGTGGCATCAGCAGCCAGAAAAGGTTGTCGAAGTTATTCGGTCAATTGTCGAGAACAACGCGTATCAGGAGACTAAGAAGAAAGACTTTGACGATCAAGAGCTAATGGACATGCTTCCCCCAAATGCTAATCCACTGAAGAAGTATGTGTCGATTTTATAACTGAATGTTGACCATTTTTCGCACGATTTTAACCTTCACATTAACGAAGATTGAGCGAAATGATGATTTTGAATGAATTTTTGAAATGATGAGTGCAGCGTTCCTTGCCAAGCCCCAAATAATTTTTCCAAAAAGTCTACTTTTTAACTTCACACCTTTGTTCACCTTTACCGCTCACCAATCCCAAATTACTCCAGGCTGGGCCGTATCGTCCTCTTCTATTTAACGCGATTTGGGGCCAGATTGTGGGTTATGCCTTTTCGCTCCAAATTCTTTTCTATGTGCCTTTTCCATGACAGAGATGGACCACCTCTTCTTTGGCTGCCAGACATTGGTTGATGCAAGATTGCTTGAGCTATATCTTCGTCCGCTCTTCTGACGTACCCGTACCATGCAAGCAGCTTATACTCCATGAATCTGTCGATGACTAGGACTCTCATCTTGCGCCGACTCTCTTTATTCTTGACCCGGTCCCGGTAAACCTTGACATCACCTGAGCATTTTTATTTTGGTCACCATCAGCCTTTGTGTACAGTATCTTTCTTCCTCGGTGCCCAACACTCTCCTCCGTACGTCATTGCCGGTCGAATTATAGACTGGTAGATCTTTGATTTCAGCTTGAGAGGAACTCCTTTGTCGTAAATAACTCCTGTCACTTGCCTCCAACTTTTCCATCCTATTTGTGTCCTGTTTGTTTGTCTGATGTCCTACTCGCAAGATGATGTCTCGTGTAAGAGTGAACCGAAATATTTGAACTTCTTCACTGATGGGCGCGGGGTTCCATCTAGTTGGATTTCTTCGTCGTTCGCAGCGGTGGAGAGATATTCACTCTTACTTCTGCTATTTCGAAGACCATTACTTTCCAAGGTATTGCGTGGATCAAGCCTGCTTTGTACTACACTGTAAACCGTAGACCGACAATTATCGTACAAAATTACTGACAAAATGAACTGACGATTGTCATCTCCAATATCCTGCGATATCCGAGGAATTTGTAGCTTCTCCACCGACATCGAAACAGATGCTTTGCATGCAAATTAACTAAACAAAAACTGTTGAATATTGATTGATTTTTCGATTAGTGATTGCTTGACTTTTGGGCAATCTGTGTTATTGTGTGGCAAAACCATGATTTATTTTGACATAGTTTAATTAATTACCTATATTTTTGATAAAATTTAAGCCATAATTAACTGCTATTCATTTTGTCACTTTTTGTCAGATATTGTAGGTGTTCAGTGTCAATCCTCCTACAAGAACTAACAATGACCGACAAAAAAAAGATTTTGTAGGATAAATGTCTGTCCATTGTCAGTCAACGGTTTACAGTGTACTGATGTAGAATCCCTACAAATCACCAGGCGACCGCACAGAAACAGTGTTAGAAAGTGAGCTGCAAGTGACATGCAAATTTCAATGGGTGAATCTCACTGTTAGGGATTTGTCAGCCGAACTGTGTTTCTTTGCGGTCGTCCCAGATCGTCAGCGTAGAGAATTTGCTTTTGGGTAACTAGTCTCCAAACTATGTCAGACTTGTCAGACTATCTCGATACATGTCCTGAATGACTGAAACATGCATCTCTGGCAACCCTTTCCTTCTCAAACAGTTGAACAACAATTTGAAAAATGCTGAATTTTTAAATCACGACTGTGTTTTTTAAAATTCCCGCATCTATAACACTATTTAATAAAAGTCAGTACCGATGCAATATCTGGTCATCTGCTGACGTGTGTAATAAATTTCGCGCCTGATGATTTTGAAGTTGGGAAAAATCATCGGAAGAAAACACACTTTTATCTTGTTGGTCGCGATAATGAAGGATATGATATATTCAAGTTATCACGAATGTTCACTTTGTGCCTTAAACGATATTTGAAACAATATCAAATGGTTATTAATGTGTTGTCTATCATGTGCTAAAAACGAGATTTGGACAATTGAAAAATGCTATGTCAATCTGGGATCAGTCTCTGAAAGTTCAAATATCCTTAAATATAATGTCAGCTTTATTTTCCCGAACATTTGGAACTTCATTTCTGATCGGATAATCGAATTGACTGTCAAAAATTTTAAAGCGATTATCCGATTCGACAAGTTAAACGCAATATACATGTCTTCATTAACAATGAATTAAATTGGACATCAAATTGAGGGATATCTTTATTATTTTGAAAGCTTGCCAAAAAGGAAATAGATGTTGAATTAGTATATTCCATTTGACAATTTCTTTTCTCGTTAATTTTTGAGAAGCATAAGAATCTGTGTTTTCCTCAGTTTAATCAAAGCTCTGAATTACTGATGAGTATGCTGTATATTATTGATTGTGGTTCACTTCATCGACACGCAGATATCATGGATTTGAGTCGGTTTTTTCGACAGATCTTTTCGTCGACAGGGTCATTTGAAGTGAACCACCACCATGCTATTTCATGTCATGACACAGACAAATGAGTATTAATGGACTTATATTCAGGAGAGGCTACACATCAGTTGATTTCATGAATGCTTATTTCATGTGCAAGTACATGTGTGCTTATTAAGATGACACATGCTTAAAGATCTTTGCGTAAAAATGTTCTTTTACAGTGAAATAGAATCACTAACCTTAGATTTCATTTGCATCAGTATAAATGCATTATGCTTTTACACAGTAAATTTGGGTACTCGATGATGCTCTTCTCCATACGCAGCATAATCGATCTGTTTGATGGGTCAAGCGTGTAGCGACTTTATTAAGTGTCGTCTTAATTCTTGTTGCAAAGCGGTCGCCTAAATAATGTTCATTTCCATGAGTAGCAATGAACATCCTTAATTGAAGTGATTGAGATGAATTCCATTTTAAATTATACTTGAATTGGATAGTCGTATAATAGCAAATCGGAACTTATTTTTTTCAAATTCGAAGCTGATAAAATAATCACAATTTTGAACTGTTGAATCAGACAATGGGAAATTGAACTTTCAATTTTCCGAATCACGCCCAACTCTGATCAAATTAAAAATATTTTGAATTAATATATGACACATGTACAAGTAAATGTGAAAAATGAAATTGTAGTAATTGAATGTAAATTTGAAATCATAATCGATAAAATTTATTCACTCATTTACATGCATAATTAGTTAATCTTTTTCCAGTTCGGCAAGTTTAGAATCTCGAAATATGGCAGAAATGCCTTTTTTGACTTGAATTGAATTGAAAAAAATTGAACCTGCTACGAAAGCACATTATTTAGGTTTGGAAGGAGAGCGCATGGAGTCTGTAAAATCGGCAAATATGTCTGAAATGCTAAGGGTTCAAAACTAGTACTTTCAGTTCAGTCTTTTAAATTAAGCATTCAAATTGTGAGACAATTTGACCTGATTGAGCAAAATGATTACACTTTTTGAATAGAGAGCTCTCCCGCATTGTGTAGATTGCATCGAACATCCTTTAGCCCTAGTCTTAACGGAAGTCAATGTTATTAATTTTACATTATGAGATTGTCTAAACCAGCTCTCGTTGCTACTTTCATTTTGAATCTAAACATAGCACGTATAAAGCAGAAACTTGCATCCTAAATTTTGTGCTAAATGGAATCTCTCAAGTTTGATGCTTTCTCTTATTGAGTTTTGAGCATTCTTGGTTTGGTATAGAAAGAGAGATGTGATAATTAGAGCAGTGTCTATCTACCACTGACACTGTACAGAGGTATACTTTGTAAAATGTACAGCGCTTCGCATTAAAAGGGAGTGTATGTAGCAGTCATTTACTCTAGTTTTGTATTACCACAGTCATCAACCTCCTTAAACGTTTTGCCTATACTCCGACTAATATGTTATGTAACCGAATAAGAAGCATGTTGAAATTATTCATCACATTGTCATATTATTTAACTTCCATTGTGACAAGGAGAAAAATATGTCATAAAGCTTCAAAACTGATTACTCTTTGTTTAACCCTCAGAGACCTGAGGGGGGTCCAGTGGACCCCGGAGTCATTTTTTTCTATTTCATTTTTTGTGCTGTGGATATATCAACCGCTCATGGCCATGTAAAATCGCCATTTTTGACAGCGAATTTGTATGTGCTATTTCATTTCAATTGGATCAGTAGAAGTATGGTAGATAGGCCAAGGGGGCTCAGGTCTCAGAGGGTGTAGAAATTCATATAACAAAATTTTTTACTATCAGATGAAAAATGATTTTGTGCATGTCCACGATGGTGCATAATGAGTGAAATTCATTTATTCAATGTTTACATCATGCTCGTGCATGTGCGTTATGTTAGAAGATCGCAAAATGTAAATATTTTGTTTTCGCACATGATCGTGCATGACTGGTTGGCCTACATGAACAAATCAGCATAAATCAATGTTCAAAATGAAAGCTTTCATTACATTCACATTTCAACAATTAAAACAGACTGTTGGCGAAGTTTTCGCAGCAGTAATTGATGAGTTTGAGATCTCCACAGCTGTTTTGAGGGTCTTAAAATGCAGCAATTGTGGCTCAGTTCGGGCCTATTTCCGATAGGTACAGATGAATTTTAATGGCTAAATGTAGGGGTTATGCTGCATGGAATAAATCAATTTCATTAAAAGCAACTATCTGAGGTTACATGGCGACAGCAAACATCGCAAAATCGACTCTCAGTACAACTGATACTGGGCTAAATGTCCTTGAATTGCAAAAACACCACATTTTTGCATGTGTTCGCTGAGAAGACTGAAAGGCACTCAAATGATTAGTTATATCAACTTGCTACACGCAAGCATAATGGTCTTACTTAAAATCAACTTTCCTAAAGATTTGATATCGATTAAAGCAGTTAAACAAGGAATTTGTAAAAGGGGTCCACTGGATCCCGCCCTCAGTAGGTGTGAGAAAGCTCAGGTCTCTGAGGGTTAAACTTCTACAGCACAATCGACATCTACTTGCATTTTTATTGATTGTCGTTACCTTTCATAATCTAGACTCCATTGCATTTACAAATGTTTGATGAACTCGATCAGTCGCATTTCCTTACAAAATCCACTGACAAACTACCTTGGTTTTCTTATGCCTCATCTACAGATGGATTTTAAGAAAGTTCGCTAAAATGGCTCGAAGAGGTGTTGGTCTTCGAGAATGGGGAAAATCTATTTCCATCCAAGTTTCGAACGTTTTCAAGCTAGGATTCCAAGATCTTGGCAAATTGATGGCTGCAGAAGGCATCATCCCCGATTCAGATTTAGTTTATTTCTTCACCTATGAAGAACTACATGGAATAATAGCAGATGGGAATCCAAAGTTGATGGCAAAGTGAGTTTTGAAATATAAAATATCGCAATGCAGGACATTTACAGATCCTTTGCTTTTCTAATTCAGGGCACGTCGAAGACGGAACATTCTATCCAAACAGATGGCAGTAGAATTCCCAGAAATCACGCAGGGCGTTCCGCAACCAGTAAGTAACGGAGAATATGAAAACTATAACTATGATAACGTTTATGCATGAATAAAAGCAACATAACTTAAAGATATCTACTGTACAGAGAGGCGGTGTCATGAAGAGTACAACAAGGGTACTATGGTACACTTTTAACTGTTGGGCACTAACTTAATTGTGTTTCGCCTAAGGTTAGCCATTGCTAATTTGATTAGGCATGAAGCCGAAATTTCGTACCAGTTAGCGTCTAGTTGGTGCCTTTCTAGTGCCTCGAGGCACCAGTAGGCACCATTAGACACTAATAGGCACCAAACTTAATGTTTGTTTATCCAATGAAATAGAAGGAAAAATCAATGGGCACGAACTCGACACTATGAACTTCGTACCTACTCGTGATTTGTGTTGGTTAGAATTGATGCCTAAATTTCGTGCCCTAGAGCTTACAGTGAGTGGCTCCGAAATTGTCGTCAAGTCATGAGTATCAGAACATGTGTCTCCAAGGCATATCGCGTCTACTCAAGCACTGCGTAAGAGTAATTATTATTGGATTATTTTTTTCTTTTCAGAGTTAATATCTATATTCTACCTGATTTGAAATGTTGAGAAACATTACATGCATATTCGTTCAGCAACATTTTGACTACTCGATCTAGTGAAACAAAATCTTGAAAATATATATCTTCTTTGATTCGGTTTCGATTAAGGTTCACTTCTATGATCATTTCGATTCACACCAGCCTGTCATCGTTGTTGACATGTCACCTTCATCGAGTTATTCATGCATCAACGCGACTTATATATTATGTCAGTCGATTTATATTCATTTGATTAGTAAAGCTTTTGTCAATATTAAAAAAATCAAAAATCAGAACCTGCCTTCTAATCCAAAAACATGTTTGAAACACTTTGACTTATGAAGCGGTTTTAAAACAAACATGTTTTAATCCTACACTTGAATAAGTGACACTTGGGTTGAATATTTTATATTGCACAATACTCAAATCCGTACAAGATACCTATGAGGTCTATGCAGAGAGCAGGTTTCCCTACTCTTGATTTCCGCTTACATGGCTCTGCATTGAATAAACACTTCATTGGGTAATTTCCACACGTTCTGTGAAACATCACAGCAATTTTCATGAAAATACCGTGACTGTATAGCAGTGATAGCAACTCATGAAAGATTGTTAAGACAATGCGAGTGTCTGGTACTGCTGCAGTCAGCGAGATGCAGGTATAAATTTTCACGTTTTGATGGGATAATTTGTTGCATAGATTCACCACTGTCTCGTAGAAGCATTGGAAGATGCCGCACCTTCGGTACTAGTGGCTAGGAGCTGAGTTCTTCGGGTAAAGAATGATATCATGAGATGTGCGATCTTTCGGGACGTTCTGAATCAGCCTGTAATGATCTTGGTTTCTACGTTGTTGAAGAGATGTTGATGATAGTCACGCGAAGATGTTACACAGGAAGCAGGCCTTTCCCACGGCACCAGCATCCATAAAATCCAAAAACAGAAACTGGAAAAGAATGAAGTTTTCGTGAAAGAGTTCCTTATCTTCTGACGGAAAGCAAAGAGCAAGAGGCCTCCAGCTGAGCCACCAGTATCTACACAGATGTCATCAAGATGAAGAAGACTTCCTCAATCGCATCATCGAATCCCGAGAAAGGGTCAGACGAATACGAGGAGGCACGAAAGTGTTGCTCGTCGTGGTCATTGACGTGGCCTGTCCCAAATAGGAAAATTGTTAATAATGTCTACTTCCTGTAGTTCCTGATCAGGTGCGACACACTTGGGACACACTTTGACTCCAAGTAGGGAACAAGCTTCTCCCCCAGTGCGTTGTTTTCATCATGAAATTGTCTCCGCACATTGAAAGCACAAGGTTCTCAAACTGCTGCCACATCCAACTTTTCTCCGAAAACACTCCATATGATCTCTTTCTTTTCCTGAAAACGAGAAAGTCACTCTGAGATAAAAGGTTCACATCACCGGAGGAAATCAAAGGTGTGACCCACAGAATTTGATTGTTTAACTCATTCAGTTAACTGAAACTGACTACTAATTCAAAACGATAGGACATGCTTGAACTTAGCAAGTGGGCAAAAGGAATTCCTGATTCCTTGCAGAGATAGGAAAAGCAATCGTGCGTCGCTTGCGGATTGCTCTGAATTCATCCAAAATTGCTTCGATTCCCACGACTTCTTCAGAGTCGAAGAATTCATATCATTGCGCACAAGTTTTCTCGCTAATGTTGGTCTGTCAGATTCTTTGTTTTAGTTCACTCCATCTCTTCGTAAGATTTATCATTGAATGGTTCTGTGACAACGAAGTGTGGCCGAACGAAGAACTCGATGTGTATGACACGCACGCCACTGGCTGCTGTCTAAGGCATATTCAGTGACGACTTATTGCTTGACCGTAGATCGTGTGTGGTGTGTGCCATTTCATTATCGCATACGAGATATGACTCTGTCCTTCTAGGAAACAACGACAAGGGACGAGCAGTGTAGTGCTGTGGTGTGACCAGGACATCGTTGAATAACCAGCACAAAGATGGATTTCGAGCTGTATTCTCACCCGTGCGTCGTTGGGAGAAGAGCCACTCTAGTAGTGCTGAGCATATTGAGGCCAAGTATACTACCGCATTTAGTATTTTCATGAAAAGTTTTGTTAGTATCCCTGCAAATATGAAATCAAAGAAATTTACCTTCTGAACTGACCTCGTACAGTATACAAAGCAGAATAATAAATGGACATTCTTAATTGAAAGGAACAAAACATCTAGCCATAAATATGTCTCCGCTCATTCTTAAGTAGCACGTTAAATCAAAATTTGCCAAGATATTTTAATCAATAAAAAGCAATTTGGTGCTCATTTGCATTGTAAATGATGTACTGTGTTTTTGCTTTTTTACTTTGTTATCAATATACTGCGACAAATGTGTGGTCTATAGTCTATACACAAGTTAAACACCGTATTTACCATAATATCGCATTATTTCCAGACATTATTAATTCATTTTGGCTGCAAAAGTGTCACGTTGCTAAGAATAAAGCAGCTAATGAACAAAATCTGAAATTCTAATTATCTTGTCTCAGTCCAATCTCGTCTGTTGCATTATTCATAGACAGACAGAGTTGTCACTCGAAATTGTGTTTCCTCAGCTTGAGTTGTTGACAGGCGGATGTGTGCACTTTCGCTCTAAAATTCATGTCAATTCTCCGATCGTTCAGTTCTCCCTTCAGTTTCAATGACTATTTTTGCCTCCGATAATTTCATGAAAGAAATCCAAAACTGACTGTGAAAGTTATACTGCTTTCTGGATAGCAAGGATGCCACTTTAGCGTGCGAATGCATTTGCTCAATTCCTGTGAATCTAGAATTTTCAACTGAAAGTAGTAGTGTTTCTTTTGACTAGCCATGCACATCACCTAGTTTACGCCTCTGTGACTTTCAGTTTTAGTCCATTTTCAATTTTTTTCGGATTTCAGCAACCTGTAATTATTATGACTAATTTATGATCTGCTTTATAAAGTGCCTACTTCATGCGAAGATATCAATTTTGCCACATTTGGAAACATTTTGAAGCGCATTGAGTCAGATAGATGAGTCTATGAATCAAATCATGACCATTATCACCGTATGACCATTATCACATGTATTAAATTACTGGAAATTCAGATGCTATGTAAATTCTACTTATTAAAATATTTTAGTAGTAATGGCACATTAAGCAACATTTCCTAATAATTTGAAAATTTCGGGTATTAAGTTTACTTTATATCATCACATTTGAAGTGACATACACTACCCGACAAAAGTCTTGCCCCACCTTTTGCTCATCTGTTTTTCTCTGTATTTATATTTTTACTTAAATAATATCAATCAAATAGCCGAACTATTTTGTATAAGGTGTCAAATGTTATTCAAACAGCATCTTGACGAGTTAATCTGCATTTCCTGTAAAAGGCTGGTCAAGCATTATGATAAAACAGGACCTTGGCGAATTATATGAGAATCAATATTATGAGAAAACTCTCGTCATTTTTTGAGAATTACCTAAGATATTTCCATTATGAGCAACTGAAGCCCAGCCGCTTTACGAGTTATCCCATCTCCATTAACACTGCTAGTTCATAAAGGTCGTGATTGCGTAATTTCTTCCTTTGGTCAAGAGATGTACCAAACAGCACGTGAAACAGGAATCTTCCAAACTGAAATTATGCAATCAGTAACTTGATATCTCCGTGTGTGTGACTTTATGAATCACTGAAGTTCGTGGCTTTCTGCTACAGACATCCGCAGAATGCCTGGAAGATTAATTTCTCCACGGCACAGGGCCTTTATTGTAGCTTTTTGAAACGAATGTTTCACGAACCGTCAAATAGCTGCTCGAACCGATGGAATCGATGGAAGAGGTTGGGTGAAAAAGCCGCATCAAAAGCTCCAAGAAGCAATTCAGAGCTTGTCAGCCACTTTTTGCGTGCATGGAACAGGGAAATGCCAGAAGAATTTATCCATTCATTGGTGGAGTCTAAGCCACACCAATGTCAAGCAGGAATTCGTGTTCGCGGAGGTAGCACTAAGAACTTTGATTCTTACAGTTTTAGTTTAAGCGCTGAAGTTGCAACGTGCTATGTTTGTATCTCCTTTCTGTATTCACCCGCATGTATTAAAATTGCTTATGTATTTGAAAAAATGTTTTACAGCATGTAAGGGAGATTTTTCAAATTTAGGTCTACTGGGGCAAAACTTTTGGCCGGTAGTGTAGAACTTAAGAATACCATTTCACAGACACATTGTAATTACCATTTTTGATAGAAAATCTTCCACATTTTATAAACGTGACCTTGGCTTGAATTCTATTCTTTGCACAAACCATTCTTGTCAATCTCTTATTGAACACATAAGCAACTTGGCAGCTTATTGTCAGTTATTCATCCAAAAGGCAATCATTGAGTAAATTAAAAGATAAGAATTGGCAAAATTTCAAAATTTTCATTACTCTGTCATAGCGGGTTGCTTTAGATGTTGAACTACTGCTCATAATACGAAGATGAATGAGCTAGATCAAATTAATGTCACTTGAAAATTCATGCACTAAATGCATTTATCATCAATTTTGTATGAATCAGAGCAATAGTTTAGAGGTTAATGTGAGAGGAGAGAATCCCCAGAACGTAATGGATTACAGATGTTGTATTGATGCCATGGCATAGGTGCCACCCCTAGACTGCATGTTCATTCGTCAAGAACACTCAGACAATACAGAAAGAACTCTATGAAGAGGGAGTTTGTTAGAGATTTTACGATTTTTAGACGAGTACTCGGGCCGATCAGATCTTATGATAAAGCACAAATGACATTCAATGAATAGGACGTGTATGGTGATATTCAAAAAGTCATCATTAGAATTAAGATGAACGTTATAAGGGACAGTTAGAATATCTAACTCATGGAATGTCATTAAGAGACAATAATGCACTAATTGCGTTGACATTTATTCTTGCTTTCTTATTCGTGTGTTATCCGGGGCTACTTAGCGGCTACTTAGCCACGGAGAACGCATGCGTAGATGCCTTACCACGAATTCGTCACGAAGCTGTTGCCTATTCGCAAAAGGAAGCTAAATTGTAGTGAATGCACTAGCTTATAATCACTGGGCATCACCAAATGCCCTCAATGTTTAACCAATCAGAGTGAAGTTTGGAAATCTCTTAACCAATGATAGTGCGAACCTCCGTCTTACAAATTTTAGTAAAATATCTCAGACTGGAATTGTTAAGAGCTAAAGTTACATCAGTTCTATGACTTACTGTGCTCTAATTCATTCATACTGATCAACCCGCATAGTGTTGTGTAAAAGCAATAACTTTAAAGTGTATCTTTCTTACTTATGATTCTCAAATTACTCTTATAAAGTATTATTTCACATGATGAGTGGCTTTGTCTTCGTGATGATGGATTTCTCTTTGTAGGCTAGTTCGTGCTAGTAGACCTAACTCATTGCATTCCTTGATACTTCGCAGGTTGTACTTCTTAGAGGTAGATCAGATTCATAACTATTCTACTCCTGCAGCTCTGACTTCATTTCCGCAATTCGATTCCGTAAATCTACTATTCAATTCATCAGTTCGTTATTGTTATCAGTGATAAACGTAACAAGTATATAATTGTATATGGAGATGAAGACTCTAACAGTCCTAGTTTGCTTTATCCGCGCTTGTTGCCAATGTTTTGTAGCGAATTTGTGACCAAGCATTTACAATATATATTTTGACTTCTGAACAAGAATTCTACACGTATTTCCTTCCTTTTGCACAATTAGCTGTAGGTACAACGCTAAAGATGTGATTAAGCGAATGATGCATTTTGTGGAGTTCGATCGAAATCGTGACGTTAAGTAGAAAGGTAAAGAAGCAGAAAATAGTGACAAAAATCCCTTTCCATCCTTCTAAAAGTCACTCAGCTTAGTGACTATCAATCATTTAACTTTAATTAATATTGCATCTGTCAGTTGCCACACCTTATAGGAATTTTGTGGTGAGAAATTTTTGGCAACATATTTAAGAATTTACATTTTAGAAAAAATGTCCAATGTCTAATATCTGCTTTTTATTTTGTACGTTTTTTAATGCTGCGACGTAATTGATAAAATTGCAATAGCCCCAGCGAATCTGCACACGTATAATACTCGTGCGTTACACGTGTTCGAATATATAATAAAAATCCATTAGTTTTTTTCAAACGACTTAGGCCTCAGTCACACTGAAAGCAAAGCAAACACGGTTGTCCGGAGCAAACGTATATCCGTAAGCTATCAATCGCTCTGGTTTGCTTTGCTTATTGTGTGGCAGTCGACAATTGCTGTAATGATGATTTTATATTTGCTGCAAAACACTTTGCTCGGAAACGCTTGGCTGAGGCCTTAGAATTCATAACTTCGATTTATTTCGGCGTTTCATTTGCTAACTATTCCAAACATGCTCAGCATGTTCAATAACTTAAAACTTCTTAGGAGCTAATTTCAGATATATTTTGGCGTCGTCACTTGCTAGCTACTCCGAACAGTTCTGCATTACCTGGCTATTTGATCTACCGATGTGTAACAGATAGAGATCGTGTTTAGCGGTCGATCAAATTTGAAATCTACAGTCCTTTACAAAATGTTCATAAGACGTGCACAGAATAAGCGGAAATGAAGAATTAAAGAACATCACATTAGAAACACTCACAAGTAATCAAGAGCTACAACTCCTCTTCATCAAATGGCGCTACCCACCGATGAGAACCGGCGTAAGGCTTCTGACCACCATAATTTTCCTTTTATTTGTTTTTGAACTTCACGACTTCGATTTAACTCCGCAAAATGCATCATTCAAACATCACAAAATGTGTCAATACAATATTGACTTCTGCATAAAATCATTTAGTAAAACCAAAGAGTAATCTGTATAGGTAGAGTGTCGACTCAATAAAGTATCTGTATACAGTAAAAATTTTTATATGAAAAGATTCAGTTTTTTGCTGAGATTACGTTCCTGTGGTCAAAAAATTATTAGAGCAGTTTTGAAAAAGCCAAATTTTTGCCAATTTAAATACCGCCAACATAACGCCCCTTTATAAGTAGTATGAAACAAGTTGGATATCAAAGGGAATGAACATTCGTCAACAAGCATCGTAACTAAGCGACTAAGCGAAAATTATGCTGATAATCAAAGAAATCTATAATGAACGGCATTATGTAAATCTTCATGAAAAAGTCGAGATCATATTTTGCTTTCTTGGCTGAAATTTCATATTTTCAATTCAATTTTCACCGGCATGATTTTATGATTCACTAAATTAATGTTTCACTTCTTGAATCCGAATGGTGATGTGAACCCATTTACATCTTTCAAAGTTAATTGAAATCATTGTCTTTGATTATGTGATTTTGCTTTACCAGTGGCAGGTTGTTAATGATATGATCACGAAGAGGATCATTAGTAAGATTCTCTTGAGGTTTTGAAGGCAATAGCAGGTCATCGAGTTGCCAATTTAACAAACATTACCTCTCCAAGGCTGTCATGACACGGAGGGTCTGTAGAATAATGTGATTTTCTTCTGCATTATACTATCATGATCAGTCAATTCCGTTGTAATTTCTTCAAAACAGCATAAATGTGTTTCTCTCATATTTGGAAACAATTCCGACTGTATCCCCTTTGAGTTCATTTAATAAAATCGAAAGTGCTTACATATTGAAGTTACCACTCTACCTACTATACATATACTTACTCTATGAGTACAACTCATCACACCATATAACTGTGTGTTTGAAGCGCATGGCTAAACATAAGCGGAGTGGAAAGTCGAATAATACCTTTAAAGAAAAAATATAAGATTAAGCTGTATTCGATTTAAAATATTGCTTCTCAGGTCGGGTCAAATTTTAGTTTGTGAATATCTATTGTTTCTACGCTGGGTAGTGCATTAGCCAAGGCAGTATACAGTACAATGTTGAACTAAATTTGTTTCACATTTGAAGATTGTTGAAGAAACATCGCCAGCATCGCCCGTGGTTGGTGGTGGCCTAACGTTGTCTGGCATGCCTGTAAGCCGAGGAGAAGTTGATGGTCGAGCAAGAATAGTCAAATCATTAGCTGAAGCAGCAAGTATCAAGAAAGGTGAAATCTTAATCGTGCCATACACCGACGTTGGTTGGTCGCCTTATTTTCCACTCATCTCTGGTTTGGTCACTGAGAAAGGAGGATTATTGTCTCACGGTAAGCAAATGCATTTGTTTGAAATGTGAGAGACTTACCATTTTGCTGTTGGAGGATTAACCTGATGTTAGGCCTGGTCAAAAACGTTTTTGTAAGATCGACCATGGAGGACACTGGAAGGCAAAAATCTGTCGGATTCATTAACTTAAACTACATAGACGACCGAAAAATAATTGGGTTGGGAGCTGTTGATTTGCCTCTTCCAAAGATCATTTCCCGTCGTCCGGTCAATAACGTTACGAAAACATCTCAATTAAAGCGAGTTTTTCGGACGGTCGTCCACCACCATTACCAGGCATTATAGGTGGTCGATGCCTCACCGACCAGGCATGACTAGGTGGTCGGTGACGGTCCGAAAGCGCTCACTTACATTGAAGTGGTTTTGCATAGGCCTATTATCAAGCGTAATGGAGTCCGTCTAGCAGAAAAGAAAAGAAATACACATTTTGTGCAGATTACTACAGATTGGGTCGTCGGAGAGCTAAAAGCTATAGCAAGAAAAGCTATAGAAAGCTATATAAAGCTATAGAAAGCTATAGATATCTATAGAAAAAGCTATAGAAACTATAGATAGCTATAGAAAAAGCTATCGAAAGAAAGCTATAGCTTCATTTTAGAGAAAATACTCATTAACTGCTTTTTGGTAAAATTCAAACCCATCAAATGCCTCAATGATCCTATCAAATGCTACAATGCATATGTGTGAGCAGCCACAGATTTGTTTTCTACTTTGTTTAAAAACATCGAATTTCAATCAAGACAGCGTGTAGCTGGGTAAGAAATGCAGTACGTTTAAAATCTCAAATAAAACTCCACTCTGCTCACTGCTCATATCAATTTCCTCATTTACTGCCAATTTAATAACTTAAAACTGCATGAAATTACCGGATGTAAATGTTAATCATTCGATCAGAGCATTCTATGAAATTGATTATTTTGGAACGATGCTTTCGAAGCCTAATCGTCCTTGCTCCCTTGCAATCATGCTACAATCGTGATTTCAGATTGCAATTAATTATTATATTATCGCATTGTCGTATTTATCAAGAAATTTCATCTCTACTGTCAATCATTGAATGGAATCATAATTCATGGGAAGTTGGGAGGAAGAATGGCTGTTGGTGAACAATTAGTCCGCGATTGTAACACTGATCGAAGCGTGACGAAAAGCTGGCAGTCGCTAAATTACTAAACTGTGATCTCGTTTCTCTTCAGGAGCTGTAGTTGCTCGGGAATATGGTTTGCCATGCATTGTCGGCTGCAAGCAATCAACTTCGACCTTTAATTCTGGTAAGAAATGCAATGAATACTTTCTTCTTGGAAATGATTCTCAACAATTCAATTCTGTAAACAAATGAGTATGAAATTAACGACAGGGGTAATGAATTCAAGTCAGATGAAATATAGTTCAACATCCTTTTTGGATAATTGTAGCCAATTTGAAATTTGTTTGTTTGGTTCATGACACTGTAAACGGACATTTTCAAATATCTCACCAAGTGTAAAAGTGGAAAATAGGTTGATAGAAATTTCTTCTGCAAATGATGTGCGCTAGAGCTTTCAACACAAATATGACACGATCGTCTTTCGTGTCGTATTCGTATTTTGCTTTTACTTTCACATGTAGGATTAGAGTCGTATTTATTTTTGCGTTGACAATGAGGCACTTATTGTTACGGACCTATTTACACAGGCCTGTTGAAGAGCCAAATAAGTCAGTGACATACAAAATAACCCTGAAAGGGCTGGTGTAGCGTTCACGCGTTGGTAGAGTGTTTCGCTGACTTTGCCGCAAAGAGTTTGTCAGTATATGCCCACTAGCACACATGGAAGTATGGCGATCTTCTCGGCGAGCACTGGACCTTGCGGCGATCGCCAACACGTGCGAGTTGGGTAACGCAGATCTTTGCCGCGTACCGTCAATTAGGAAATTTGCCTGCGTCGCCTGTCGTGACTTCACAGTAGGACAGCGAAAGCGTGAGTCCGCACCGGTGGTTGGTTTTTGACATGAGACGTGTGCTTCGTTGCAGTAAGTAAACAAGCCTTCCTTCTTGCGGCAGGGAATTAACTGGTGCCGCACAGGCTGCCATCGCGTTTATAGAATAGTTCCTCCTAATTTTCAAATTTCTATTAACCCTCTCTTTTTAGCAAATTTTTTGAATATCTTTTAAGCCAAGCAAGCTGTGGTCACCAGATTTCTAATAGCCTATTTTCTACGTATTTTGCAACTTTTGACTGAAGGATAATAAATTTGGCACAATACTTTTGGCGTGAGAGCTATTTTAAAATTTGAATATTTGGAATATTTTGTATGTCTCGATAAAAGTCACCAAATTGGGTTGTTTCTTCACCTGCAGAAACTAAATAGCAAAATGTGCGACTTAAGTGATATTTGAGCCAAGCTAAAAGTTCGAAGTGTTTGATCTTTGACCTAATCTAATGCAATGATGTAATCTCAGAATAATTAACAATAATCGTTTTGTTAACCACATGAACGAGATCTTTCGATTAGTGTTTGGTCTATCAGTTTTTGTTGCAATTTTCCAATTCAAATAGTGATCTAATGGAAATATATTAAAAATTCGCGGGTTTTGACCTTCAACCTGCACCTCAGCCCATGGATGACATTAGACATAAAACTGATGCTGTTTTTCTGAATCCCGTTTCAATGCCGATTCGATTCATGTGTAGTACGGCAAAATTGGTGCAATAGGTTGGGAGATTAGCAAGGGAGGGGTGATATTCGCACCCATCCCGGTGGGGCGTGTTCGTAAAAGAACCCCAGTGGGGCAAGAGTTCATCCATTTTCTGTTGTACCTTTTCTGATCAGCAATTTAGATGGGGGGGTAAGAATATCATAGCATTGGCCATCTGCTACAAGCGAACGTTCATTTTCAGCGGCGTAGTTTGCCATCAACAACAGGCGGTGCTCTCCGAGAATAGAACAGCCTTTTATTTAACCAGTCATATTTCTACTACCTTTTGACAATAATCACTGAATTTGTATTCCAAATCAAATTGCTCAATCATCGTTTTTCAATCGGGTGTAGTCTTCTCCAGATCCAGGGATACTTTAGGTGGAGTATTCTAATTTGAGTTTTTTTAAGATCTGGAACTAAATGTGAAACTGAATAGACCATCAACAT
The DNA here is from genome assembly GCA_907163375.1 of Prostheceraeus crozeri. Classification (NCBI taxonomy): domain Eukaryota; kingdom Metazoa; phylum Platyhelminthes; order Polycladida; family Euryleptidae; genus Prostheceraeus; species Prostheceraeus crozeri. The sequence goes on from CAJQUW010005369.1 coordinate 91,672, forward strand.
ATTGCAGTTGCCTCTAGTTCTACTAACTTTAGCAAAGGCGGGAAATCGGATTTCTGTATTCTGCTGATTCATCGTCTAACTGATCATGTAAAATGCAAATTATGAAGTGTAAAGTGTCTCAGATTAAACAAAAAGCTGTAAGTTAAAGATATGGAAAATCGATGCATGATTATCGATCATGGAGAAAAAGTGATATGTAAACAAAATGTCAGTTTGAAAAATAAATATTTTATCCATATTTTAGAATAAATTATTTCACATTTAATCAAAATAAATAAGTGCCTCAGATTAGACAACAAAGCTGCAAGTCAAACATATAGAAAATAGAATAGAATAGAAAGATATATTTTCAGTTGAATAAAAATCATACAAATCAAGAAAAAAATGAGGTCTGAATCTTGTCAGTGAGTAGTTCAAAAATTGGAAATCAGCAGTCAGCAAAATGTCTGTACGGCAAAGAGGACACATATACAATGAAGGAGTTGAGTCGTCGAGATGTGCTTGTGAATGATAGAATTTGCCGTCCACTTCGAGTGCTGATGAGCGGAACCAGGTCATGCAGAGGATGAGTTGGTGATGAGCACTTTTCAAACAGATTCAATGAAGCTCTGAGTCTCCTGACATCCAAGTTCTCCAGACAAGACGAATCGCACTCCATACCGCAGATAACTCTGTGTGCTTGACGCTGTAACTTACTGAGGTCACTAGACAGATATTTTGGCATGCCAACAAAAGAGAGGAGAACAATATTCAAGCAAAGATCTTAAAATGCAGTTATAAACAGTGATCAAATCAGGCTTACACAAAAAGCATTTCAGAGTTCTAATGCAGTGCAATCTTTTGACAAAAAGCTTAGAAATGTGGTCAAAATGTAGCTGCCAACGCAAATCATTCGATCAAATCGATGCATGCTTATCGATTATGGAGAAAAAGTGATATGTAAACAGAGTGTCGGTTGAAAATCAGATATTTCATCCATATTTTAGAATAAATTATTTCACATTTAACCAAATCTTTTACTTGAGCTCTCCAGATATTCTTTTGATAAAATCCATAATGGCCATTACTCTATTTTACGCTACTTTTAGTCTCTGCGCTACTTTTAGTTTTTACGTGTTTCTGACAACCAATCCAACTTTCATCAAACCCTTATTTGACCCTTATTTTACAGTACTTTTTGGAATTCGAGAATTTTTTTAATTTTTTTACAGAGAATGAAGAATCTCGATCAATTCAAATCACTCATAGACCATTCACAATGTACAAATGAAGTTAAACTTATATAATAACTTTAAAAATTAACTTTATACAGCATTTTAATTCTTGTGATGAAAGGTGGCGCACAGCATTGCCGACATAAAATTTAGGTTATTTATAAAATAATACGTACAAAATGTTCTAATGTTCCTAGAACACACAAGCTGTTGTGTGGGCGTCAGTTAGACCAGAAGTTATCAAGTAATTCATACGGAAAATTTCCTCAATGGTCCAGAGGTCAAGAAGAAGCTCTTGGAAGTCAGCATAAAGGGCATCCAGACTATGAGTGCCACAGCGCTCCAAAAAGTCTGTCACTGCTTCCACGCCGACAGTGGGTGGGGGAGGGGAAAAGTATCGGTAATGACGTTAAAGTTTCATCATAAGAAGTCGCATCATAAAAACAGAAAACTATGAACCATACTATCATATATGAAACTATGATCTATTTCTTTCACAGGTGATCTTGTGAGATTAAACGGCACCAGAGGAACAATTCAGCGGATGACGGAATGACGCTCAACTTTTCAATTTGAAAAAGGAATGAGTGACTTCATCAAAAACAAATGACGGTCTTTTAAATGACGAAAAAAATTACAATTGCATAGATAGGCACTGGTTATAATATAACGATATCAAATTTATTTTCTATTTTAAAAATAGAGCTCAATGTGATGTGCCATACTGACTTTTTCTTTCGTCAATTTGGCAGATGATGATATTCAAAGTATTTTTACTAAGCGTTTTATCTAAATAATAAGCTTGCATAATAAATCAATTTTGCTTGAAGAAGACACTGAGCCTACAGTGGTCAATGAAACGTTGCCACTGTAGGTGTTGTTTGGTCGGATGAGGCAGCTGTCCGATTAAAATTCAAAGATGGACGTCTTCGCCTTTGGCTGAAGTCTGGGCAAAACATTCCTGTCGTTTTTTACATCAGGACGAGGCAGGAGTCAGGACACTTCTCATCTGGGGAGCCATTTGGAGTGATGGTCGCAGTTCAGTGCATGTCATGAGGGAAAACATGAACTCAGAATGCTATGTTCGAGTGCTCGAAGAACATGTTTATCCTTTAGCATTCAGTTTAGGTGATCCATCATCTGATTGGTTTCTCATGGATGACAATGCTCCATGCCATCTTACTAGGTCAACTCAATTGTATAAAGGACTAGGAATACGAATCTTAGACTGGCCAGTACGGTCTCCCGTCTTGAATCCAATCGAGCATGTCTGGTCGATAAATGGTCGGAAACGGCGAGTTCGTCGACGATTTGTCTTGACAATGATTTGATTCGGTTGGAATCTTTAGTGAGGCAGGAGTGGAATCAGATTGATCAACAGATGATCAGAAGTTTGATCGGTAGTGTGCCTAATCGCATCCGAAAAGTAATAGAACTTAGAGGAGACGAATCTGGCTATTAGGGAACGCATCCATCTATCCATTTCAAGGACTAGGCCCGTGCTGGTATAACAAAGAAAAATATTTAATATGATATATGAAACAAATTCATTCAATTATAATTAAAAACTTATTGTTTACTATAAAATGTTGTTGTTTTAACTAATTTCTAGCTATTTATGTGACTGACTGTGTGACCTCATGCTTTCAAGTATGTAGTAGCAGACTACCGTAGTTTACGAATTAACTTGTCACGGCTGATTTGGTATTGCAACAAATTGACATTACAGTGAATGAGGATCAACCCAGGTTGCTTTCTTTTCTTGATTTTGTGAATAACCGGACTAGGTTAATTAAATTTGTAGAGTAACTGGTTAATTGTGTAATTATAAAGTTAAGTAATGATATTATGCTTACAGTTACCTTGCCGTTAACTACACTAATCATTTAAGTGTTGTTAATTGTTTTCGATCAGTAATTGCTAATTTATCCCGTACTTGCCGCGTTTGAATGTTGTTAAACTATGCCAATCGTGTCTACTCGAAAGTGAATTCAAGGATGCAATAAGCGATCTAATCAGATGCGTCGATCGATGCTTTGTCAGATTTATAATATCAAAACAGGATGTTCTCATAATTATTGTAGAATTAACAGCTTCTTTAATCGTTATGGAGCGTCAGTGAATTTTGATTTGATGTGTGACCAAAGTTTGAGTAATTACTCTAATCCGCACGAATTCAATTACTTCTGTGTGAAATCTCTGATAAAAGTGACGACTCGACATTTGGTCAAAAGTGGGAGACATAAAATTATTGGAAATCATAAATGAAAATTGTAATGTTCCAATTCAGTTAGAAAATTTATGAATAATAGACGATAAAAGTGATGTTAACCGACTTGAATATGTCGTCTAAGTGAGTTATTGATGATTTAAATCATTTTTCGCAGCGGATTTTCTTTAATCAGGATTATATTTTATCAGAATTAGCTTAGTGATGTATTACCCAAACCATTCCCATGTAGTTTCTCAAGACACCCTATTCCATAGAATTTGCCGTTTAGAATAAAGAAGCTGATGATAAATATCCACCGTGTGTATAGCCTACTTAAGTACCGTCATTCGTTCTTATAAAGCGATTACATTTCGAATGTGCTTGCCTAAAAATGCTGACTTGAATCATGTCATTTCAGTAAGATTTTCACTTTAAAATTCAACCAAATATCATTTGTGGTTGTGTCGTAGACGCCCTTTTAAATGATCTATTGTTGCAATAAAGATGAAACCATAAAATACATCAATTGAGAACTTGTCAAGCTAAAAGAACTATTGGCAATTGCGTCTAAAGCCACAAAAATTGAATGCATGCTAAAACAATACAAAAGGAACTGATTTGCAATTACAATTACGTCTAAAACTGCGGAATTCAATGTCAAGTGCTAAAACAATAAAATTGGAATATCAAAAAGACGCAAATTTGATGTTTATTGCCATTCGTCACAAATAAATGCTCACACTTAGGTTACTTTCAAAGAAAACTCGAATTCAGATCAAATTGATGGTTCAAATTTAACGTGGTCTTCTGCATGCTTGCGAGTCTTAAAACATTTGATACAAAAGTCTCAATCGTAGAAATGTGAAGGTACTGCGTGTTGAAATTGATTTGTAAACAAATCCCAAAACAAACAAATTCTTTATCCACTTCTTGTATTGTTAAGTTAAATAAAACAAAAGAAATACTGTACACAAGTTAAAAGGATTACGATGACATGTCCAGAGGCCTTTCGCCGGTTCACTTCAGTGGAACACACCGGATTACGGAATGGCAAGTTGCGATGTCTGACAGGGAGCGGTCACGAGAGTGAGCTAATAAACATGAATATTAATCTGCTACCACGCAAGGTGAAGTTGATACGTTTCTTTCTGTACACAAAGAGCCGGCATCATAGCTTTAATAATGAGCGACTCTAGAATTTGTAGATAGCGGAAATTTTTACTACTACCGATGATAGAAAAGTAAGATGACGGACTACGATTTTGGTCAAAAGTTCTGCAAGATATAATGTGACTATTAACACAGCTGGCAGGAGCATTTCTGGATCTTGGTCTTATACCCACAGTAATAGCCCATTTCGGGAGATGTTCAGCAATTCTCATGGATAAGCGGCGCTCAGTACGACCGACATAGCTGAGTCCACAGCTGCATTCGAATTTGTAAATTATATGAGATCGGTCGACTTTGCTCAGCTTATCCTTGAGAGAACCAGTCGGAATAGTATGGGCACGGAAAAGAATAATCGGATCCGCAGCAGGATATGCTCGTTTAACAGAAGAGATCAGACGAGAGCGAACTTGCGTCAGACATCGCAACTTGCCATTCCGTAATCCGGTGTGTTCCACTGAAGTGAACCGGCGAAAGGCCTCTGGACATGTCATCGTAATCCTTTTAACTTGTGTACAGTATTTCTTTTGTTTTATTTAACTTAACAATTACAAGAAGTGGATGAAGAATTTGTTTGCTTTGGGATTTGTGTACAAATCAATTACAAAAGTCTCAAGACAGATCACATCCGCTTTAATTTCTTATCTCTTCCGTGGCTTCGCAGTCAAGACATGAAGTGAGCTCTATTAAAGAATGCTATAAACCATGAAAGTCTTCCTGCTTGTCATTTGAATAATTTCTTTTTTATGTCTGTCAAAATTTGTTTAGATAAAATACACTAGCAATTGTCGCGTGGATGACAAATATTGACTGAAAATGTTTAAAGCCGTATTTGAAGACTGAAGTTATGTAAAATTCATGATATGTAATCTTAGATAACACTAAGACGATTCTTCAATTGTAGCCATTTCAATCAATGTCTGTTGGATTTTGCTCATTTCATACATTGTTTATCAAGTCGAGGTAGCTAAGAATAATATGATGTTTTCCTTTAATCCTCTTGTAGCACCATCTGATATTTATCATTGTCTGATACTTCAATGTTACACGAGTCAGACAAGTGCAATTTTCGTGAATTTCGTGACGCCACCTCATGAAGCCTCAAACACATCTGGTGAACCAGAGTAAGTTGATGACGATTAGCGGTCCCATGTGAATACGTTTACAATGGCTGGTATGAACTCAAAGAATGATAAGCCTATCTCGGCGTGTTGATCAATATTTCAACACTTTTTCCATGCATCTATTGATGACAAGCCAAGTCAGTGGACTTTTGCAGACTCAGTAATTAATAAACTGATCAGTAAAGTCTTGTTTTCTACTGAAACTGTTTCTTAAATGATATTTGTAATTGTCAGCCATTACAATTAGTGTTCAACTATTTTATGACCAAAATGCGACTGCTCCCACTGCTGCGACCTGCTGCAGAGAATGATGCCGAAAATGAGACTTTCACAGAATGATGTTCACCACATAGTTATTACGCATCTGTGCGTCTGTCGAGTTCTACTAGGAGGGAATGTAAAATTCAAGTTTTTCAAGTTATATTGTAGCAGTGAAAAGGGTTGAACAGTTGTGATGGCCAGTGCATTTGAAGATAAAGATAGTCGCCCAATTCATTAATCCAAAACAATATCCAATAACAATAAACACCAAATCAATGTGATATGAAAGTAATGTGTGAGCGCTTTCGTGATCTCTATTCATGTGCAACGACCAAGTGAAATGAAATGCAACAACTAGGGAAAACTGGGAAAACAACTCAAAACGGTACTAATGAACTGTCAATCACCACGGCAACAGCAGGGCGTAGACGAACTCCGCGGCTTGCTTCCAAGAATGAACAAAGCTTCTAGAATACGCAACTTAACATTTTGACTGGAAGAACAGAAAATCGAAAAATATGATGAAAACGTATTACCAACAAATGGATCACATTGATAACTTCATTTTTTATCTGATTAAATGCTTGCTACTGTATATCTGTCCTTGCATTATATATTTACCGGCTCTCCCAAACTTATTAATAAAACTTATAATCAAATTGTGGTTATTATATAAAACAAGAAATTTATCCAGAAAAGATGCAAAATCACAGCTAAGATTTATTAATTCATAAGAATACTAAGACGTGAGATTATGTAAATATTATTGAACATGCATGTTTTTCAATATACAGATAATTCATGATCAATTTTGACATTTGAGTTGTAATGCATGTAATGATTTACGCATGGCCTTTTCTTCCGATCCGTATCATTTCACTTACTTGTACATCTCATCCGCCATCCATCATACATTGTATATGGACATTTTTATCATTTCATGACTCATCACATCAATGTTATGTATATTTGTACTACGTTTTCCAAGTTGGAAATAAACGTTTTGACTTTTGACTTTTGACTTTTGAACTGCTTGTCTACAAATAGATGAGGATGGATTATAAGTTGATGAACCACGAAAAAATTAGAGACCACGAAAGCGCTCATGGATTACCTTCATATCACATTGTTTTGATTTGGGTGTTTATTGTTATTGGGTATTGTTTTGGATTAATGAATTGGGCGACTATCTTTATCTCAAAGAACAGCTCTACTTGGTCATGATCGCTCACATCCATGTCTCTGCGTGCATTGTCTCTTATTTACTAGACAGAAGACAGCTGTCATGCCAAACTGAAATTCTTTGGCTCATTCGTGGTAGTAAGCAGATTCGTTCATTTGCTGGATGAAGTACAGGGTGATTCAAAAGTCTCCATACATAGCAAAAGATAATTTTATTATTCTAAGTATGAAGACTTTTGAATCACCCAGTACGTTAATTTTAAGAAATGTTCATTAAACTCCGAGAATGACGTGATGAGAAATGGCTGTCAGACCTGACCTTTCTTACAGATATCACAGCGTGTCTTAATCATTTTAATTTGCAGATACAACGGACGAATCAATCAATAACAGATTTTTTCTGCAATATCAAATCATTTCGGTTGAAATTGCAATTGATTGAATCACAGTTAATGTCTTCATATATGACACATTTCCCGACATGTAAAGCCTATGTTGCTTCTGAAAGTCATGATAATGTTGGCCTACGTAGGTGCCCTTGCTCTAGACATAAAGCGAATGCGTCAGGAAATGGTCAGTCACTTCCAGATCAAAGATGACTTTGAATTTCAACTATTTACAGATCCTTTTTCGGTTGAAATCAAAGGTGTTCCATCCTGATTTTGCAGTTGAAATCAGGATTTTGCTCATTGCAGTTAAGTCAGCAGACTCGGAAAGTCGAATATCAAAATGAAACTATGATTGATTTCTATAGTGAACTAAGTAATTCAATCTAATAATTCAATGCCTCTGCTTGCTACTGTTACATAAACCAGGAAGGTAACGTCATAATGCGCGCTGAAAGCTTTACTTGCTCTTGACACGATCATGGAGGGTGTGCTTCGCTGGTCTAGGTGATCTTCATGCCGCGTTAGCAGTTCGAAGACTGGGTTCGATTCCCACCCGGCAAGCCATTTTCATGGTGGTGGGAAGAACAAGGCGTATTGAAATATCATTTCGACCTCGTGAAAGCCGGAGGCATTGAATTATTCGATCGGATGTATAATTACACGAGAATGCCGCACAAGTAATTGTGATACTTGTTGTGGATAGATCTAATTCTGCGATCGTCGACTTCTTGCCTTTAACCTAAATCATTTGCAAATATTTTATGACTGAATTTGAAATTAAGATTAGCGACAATTACACTGCAAAGCATTTATACTACCTGAAAAATGGTATAAATATAAAATGAAAAGTAGCCCACAAATTAAAGCATAAAAAAATTGGCCTTCGATAAAAGCAAATTGTGCACTCCTGAGAGCCTAGTTTTCAATTTTTGCATGGTATGTTTAAAAATAATTTAATATCATCTGCCTGTGTGTTATTTTGTTAACAATAAGTTTTGATCGGTGATATACATGTATACTGGAATGTGATCAAAAATTTAATAAAATTGATAAGTTGACTGATACTAAGATGCTTGCTAAATGTAAATGTGTTTAGCTTCATAGAAAAAATGTGCATTAGCACATGAGTTTTTGACTTGAATAACGCCAAAAATTATGACCCTAGACCTAGTATTGCTCACTTAATCCGAAACAACAAAAATGCTTTTTATCGAAAACTTCAATGTGCCTTCCATTGGAAACACATCGCGTTTTCTACAAAGTATGATGCTGTCTGACCAGAAGAAGAACCGCATAGAACTCGGCAGACACACAGATTCATAGCACTCATAGGGTAAACATCATTCTGTGAGTCTCATTTTGGATGTTCCTGATACACAACCTCGTGCTGGCGACCGGACCTGTAAATTGCTTACAACTGTTAAGATAGAAATTGATATCTTTGAATGTTTTTAGATTAAATTATTGTTTTTGATCTTCATGAGATGCAAAGATTACATATGCAAATTGATCAATTTTGGCTTTCATAGCATGTTGCCAACCTTCATCAGTGTCCTATGATGAATATGAAATGCGTAGACGTGTTGATAGACGCCGTGATTTATTATTCAAAAAGATCAAGACAGGGAATCAGTTATCGTACTGTCTATCCATGGCATAGAGATGTGTGCACAAGGATTTAGAATGCTAAGTCACACTAAACATGATATACATGTAACATGAAAAATAGTCAACTTACGATTTGATTGTTATCGAAATTGCAAGTGCTTTGTTATACACATCAAGGCAGCTTTAGAGGTTACCGATTTATTCAATTCGTTGATCAATTGAACAGGAAGGATGTACAATGGTTGGCAGAAAAACATTTTGTTTAAAAACTATAAAAAAACATTTCCAAAGATTTCTTTCAGTGATCATTTTGTAATTATTTCATGACGAACTTTGAGAATTTATCTTATATTATTTAAATATTATTATTATTAGACATAATCGTTGCCCTGGACGATTGCAATAGCCAGTAAGAGTGAAAGAGAGTCGATAGGAAATAAGCTTGTTGAATAAATTCGCTTTGAAATCGAACAAATTTATTCGATTTATGCGACACTACGCGTTTTAGTCAACTGATTAGTGGTCATTTATTCTCACTTTGTCATGAATTCCGTTGATGGAAAGGGTCATCTTGCATCAGCTTGAGAATCTAGCGCTCGATTCTCCAAATTTCGCAATAACAAGCAATTCGAATGTCATCTTTAACATAAGTGACAATAAATAGTCGAATTGAGTTCGAGAACTCATTAGGAATCGCATGTCTTATTTCTCAAGAATGTGCTAACAATAATGGATTGTCGAAGACAAGAGAAACGGAATCCATAAAGGAAATCAAATTATATTTCAATCAAGGCTGGGCCAAAACTTGGGGTCAAAACCCAAAATCCAAGCCCAAGTTTAAATAAATGAATGAAATCAAGTAAACGAAGTGCATTCTTTGTATTTTTGTGCTGACTAAGATTCTTCTATGTGCCAAAATTCCTATTGGGCATATATTGAGAAATGTAGTATTAGTGGGAAACGATTAGTAGCACGTAATTAGTAGCCTAAGTACATGCATTACGTCATAAAGTTTTCTTTCAATTTAACCTTCACTGATATACTGACTATCTGAAGATCTTTAATTCAATTATGATTGAGTTACACATTGCTCATAGCAAAGCAGTTATTTTAATTTTATCATTTAGAAATATAAACAAACTTGACAAATATTATAGCTGCGCAGTAAGTGCATGGTTAAACATGTTTGAAATACGAAATCGGAATGAATATATTTTTGGATAAATGTCGGCTATCGCAGAAAGTTAAGGGTGCGAAGATAACTACGAAGATATAAAATATGCGGAATATATAAAAATTCAATATGAACAGATGCAACAAAATACATGTAAGCTTACAGTAGATACAATATGTATGAACTTTCAATGCGTGGTATTGTCAAGCCCAGATTGAAACAGTTAATAATCAGAAGTATTTCATTTTTGAAATATTCTGTGAATCCAGTGGATATTTGATAGAATATCAGAACTTTATGCTCATATCATGTAGTTCTCCTAAGATTCAAATCAAAATATTGATTTTTGCAACTTGATCTGTATATATTCAGCATTAATGGAAAACAATTTTGTATAGAAAACCCAAGTTTGACCCAAAACCCAAGGTCCAACCTTGTTTCAATCATCTAATCCTCACAGTAAATACCTACGGTACATTGTACATGTATATTAGTTTAATAGACCCATTTGTTGTGGTATCGTTGGTATCTCAAGTGATTTTCGATCGATTTAGAATGAGGGCAAATACGCTATCAATAATTGGATTGGAGCATGAGTCAGATTGATTGATCAATTTCTAATCAAGTGAACTAGCATTGTATCTGTAGCAGTTTGAGATTGACAAAATGCTATTTGGGCATCATCTGAATTCTAAGCGCCTTCGATACACTCAAATCAAGCATAAATAATGTAGCACCGCAGGCATGGTGTGCCTGGAGAGGCGGTTTCATTTTGACAATGTCCGATTATATTTCTCGACTGTTTCTGATGTATTTTGCATGAAAATTTCGAAAATCATGGTTTAAAAATGACACGATTAGCCATTTTCGAGAAAATGAAAAAAATTAAAAATGGCGGACGTGAAACCGAAACTGCAGTCTGGGGCTTAGCTAATATGTATTATGCATCAACAGCAAGTCTTGGAGGTCTTAATAGGTTCTTAAAATTTCTTGTATGTAAGCGTCATTTTTGCTTGTGTACAAAACCAGCATATGTGAATCAGTGGCCTGCATTAGACCGATCAGACCTGTAAGACTTGTTATTAATGCATAATGAATATTAATCGGGACGCAGGTTGCAGTTTCGGTTTTAGTGTCCGCAATTTCTTGTTTTCGTCATTTTCTCGAAAAAGGCTAATCGCGTCATTTTTAAATCATGATTTTCGAAACTTTCATACAGAAATACATCAGAAACCGTGTAGAAATATAATGGGAAATTTTCAAAATGAAACCGCCCCTCCGTATAGGGCAATGCAGTGAAGTTAAGTTATTGCGATACCGAAAATGTAAATTGAGGAATTAAAGCTACTATCAAGAAAAGATATAAAATGCAAATGACCGATACAATATATTGAAATGGACAAACCATGAGAAGAAATAAGCATTTAAAGACAAATTCGGTCAGTCTATAAGCAGAAAAGATGTCGTAGCCTAGAGGATTGATTCCATCAAGCTTACAGGTCCAAATTACCTGTTTGATAAGTCATCTATTGATAAATTGGAGCATGGACTCTATCATACGCACGGTAGTCCATGACTCATCTCATGTGTTGCAGATGATCCGATTTCTAAGGCTAGTGGGGGGGGGGTTCTATTTCGCGCATATTAATGAAGAAATCTATGGGACCTATAGATGGATAGCGCTTCCGATTCAGGATTGACCGCACTTAACAGTATGACCACAGAATTAGATTGTTCAAGCGTGTCACTTTGCTAGAAGTGCAAACTGATTTAAAACGATGGCACATTCAAGAACTTACTAAGTGGGCAAAAAGAAATTTTTAATACTTTGCACACATAGAAATAATCGCGCGCCGCTTGCCGATTGCTTTGAATTCTTTCAAAATGCTCCGATTGCCACGGTTCCTTCAGATTTGAAGAATTCAGATCATTGCGCACAAGTTTTCTCGATAAAGTTTGGCCTTCCGATCATTTTTGAAAAAGTTATCAGGCGCACGAAAATACCCTCACAAACTTCTGTGTAGAGTTGGACATCGACTATGTCTCATTTGCTGTGAAATCCGATTGATAACAGTCACTGAAATTTCGCAATTTGGCGTGTTTAATGCTGAACTGGCTGCTCATTGTTCGATTACTATGGTATTATGTCAGCAGATTGTGCCACTTTATTAACGTTACATGTTCCTATGTTTCCTTTCTAGTCAAACAGAAGAAGAGACGATCGGTCCAATTCTGTGGTTGCAGATGACTCGATTTCTAAGGCTTGTGTGGGGTTTTATTTCGCGCAGATTAATGTGGAAATCTATGGGACCTCTAGATGCATAGCGCTTCCGATCCAGGATTGACCGAACTAAACAGTATGACAGTATCGCTAGCCCATAGAAATTGACAACAATAAAACCTCTAGAATGGAAATTAAGCTTCATGCAATGCACAATAACGGCGCATAAATCGCACGCATTTTCACTTAGATGCACCTGCCAACGTCTGTATCATTGGGTTAGAATCAGTCACATGAGTAAATCGAAGCTTTTAATTGGTTCTTCATGCCCCAACTTAGTTCCCCCGGATGTGCCGCGACCTTGAGTCAATTTCCATTCTAGCTAACTTCAGATAAACAGTTGATTTCTATGCGCTAGCCTACTGAGGTACACCCAGATCAGATAATAGAACTTGTCATCCAATATTGTGTTTCAGCCATGCGCCTGCTGACACGAGTTCTATCCGAGTTTCTGCATGGAGCGATACTAAAAATGAGACTTTCACAGAATAATGTAGGCTAAACCTATGCCTACTACGAATCTGCACATCTGACGAGTTCTACCTGGTTCCCTTTCTTGTCAGACTGGATCAAAGAAAAACACAGATAATACAATGGGACGCCGATTCTAGATTTCGGCAAAAAAAGTTTTCTTTGATTAAGCAAAAAATACTAAGTGTAGAGTCATAGTTTTTGACATGGAGTGTCTTCCGGGCATTTCCCATGATGTGCATGTGTTATTATGTCTCGCTATCATCAGATCGGCAATGCATGCAAGATTCTGACCAAATGTGGATTATATTTCTCAAAATGCTTGTGTTTGCCGACATTAGGAGGCTTACCAAATCTAAATGTGTTTAGCTTCATAGACAGGGTTGCATGAACATGATCGGAAATGCCCTGAAGACATTCTATGTCAAAAACTATGACTCTGGGCTTGATGCTTTTCGCTTAATCAAAGAAAAGTCAGAAACTTTAATTTTTTCCAAAAACTGCACTCTGCATCCCATTGGCGTTTTCTTTGATTCAGCTTGACAAGAAGAGAGACCAAGTAGAAATCGCTAGACGCGCAGATTCGTAATGGGCATAAGGGCCCTTCATTCTGTGAAAGTCTCATTTTCGGCCTCGCTCCAGAAACTTCACCTGGCTGCCGGACTTACAGATCGGAAGTGGTCATTAGCATAATAAGGATATCAATAAGACATTCCTCACCAAATATTATGGCTTTAGACTGAGCATGCTTACTGAAGACAATCGTTGTATAATGTCATTTCCTCCAAAAACTACAGCCTGCTTAACATTGGATTTATGTTTTGCGCAGTGTTGGGCGCGATTATTCGATTAAGTCGCACGACTTTTTCAACTTATGCATTATTCAATACACTACATGGAATTCTTGGCTTGTGTCCAGATACTCATGGCTGCATCACTTATATTTTGAGACATAATTTGAATACATTATTGCAAATCAATATCATTAAGCTTTCATATGGTAATATTCAAGTAGTTCTTGTAAAATGTTTTACACCTGTAGTAACATGAGAATTGAATAGACATCTACGTGTATATTAATTAGCTCATTTTGGCACATTTTCCGAAAACAGAAATCTGGCCGCTTGAAGCTTCATGCTTTGAGATTCTGCAGATTCAAATCATCAAAATGATTGGCTACATTAATTTGCTTCATTGATGTAATCCTAATCCGACCAAGACATTGGCCTATCTCCGTTGCTCATCAAACATCATCTTGATATGTGTAATAGTTCACCCTTCACTCTCATAGTTGAGATGATATGATAGATAATAGGATTCACATGCATGAGGCCGAATTATATTGTTACGTGTGCCTAATTCTAGTATTAACAATGATTTAAATCCTACACGCACACCTGGCATCCAGTGCTCCATTAAACTTTTGAATTTTATTGAATGCGCGTTAAAAGAGGACGGAGTAGGACAGGAAAAGCTGGGATTGAACGTTAGACTCGCTAAAACATTATTGGGTCACGAGGATTGTGCATAAGGTTATTCACTTCAAAAACCAAGACTTCAATCAAGGTTAGTTACTTCAAAACATACATTCAATCTCTTCATATTAAATTAAGACACTGACTGTTCAGCAGAGCATTCGAGGGAGGCAACTTTTTCAGTTCGTACAGTTCCTCGCTCATTTGGCGATTCTGGTCGTTCATTCAGTTCGCCGTTAATCTCAATTTTGCGCCAAGCCTGAACGGTTCATTGTTACTTCATTGAAAAACATCAGTTCGCTTAGTTATTTTCCGTTCACTTGGCAAGACGTCATATTCACAGTAATGTCCTTGTCAGACTTTCGGTAGCACGGATTTTCGACCGCATTTAGTATCCCATTAAAAATCCAATACCTCACACTGCTAATCCCTATTGTTTATTATTCTACCGTTCATCATTCTGTCATTTTCAAAACAATTTCAGTGGTTTATTACTTATGGATCCATATTTGCACTTGTAGAAATATTGAGCAGCTACAAAACAGGCGAAGTAGATGATAGATATTTTACTTGTATTTGAAACCACATTCAAAATCAATTACTCAGCATCATCACCATTACATGCAGGCCTAGCGTCATAGGGCAGCCTATTAGAGTAGTGCTAAATTTTCCGGAGAGTTCTCACCACTAAATTGAATAGATGAATCGTGAACATCAATTGTTGTCGACTTTTCACAACTTTTCAATGCCTATAAACTTCGATCACTTTTGAAGAAGGCAATTTTTCTGATTTTTTCTTATTGAAAAATAGGAAAGACATTGTGATTTAGTCTACTGCAATTATATTTTCTGTCCTAAATGATGGACCTTTTGATATGTCAATGGAATCGAGAATTGTATGGTGTTAGGAACATAAGATAATGGTAAAAATTAAAACTAAATGTGCACTTTTCAAAATGAAAGTTAGTGACTTGGTGAACTCATAAAAAAACATGTGTCATCAATGTAGCAAGTAAAGCCCTTATTTAATGATTCCAAATTTGAAAATACCTCAACCAGCAACTGAAATAAAAAAAATGTGGAAACAAATTTCACGTTACATACTCACATTGCACATATTTCATTGATATTCCAGATTTTTCCGGATATTGAGAGGATCATTGAAACAAAATCTTCGAATTCACGTAGTCATGTATTCGGACTGAATTTGCTAAAATTGTAACAAATCGATTCAATTTTCCTTGGACAACTTTCCATTTGTACTCTGGCGACTGCAATTGATCCCTGATCAAAGAATTTGAAATTCGTTAATGAGGAGGTGGCATCAGAAATTCGTTTGCGACTAGGACTGTAATTATGAAAAAAGCACAAAATGCTTCAGTTCAAGATTTTAAACTAGAAATAAGTGACTCTCGAAGTAGGTTACCTTCATTTGCTTTTGATGCGCCTGAAGTTGGAATATCTCATGTTAACAACGAAAGCGACAGGATTCAAGACTAATTAGCATTGTTTCTTTCCCGACACTGCACTTCCAGTAGGAATCCACTCAAGTGGTAGAATCAATAACAAGACCATTTTCCAATACTGGTCTCAATGTCTCGCAAGCTACTTTCGATTCAGACGACCAGCGTGCCCTCAAAGCGAGGGTTTGGCATCGATGGGACACTGTTTCAAAGAAATCGAATGGCTTTGAGACCCGATAACGCTGACAAGGTTATTATTGAATTTGAATGAAACGCTTTGAATGGTAGACTTTGATTTTGATACTGTAGTCACTAATTGTCGTTATTTAAAGATGGTGATGAGTTTGATCCTTGTTTTGTGCTTCATGCGTTTGTTCTTTAAAATATTTTTCTGCAATTGCTCCAAAAATTAATAAAGCTATATTTTGATATATTTTTCATTCTCTTAAACCACCGTATGTCTGGCTGGTGATATTTGCAGATGTACCGGTATGAGAAAATAGGGTAAAACAGAAAAATATAACTTAAGAGTGAAATATCAAAAGAGACTGCAGATGCTACTGATAATCTTTCATGGGCCAAGGATGCAATTTTTTACAAAAATGTTGAAAAAGTCGATTAATCGCGCGACTTTTTTCCGCTCGACTTAAGTTGCGCCCAACCCTGGTTTTGCTTCACTAGATCCTGCCTGACAGGAAACGGAACTGGGCAAAACCCTGCAGACGCGCAGACTCGATTGAGCCATGTACGCTATATGGTGCACGTTATTCTGCGAAGGTATCATTTTGACCTCCTTCCCTGCAGAATCTTGGGCACTACTGCAGTTTAGTGCACCCTCTTTTACCCCTACTGCAGTTTAGTGCACCCTAAAATGCATGTGAGAACAACATGATTTAATCAACAGAATGAATGCCGTTCGTTCTTCCCTATAGTTATAAATGAGTGTCTTTGTGTCTTCGTGTGTCTTCGTCTTCGTCTTCGCACATTACACCGAGCGCGCGCTTCGGTGTAATGTGCGTAGTCATCGTTTGCGGGAGAATGCGCCGTTGTTTTAGGGTGCACTAAACTGCAGTAGGCGCGTTTCCGTCTCTTTCATAGAGGGTGCACTAAACTGCAGTAGTGCCGAATCTTGTTCAGTAGGTCGATTTTGATTGGCGGTCGAGAGAGAGAGAGACATGAACATAGAATTCTGCTACTTTTAGACCTATATTAGCTCGATTTTCTCTATGATAAATAGATGAATATGAGCAGCTGAGCTCATCGATAAAATAAAATGTCGTCACAATTTGATCTTTATCACTATCGGTCTAATCTGAACGCGCTCTTAATGGTCAAATTGATAATCAGACAATGAGCGAGTTAATTAAGACAAGAGATGACACTAACTTAATTTCATGAAATAGTTAACATTTGCTAGGCCGGGGAGGCACACATGATAAGCCTTAAACCACAAAACGTAAACAGTGATCCAACACTAAAGTTTCAATGAGAGCTGGCATACAGAATAATTTATAAGCCACAAGCCGCCTTTGATTACGGAGACACACGATAGGTCACAAACCATAACGACAAGTATTGTTGGCACGATGAAAAATGTGAAATGATTTCAATTATTTATATTTTTCAATTGAAATTTTTCATCATCATTTATTTCATTGAAAAATATTGAAATATATGTCAATCAGTTGACGAATTAGTAAGACGATAAAAATTGACAAAATTTCTCGTTTTTTGTCAGGTCACTAATTTTCTGTACGCTGTGTGACTTTTTACTTATTGAGAATGTTTAGGAAACATGAATGGAGGAAATGATCTCACGCCCTGAATAGTCAGCATTTCAAATGTGAAGTCAGTAGGGTCAGTGGTTCAAAAGCTAGGAGCTTTGATGTGCAAAAGTAGCATTTTTCTCTCGTTGAAGTAATGTGTTTTCATGTCATGGTACACCTGATCGATCATTACGTCACCCTTGCTTCCATGAGCAACATCAGAGGAAATGCAATCGACTCTTAGCTGCCTTTAGTATGAAGGTGGGGAAATTTGAACCCAATTTTTGTGGATCGGCGGTGGAAAGGAAGAGCAAGTGTTTAAGACGGTCTTGGAGTTGCGAGAAAAACCTTTATTATAAATAGGGATGATTGTTGGAATTTTGCTGAAATAAATTTACGTTTCTTTAAATTATTCATTTATTCTTCATTTTTTCAGAAAATTCCAACATGAAAAATTTTAAAAATATTTTTCATGAAAACTGTCAACACTAGCCACAAATCATCAGCCATAAGTAATAGGCCACAGGCCGTCACCCAGTTGAGAATCCTTGGGCGATGATCTTCAATAGAACCAACGTTGTTATACAACATTTTTTATGCTCCTACAAAATTTAGAAAATTATCACGTACATGTATTTTCTTCTTCTGCCTGCTTGTGTTATCTGTCATGAGAAAATTTATTGTCAAAATGACTTGTGACTTATGGAGGATCGTGACGCGACATGTGAACGATGACTTACGGCTTGTTCTGTGTGCCTCCTGCCTTAGAGTGCATATTACAATATTTAAAGCAAAGTTAGATGGATATTGAGTGAATATCCTGCGTGTTGCTGCCGACTGCCCTTATTGTTGGGCGATGTACTGTATACAAGCACATTCATACAATGCTGCTTTCGAAAGTTACATTGGGCTTGCTTGTACAGAATTTCAGAATTTTCATCAAGCTGTTCAGGGAATTTTATAGTCTGTTGTTCATATCCGCTGCTGATGGAATGAAAATCTTGGATTAACACTGAAAAATCAATATTTGGACCATACTTATCAAATACACATAGAATTTTTATGTTTTCAGAGAGAAATGTGAATGCACAGTAATCTCATATCTTTTCCTAGAAGATTGATGTTTCAGTGTCGTTTTTCTCTGGCATCATCAGAGTTTTCAATAAGCATATCGGACTTGTCAATTATAAATATTTAAACACGGTTCTGCGAAATTTTCAATCGTGGATTCATGCCTAATTTTAATTGTTAATTCGTGGAGCCGCTAACTTAGAATAGCTTAATAGGATAGGAAACGCATATTTTTTTACAATAGAAATCGAAACACATAACATGTAAGTACATGTAATGCAATCAACAAAGTATGAAATGCAAGTAAATTTGAAATTCAATATAAGTGAAACACTATAAAGTCAAAATAAAAAGAAGTACAATCTGCACACAAATGGGATGGAAGAAATTCGCCGAATGTTCGTTCGGCTGTAAAGAATGACAACTCTTTGTGAATGGGATGTGAAGGAGGAATTGGGCGATGTAGAGCATATGAAGAATAGGATAGAGGATAATATTAGGTACTCTCACCAAATACCTTTCATCACAGGAATGCTTGACTAAACCACTATTATCTTTGTGTTGTCTTATATCAAATTTTGATTTGCAATTAGATGTTTAGCTATGTTTCCTCAGGTTTGGAGAGACTTTCCTTTTCACTCTTTCGATATGGTTGGCTAATTCGTGGGACCGCTAACTTAGAATAGCTTAATAGGATAGGATGCGTATTGGATATGGTACAAGTTGGAGGTTAGGGGCCGAAACTTTGCTTTATGCAGCCACATGGTTCCTCTCTGATGACTCCGTGTATAGCGATATTATATGAGATTCTTCATTTTTCTGGTTATCTTCATTTGTAATTTTAGTTAGCTTCTCGTCATACTTCACGCCGAGCTCTCATCTTAAAATTAAAAATATAAAACAAAATTGACTTTTAGTTTTGTTTTATTTCCCTTCTCCTTAAAAGTTGGGTTGACCAGCACTGGACTTTGAATAATCTAATTTGCTGCATGATTTTCCACTAGGTTGCTTGTTTAAGTTTATATTCTTCCGCTTCCATTATTCTTCGAATTTTTTTAACAGTGGGTGATTTAATTCAATTATTAGCTTGCTAATACCAATCTAGTTTCTTTTACCTCGGCACTATCCTGCCGTTTCCCGCTAATGGTAGAGATTATGTTGTTTTGTATTACATTAGAAGACAAAATTGCCCTACAGGTAATGTTGCAAAGATAATAGACCATGAATACAGTTTTCGCTTGACTACCAAAGTTGCAACAATACTGTGTGGGGCTTAATTGTGGCGTTAATGAACCATGGTATTGAACAGTCGAACACAGCACATTCCTTGAGTGTAGAATGACAACAGCGCTTGACAATGTCACCATCGAACTTAAACTGCATTGATTAATCCAGGCAATCAGATGCGTTCAATATTCCAATTAGAACAAGTCATTCGGTGACGGGAAGTCGGATAGGTCGAACGTCCCACGAGACGAATATTGCAACCGTAGAGACGAGAAAGAGGAAGAAGCGTTTATCACGGATAAGGTGAGGCGGATGTTATGCTGTAGCATTGTTTTACATTTTCTTGGCTTAGTTACAATGTAACGGATTTCCTAAGTTGGCACTGGAATGTACCTTGTCAGTGAACAACACTAGTATCCACCTTGGTTTGGTTTAAAACAAGTACATTTTGTAAGGTGAACCGAAAAATGAATGCTGGATGCATTCATTCAGTAATAGTAGGACAATAAGCTATCGATATCACTTGGAAATGACTTCTACCTTCACTCACATTCCCTTTTTTCTGTCGGCGTGGCCTAGTGACGAAGGTGCGAGCTCGCTTCCATCGCGGATTTCGGTTCGATTCCTGGGTTAAGCAAGTGCCGTCGGGGAATCAAGAGTAATGGTGTAGTTCATTGACTTAATAATTGTTTTTCTCTTTAGATATTCAATAGCGATCTTCTAAAATGTAGATTTTATTTAAACCGATTGATTCTATGATAGATGTATGATAAAACTACAATGACATAGTTTTTCTTAATTTCGAAATGTTCAGGGAGAAAATGTTTGTAGACTCGCATGCATAAAAACCTCATTAAAATGACTTCAAGCAAGAGAAAAAGAGACCCATAATTTTAAAGTTATACAAATCGGTGAAACCTCAGACTTCAGCTCTCAGAAAAGTAGAAGTTCATTCTACTTTGGTGGAGAGCTGCCCTATTTCTCTGCTGGCGCTCTCAGTGTATCACATTTGAGAGGGGATTACCTTTAAGGAGTCCAAAATTTAACTAGTTTTAGGTCTCAGAGATGTTCTAGCATTTTGACATCACACTATCTCTCAGCGCGCATGCTATCTCAATCTACCCAATGTGAAAATTGATCTCAGGCTCTCTCAGGTAAGTAGCAGACCTGGCACTTGGAAGTTATGATCTTGCTTGAGTTTGAATAGATTACTCTCAGCTCTAGCTCTCAAGTGCACAAGCATCTAGCATGTCATTTCCGATGCGCTCTCAGCTCTCAAGTTTGATAGCATCTTCAGCCTGATCACTCATGTTTGGAAAATCAACAAGGTCAACATTTTGGCAATCACTACCCTGATTATCATCTAATCGCAAACGTTTGAGAACGCTTTACAGTGTGGCACGTGTCTGTAAGTATTTCAGTTTTACCTTGTAGATCAGGGATCTCGCGACTTGATGTTGCGGTTAAACATTTTTTGAACTTCGGTCCCACTAAGACATTTCCCAGTAACAGACTTTTTCCCAGCACAGGCATATGATCAGTAGTCCGACAACAATTGGAACGGAAATATGTTCACAATCTTTGTCTTGTGATAAGGAACCCTAGCCTCGCACCACAATCCTTCAGCTTCGGTCACAACTCCTTCCATGAATGATGTGATAGCGGCAGCACATTCGATAAAATCAGTGACCTTGAGGCTGCTGTGTCTCGTAGGATATTGATCTTCTCACTTTTGTCGTT